>OV884028.1:29310000-29910000 GCA_930367265.1 Catocala fraxini | reverse complement strand
ATAATTTTTGCGTAGCGGCAAGTGACTGAGTAGAAGCAAAGCATCTGAATCCATATCCCCTGGACGTCTGCCATCTGTATCGTAGGACCTGATCGCGAAGGCCAAAGTTTGAGTATGATTTTCACTAACCTAACGTCGTGAAAGTGAACCTACATCCACAGTGCTACATTATGTTATCACCTCGACGAAGGCGCGAGAGAGTTATAACAGTTAAGCTTCATTCGTCGTATGAATTCCCCTGGAACAGCTAGCAATATTCTACAATAATTTTATACTAAGTAAGCAAGTAATATCGTTAACTCTGTTCAGCCATGTTACGGCGGAAACTTGTATGGATGTATTATTTACTCAACCTTATTTGTGTGCTAATTTATAAAGGCACAAAAGGATATGAATTATTATATTCTAGGTTAGTCTCGTGCCTAGCTATTCAACAACATTGCATAGAAGCAAGTATTTCTTTGTAGTACCAACATTTATCGCAGTAAAACATGAGCAATTGAAGCTTTGGTATAGAAAGCAAAGTAATATACACAAACTACGAAACCGTATACCGTAGTCGTTTCTATTACATGAAATTAGACGAAGCTTCGATTGCTCCCTAAGCTACCTAATTGTTAATATTATAGCATCAAAATAAGAGATATTTTTAATTTTTTTTTTTTTATTTATTTCAACGCATCAAATAAATATACAGATTGAAACGTACAGGTCATGCATACAATGTTCTTACTGGATAATTGTACTCACATTTTACAATATTACAATCCTTTGTTTTTGTCCTTTGACCAGCATCTTAGCTAAGTTGTTGTAAATAACTTGTATTAAAGACGCTCGCTGGGCCCATCTCTGGATATTTTGTTTTTAATACATTATAAATAACAGTTTTGTACGTACAATATTTGTTACTGTGATAATATGTAATAGAAAAAGATATAATAATAAATACAGAATATAAAAATTAGTTTTTGCGAAAATAAGTGCATGCATAATTATAGAAATAACATTTCTTACTTTTTTTCTAAGAATCTTTACTTATATATATTTCAATTTGTGTTTGTGTGTGTATATGTGTGTATGTGTGTGTGTGTGTGTGTGGGTATTATATATAATAAATATTATAATTTAGTATGTGTGTGCCTGTATGTAGGTATGTGTTTTTATGAAATCTGTATTAATAGCTGTTTTGTTTCTTGATAATTCTTTGTCAATAGCCATTTGATAACGGCCTCCTTGCATGTGTAGTCAGTGAGTAAATGTTCAGATGTTTGTTTAGAATGTGATAGAGGTGTCAAGGTCCCAGAAAACAATGGAAACGTTGTGTAAAGGAATAGGTACATTTGAATGGTGGACACACTTTATCCTTACGTCGCTTGGTAATGTCCTGATAGGAAGTGATGTTGTGTTGAGCTATGATAATACTCAAAACGAAAAGTTACTCACAAGACTTGTATAGTGCTTCTGTAGGAAAAATTTGAGGTCAGAAAGTACTCACTTTTATTAGAACTCTCTGTGCCCTTTCCAACATCAGCATTGACGTCTTCGGTGCTCCCCTCTCCCACAATGGTACACAATAAGTCAGAACCGATTGGCAGAGTGCTAAATATACTCTCTTAACAATATGAGCATCTGCAATATGACGAAGCGTTTTAAAAATATACATCATTTTTCTAATACGTGAGGTTAATGTCTCTATGTGAGTAGTGAAACCTAAGTTGTAATCGAGAGAGATGCCCAGGTATTTGATGGTATGAGTGCGTTCTAGTTTGGGGCAGGAGCAGGAGTTGAGGTATATATATAAATGGGCAACACGCATGTATGAACAGTTAGGGCAAGTGCTTCTTGTGGCTGAGTTGATTGACGAAGAGTGTATGTGAGAAACTTTGTCTTTTCTACGTTAAGGGTAAGTAAATGTTGGGACAACCAGTTCGCTACTCTATTTAGCCCTTTTTGAGCTGCTTGAAAAGCGTCTTGCCAGAAGGCTGTTATTTTACCATTAGTAAGTTGAAGTTGCAGAACTGATTGACATAAATTTGAAACAACGACGGACCGATCACACTGTTCTGCGGAATGCCGAAAGACATCGGTAGCTCATGGTACGTCATTACTAAGGCAGCTTTTGAATATTCGAAGTGGGTAGTCACGAACACCAAGCGCTTCCACTTTTGATATCAGGGTGGGAATAGAGACCGTGTCAAATGCTTTTTATAAATCTAAAAATATTGAGAGTACTCTTTGCTTTTTATCTATTTGTTTAATCACATAGATAGTAAGATTTAAAACTGCTTGGTTAGTGGATTTGTTGCGTCTAAAACCAATTTGTTTTTTCGATAAAAGGTTTTTATCTTCAAGATAGCCAATAAGTCTTTTATTCATTATCCTTTCTAATATTTTTTACATAGCTGGCAGCACAGCAATAGGACGATAGATAGTTATTGACACAGCCTCTATTCCCGCCCTTGTAAATTGGGTGCACAATAGCCTTTTTAAGGTAGGTAGGGAAAGTACCTGTATCAAGACAAATATTAAATATGTATGTCAGTGGGGAAACAAGTAATTGTTGGTACCGTTTTAGAAATTTGGTGGAGATATTGTCCCAGCCAGCTGCAGAATCAGGTTTTAACGTTATGAGCAGAGTCTCTACTTCCTTTTCATCGGTATTTAACATGACAAATGATTGCAAGGAAGTTCTAGTTGTCCAGTTCGTAGTCATTGTAGTTTTGTGGTGGTGATTTGGTTTGATATTGTCAGCCAAATTTTTATCCATATTAGCGAAGAAATAATTTACTAAGTTCACTGATTCTTTTGGAGACCCTGATGACGAGAGTAAATCTGTAGAGGAGTCCTTCTATTTAGCTATATTTGTTACTCTTTTTATTATCTGCCAGACTTTTTTACTATCCCTACCAGCCTCCATCAATTCTGATTTCTTGTACTGTCTTTTAAGATTTTTTAAGATTTTAGTGTAATAAATTCTGTACCTTTTGTAAGTTATGGTCAAAGTTTGATCGTTAGGAAATTGCTTTAATTTTTTGTGCATTGCGTCTCTGTTTCGCATACATCGCAACATGCCTATGGTGATCCAGGGTTTTAGTAACCACTTATGACTAGGCAATTTAACAAGTGTTGTGTGTGTATTTATTACGTTACTTAGGGTATCGATAAACAATTAACTACTAAGCTACAAAATGGCTCCATCTTCACTTACGCCGATGATACTGCCCTGATATTCCACGATTCTACGTGGGAATCGGTAATTACAGGTGCACAAGCGGGTCTCAACCAGATCACAAATTGGCTTACACAAAACCTGCTTACTTTGAATCCCAGCAAAACGTTTTACCTCTATTTTTCACTCACATCCGCCGGTAAACCTGATCCTTCCCCTGGCCCCTTGTTTGCTCACTCTTGTGGTGCACGACCTCGCGCAAATTGCAAATGCTCTTCACTCCAACAAACTAACCGTATTAAATATCTAGGCATACTTATTGACGACAGACTCACCTTCCAGCTCCACGTAGAGGCACTTGCATCCAGATTACGGAAGCTCATCTTCGTTTTTAAGAACCTGCGACATTCTGCAGACACGAATGTTCTGAAATTGGTCTATTTAGCACTAGCCCAGTCTCTCATCCAATACTGTGTTATTGCATGGGGCGGCACTACAAAAACCAACCTCTTAAGACTTGAGCGAGGCCAAAGAGCTCTACTAAAAGTTGGTTGGCAGCTGCCTTATCAATTTCCCACCACCGAATTATATAAAATTTGTGATGTTCTCTCCGTCCGTAAATTGTTTATTCTCAAACTGATCCTAAATACTCACGCCCAATCCCCCCATGATCCTTCCAAATATTACTCCTCCCGCCGTAGATTCAATGTCTGTCAAGTAAACCCCGTAAAAACAACCGCTGCGCAACGCTGCTTCCATTTCTTAGGTGGCTACGTATATAACAAAGTCAACAAAAAATTAAACATCTATCCTTTGAACACATTTAAATGCAAAACAACAGTGACAAAATGGCTTATTTCCCTAGATTACATGGAAACAGAAAATATTTTGACTATTTTAAAATAACTACTACCACATACACACACACACATTCACACACATACACACACACACACGCACACACATGCACGCACACTGTACATCCACACACACAGACACACTGTGCATGCATATATTAAATATTTATAACCTCAAATTGCTCCAAAATGTACTAATTAGCTTTAAATACTAATCAATAAAGGAGAGAGCCTGGAGATCTGTCACACAGGTCGTAGAACCTACTATGGACTCCAGCTCTCACAAGGTTCCTAATTACCTAAGCTGTACTCATTTTGTAAAAACTTGTAACCTTTTGAGAGAAATAAATAAATCTATTATTATTATTATTATTAATTTAGGTGCTAAGTTGGCATCAGTAGATTTGTAAATTGGTAGAAAGTCAGCGTTGCAAATATCTACATCTATACAAGAATGATTTATTTTTGAAATTATTATGTTCCCTAGTTTATGTAATTTTTTGGGTTTAATGCAGAGTATAACTGCGTTATCATCTGTAAGTGTTGACTCTATGACCATCGTTATCGCTTTTAATTTAGTTTTAAGCATGACGTGGTCGTGGCAAGCCTTTACTCGTGTTGGGAGAGTGTGTGCTGGGAGCAGGCCATGAAACGCTACGAGAATAAGATAGTCTGATACGTGGTTAGAGCACGGTGTGTTGTTAATATCAAGGTTAAAGTCCCCAATAATTGTAATATTTAAAAAAAAAGATAGTTTAATTAAAATTGAGTTCAAGGATTCTAAGGAATTAGAGACATCTGCAAATGAGGGTGACCGGTAAATACAAGCAAGTTCGAGCACCATCCTTTATTACTAGACAGCTTGCATCCATAATAGTAGGTTCTTCAACTATAAATTTCAGCGATGTTTTTATGTATTTTATTTGGAATTGTCTTATTTAAGTCTTTTACAGCACCGTGCAGTGACGTTTTATGTACAGATGGGACAGTTGAATTATTATTGGTCTCTTATTATCTTTCGTCCCAGGTAATCGGTATATATCTTGAATATGGGTGTTTTGAATACCGAGATTTAGTGACTTCGAGATATTGATTATGTAGTTCTAAAGTTCTTTTTTAGTATCTTTATCCTTTCGTGGTACATTTCTGAGTTCGATGTGGTTCAGCTTCGATATTCGCTGAAGTTCTTCCATTTGTTCTTGTAGAGACGTTATATGACTTCGGTTATTTTTACATTTCTCTGCAAGGGATTTTATCTTGATATGGAATTCACCTTATTTTTCGGATATAAACTCGATGCTCTTTTCAATATTAATAAATGAAGTACTCAAACTATCTTGAAAAGATTTAAACATTAGCCTTATCTCCTCTTTAAACTCATCTAAATCATCCCTAGTTACATTATCATGACGCCGCTTTTACTAGCAAACGGCGGTGGGGTAATATCTCTTCGCGATATATCAATATCCGAAGTGCGCTCTTACTGTGCGTAAAAGATAAAAAAACAAAGGACAAAAAAAAGAAAAAGTAAGAAGTGTTCTTAGTCGGTGAACGCAACATATTGTACCAGGCGCCCAGCGGTAGTGAGAAGCTTAACTTTGTGTGCGTAAGCGCCGCGCTAGTAAGTGACCGATGTAGTGCAGGTGTATTCACGCCGTGGGCGGGGCGTCAGCTTGAGAGCATACACAGTTCCAGGTGTTGTATACAGCTATGTAGAAGCGTTTGCAGGTGTGCGCGTGCTTCGCTCAGGGCAGTTTGGCATATTTAAAAATGCAAGCAGATAAAAATTCAATAATTGGGTAATGTTTTGGGTTAGTCATTACCTTTGTTAGTTTGCCAAACTATTTTTAATGTACAAATTTGTTACAATTTTGTCATACTGTAGATACCACTTATAAAATTGTCCATCTTTCCAAACTGTATACATATAAATGAAGCTTTTCTATTGCTTTAACTCGTAATTGATATTCAGTACCTCTTGCTCGAAAACTTCATACGTCAAGTTTCTAAGATCGATATCATGAATTTCTTAGAAACTGTATTACGTAGAACAGTTGTTGCAAAGTTAGAAAAAAATATGGACGGCATTTCAGTTCGCTGTTGTATTTCTACTAACAGGAAAATAGGGTATAATATATATTCAGTAACGTATAATAGGTCATTTAGGAAAGAATCGATTACAGCAACATTTCATTTTCACCGAGTTAGATGTAGTAATATTGTAGTAAACTGATATTATTCGGTCTATTTTTTTATATAATTTTGTGTTGTGTGATCTGTGTACTATATTTTCTGTGTCTGTGTGTTAAGTTGATATTATTCTGTTTTAATTTTATAACTAGCTCTTGCTCGCGACTTCGCTCGCGTAAAACATAGCCTATTTTACTCGCTGATAATATAGTTTTCTAAAGGTGGAATAAAAAAATCGGTTGATGAGTTTTTGAGTTAAACTCTAACAAATAAACAATACAAAAAAACAAATCATTCTTATTATATATATACTATATTACTGTATCTACTTATTATATAAGTATACTATTTTATAAGTACACTTATTTGATAAGTATTCTTTTGAATTTTGTTTCGTTCCGCTTCACTTTATACCTATTTCTTTTTATTTAATACTTGTTATTATATGTCAAATAATATCATTCTTTCTAAGTAATATTTTTACGAATTGCGTTAACTGGTAATTTATTAGGTTGTATTTGGTACCTGACTATTTGCAATCGCGTTTGGCACGACTATATGCACAAGCTGAATAAATACATGTACTTAAATATTATATACATATTTTTTCTTACGTTCCGTAATCTGATTATATTATGCTTCTATTTGCTACTATGCACAAATATATTATATTTAAAACCTGTCAAAACTGCTATGCATGCAGAAACGTTAGTTACGAATAACCTTAAGGGGTAATATAGTCGTGTCACACATTTTATAAACATCTGGGTAGGTACCAAAGATTTATTTACTATCAGTTAGGATTAAATACGAACTTTGTAATCAAAACATAATAATAATATATAATAAATAACTGAACAGCGAAGAAACAACAAACGTCGATGCAAAACTGTCGATCAAAGAGTTGGAACATTTCTATGGAACGAATATAACCATCAATTCAATTCTCAAAGGAGTTCCAATTAAGCGGCAGTGAACTGCAAGCGAACATGACACATTGGTTTAGCGAGCGCAGACAAAACGCACTTATCTCTCGAAGCTATTTTCCATGATGCTTGCAACCAATAAATATCTGGAGTGAAACGCTTCAGTAAATCAGAAACGGCTTATGATTCAGACTGCAGCTACAGATATCTAATTTATGATATAAACAAACAAAGAAAACGTATGTTTTATTGTTAAGGAATATTTATGTTCAAGTCGGTAATTTAGTAGTTCGGCCAACGACTTTATAATTATGTACTGACTGCCGCGATACTTAACGTAACTTAAACTAAGATCGAAAGCATTAGAAACTTTTTCTTCTTCTTTCTAATTGCGCCTACTAATTACAAAGGAATAAAACTATGTACATATAATTATGTTATTTGAGTAGTTAAATGTTTAATTGAATCGATATCAATACTTTGGACATAATACATTTACCAATACCTTTTTTATTTAGGCTAGCACACATTGCATTCGAATAAAAGATTGATTGGATTTAAAGTTTATTATTTCCGATAATTTTTGCTTAAAGGAGTCTGCCCACTACACCGTCTCATACCATGACCGTGCTAAAAACGTATCGGACACGAAAAGCAACACGATACGCCCTGCTATAAGAACTGCTGGTCGGTGACGAAACGGTCTAGTGGGCATAGTCTTATACATTTCCTTACAAAGAATATTTTTTTGCCTGACACGTGCCTAGCACGGTCATGGTATGAGACGGGGTAGTGGGCAGACTCCTTAATGTGTTCAAGGTACGTTTATTATGTAAACGTTAACAGTTTGACAGTATGCTTATTTAATACGAGAATTGCCGCAGAATTATGTAATTGAAAATATCAATCTTGTGACTTCAGCGGCCATTTGTATCGATCGATTCTGTTTAATCTGATGTATTAATACTTAAAGAGATTTATGTGAATGCAACAATTTATTGAACAACTACATGTAAAAATAGTGAGCAATTATTCATTTGTATGCAGTGGGTGTTATATAATGGTGTTTTGTCAGTTAAACGTTACAATCGTTCGAATCAAATTAATAGAAATCTTAGTTTCCCGGTGTCTAATTCAGCCTGACTTAGCGTGTTGTTAAAAAGTGTATATTTTTAGTGTAACTACGAAATTAAATACCAATGATGCTTTTATCCGCTTATACTGCAAGTAGATCGTTAGGAAGAATTTACTGAATTTAATTCTTGTTTATCAATTACAATTAAATTAAGGTTCTTATTTAATCATACTGCTTTTTAAGCACAACAGATATGTATAATATAATCGTCAAACACAAATATTCCCAAAAGTCGGTGGCAGCAGTTCACACAAAAAAAATATCGTTCTGCTTCGGACTTTCAACACATAATACTTACGCAGTGGGATAAAACACTGCCTCTTTTTTATTTCTACTGGAATCTTAATATAAAATAATTGTATTTTTATATAAAGTGTGCATTCATATCACGTACGGAGGATAATCTCGGGACCGTTTTGACTCGAGTAGCGCGAGGGTGCGCGTGTAGAACATTGAGCCAAAGACTTGGTGTTTGTGTCCTCTCGGCGGAACATCGCTGACTCACTCAGCGCTGTGGGAATGCAACTCTTGTAAATGAGCTGATTCAGTGTAGGCTTAGGACAAACAATCACTCAAATAGATACTAGAAGTATTTATTTAAGACCTGTTTGAAACTACGTTTAAATTCTTCCTATTGAAATGAAAACGAATGGACTGGTAGAAATGACTATAAGACTGCGAACAACTCTTTCAGTGTGATAACGTATGGTGATCCCTTAGGCACGGAAAGATATGTATTTATCTTAAAAACATTGATTTAATTAGAGTACGTTTTCCTAATTTACAAGAACGTATCTTGTTCTTTGTGTTACCTTAGAACAATGTGTTACCTCGTCAAAATTAAATATACTTTCACATAAAAATATCTACAGAAGCCTACTACACGTTTAGTTGTTCTGAGGTTATATTGGATGTGTCACAACTTACAATGTCGAGAGAAGAGGCACAAGCAAACAGAGGCCAATAAACTTATGAATGAAAACCACTTTATTATTATTTTATTATTAATAGCAGATATATTGTAGTAGATAGTGATCACGCTGCCTGTGATTTAAACCCACCGCAACGTATTTGTATATTCTTTGACAAAAACGGTGATTTAAAAAGCAGCGACTTACGGTCTGAGTGATATATCTATTTGTGTGTTGTAAGGATACGAAGAGTAGACGCTCTGAATTTCTTGGTGTGTCTTGATCCAACAAAAACATAAGTTTAAGATATTGTTGTACGTAATTCATTGTGCATACTTCGATTGCGCAGTACCGGTCAAGGACATAATTATAAGCTCCTTGTCCTAATATAGAATTGGTAGCACCCCTACAGTACGGAGGCCGGTTGTAGTAACGCGAGCGGCCCACGCGTTGTAATATTCCATGGGCATTGTGTGTTATGTTGGCCATGGCTAAAAGCCTCGAGCCCCGTTATCGCCCACATTTAATGTATATTAGCCCATTCGTAGCACATTCCAAATAACTTATGGACTAAGACTTGTTGTCGCCTGTGTTATAAGGCGCCACTCAGCCTCAGGCTTTGAGCAATATTTTTATTTATAGTGTTAAAAGGGGAGTATATTTTTGGCCTACCTTTTTATAGTGATAATTATATCTCCAATTTTAGGACAACTTAAAATTTAAGTTGTATTAAATTGGAGATCTTATTAAGGTTAAAATTATAATAATAATATATTTATTTATTCAGACAGCGTCCATAATGTTAGTAACAATTTTTCTTACGCTATGTTAGTACATATTTAAAACAGATCAAGCAACTATATAACCAAGACTCGAATGAACCCCTTCATCATGTCGGAGTCATACTTTTCCGAAATGACCTTTAGGATGCCGTTAGTACTACTCCTCACTCTTGTAAGTAAGGAAGCCACCCGTTTGCGGACTATAGCATGGAAGCCATCGACTCTCGTTTCTGCAAACATTTTCGAGGCGCTACAAAAGCGGGGCAGCCCTAATAGCACCCTAAAGCCGTTATTATATTGGACGTGGAAGGCACTGAGAGACCTCTGAGTATATTTGACCCACAGGCTGCTCGTGTAAAAAGTTTGACAGTATGCTTTGAAAAGCGTAATTTTGACTTCCTCACTACAGCGAGCAAATCTGCGGGCCAACATGTTACTCCTGATCGCCAATGCCTTCCGCTCCCTTTCAATATCAGCTTGATCTTCAAGACCGTCAGTAACATAGTGGCCAAGATATTTGAACTGGTGAACCCTGTTCAGCTCCACACTATTTAATTGAATTGGGGGCACCCTTGATGGACACTTACCGGCAGCCTTGAAAACCAAATACACACTTTTTACACCATTATATATTAGACCATAATTTTGGCCATACGTTTCACAAATGGCCAATAATCGCTTTAAAGCGATAGTTGGGCTTAGCAGCACCATATCGTCGAAATTATTCATGCTAACATTATCAACAGAGCATCTGATTTGGGTGCTGCTGAGCTCAACTATAAGCTCGTTCAAGTACAGGTTGAAGAGCTTGGGAGAACTCAAACAACCTTGTCTCACGCCGCACTCCAGCCTGAATGTATCGAAAAAGGTGATTATTAAGGCCCACCTTACGTTATTTGTCTGGTTGGCATACCAGTAATGAAACAACTTTTGCACATGTGCATGCACGCCCGTTTTTTTGAGCTTTTGCCATAATACGTCATACGACACCAAGTCAAAAGCTTTTGACAGATCAAGAAAGCATGCATACACAGGTGTACCTACTTCTCGCTGTATAGTATTGCACAGTGTGCTTAAGGCTCAGAATGGTGCGCTCCACACTCACAGGGAGGCCAGGCTTAGGATTTAATTTATTTGTCCCGTTTCAAAAGTCCCCAAACTTTTGGAGGCTTGATGCTATGCAATAATGTCCATTTTGACCTGTTCATTGTTATTTTGACACTATTTTAATTTATTTTAAACATTTTGTGGCTCTGACACATATCGGTGTATACTGTACCCCTACGCGGTGTATTAAAAGACAACCAGTTTAAAAAAAAATTATGCCTCACGTACATAGCTATTCCAACCGATAACGTGGCATTTTCTTTTACACGATGAATTATTGACACATTGACCACTTAGATGGCCGATTCGGTTAATACATTTATTATATCACTATAGAGTATATCAATCTTATATTTATGTTCCAAACAGTTGCAAACGTTAGAGCTACACTGTGTAAAATCTAGAGAAAAATCTATTAATTTAAGTTTGTTATTGCATAATTCGGTATATTTATTAATCTGTTCATTTGTTCTTTGACCCTTAATTGCCTTGTTCCTCTTATGACTACCTATTAAATTTACATTAGTTTTGCATACAATTACATTAACTCGCATTTAATTACAAGCGGCATATGATCTGACCAAAACGTATCATAATTTACAGATATATTTGTTATTGCCTGCCTGGCAGAGTGACTGACTACGCAATGGTCGAGCCAACGCGTGCACCCGTGTACATAACTTATAAACGTGTAGTTATTAGATTCCCTACCTAACACATAAATGTCAGCACATATCCATTGTCTATCCGCACATAAACTGTCTAGTTCTTGCCCGAATAGTTCACCCGGGTGAGCATTAGAATCACCTAACATAAAAATGGCTTCTACACTATAGTTTTCAGTAATTGCACACCTCGCTAAAACATGGCGAAAAATCCGGTAGATTCTCGAACGCGTTAGTTGGCATATAAACACAAAACACAAGAATAGTACGACCGTCTATTGCCACTTTTATTGCACTGATACGCGTGTTACTGCACTCAATCACAGACACCTTCGTGAACACTTCCTTACGCCACAATAGTGCCACGCCTCCGTAAGGTGAGATAGATAGATAGATAAGGTATGATATAATTAAATATTTTGAACCTATAACTAAAAAGTATCTATATAAAACATTAATGTTTTCGAATTAAGATAGATGCAGATTGTGAATACAAGTAAAATTTTAAAAGCACCATTGTATTTTACATACATACATAGTCTTACGCTAATATTGAAGGGGTTAGGCACAGCCGTATAGCATTCTCACGTTCCAATGCAATGTTTTGATACCCACGTAATATGGAGCAAGCTTATTCATGTCTATAGTAAATCTTATAATATTTTGTAACGTAGACAGGACTCGATTTATAGTACCTAAGACGATACAAAGTCGCCAGTCGTTGCAAGTACTTATAATAAAGAAAGACGTGGAGATAATTATTATAAGGAGAAATTATTATTATCATTTGTTTCTCTTTAACGGGAGGATTTTATTAGAGGTTATGGATTAAATAACACACTGTACAAACACTTTAACTATTTATTTTATACTTTGACACGAGGAAGTTTTGTATGTCCGTTCACTTACAGCTCACAACAAGAAGTGATAGACAGCAGTGTTACTATGCCTTTTATAGCTTATCAATCTGTAAAGTATTTGACTACTATTTATATTGTATGATGTTATATTATACAATTACTAAGGTGCATTTATTCTAAATAGTTAAATATAATAACTAATTAATTTTTGCATGTATAAATTTATATAATTCAACAGATTTAATAGTTTAGTAACATGCAAATTTTAGTTAAAAAACGGCGTCTGCCGGATATACTGTCTCAGTACAAAGTCGGAATGGCAGACGGTGACTCGCCGACTCACTAGATGGGCTCCCTGTATAGTCGCCATAGACATGCAGGGCTTAAAAGCAGCAAGGGGTACTGGTGTGAGCGGCTACGGGTGTCGAGCGTTGCAGCGCCGGTTTCACTATCACGAGTCTCGTGAAAACGGAGCGACTTTCCCCGTAGTTATGCTCTTCAAAATGACACTTCCACCACTAAGCATATAGCTCTAGCGGCCTCCCTCTGACCGGCCGACCAAAGCAAGCCAGAGTTGGTAGTCCTATGGACTCTTGAAGTTCCACCCTAGCCAGCCAGTGAAGGCAAGCCGGGGACGAGGCCCTATAACCGACTCTCTGAGGCATTGAGGACCGCAGCTCACAACGCCACTCACATCCAGCTCGCCACAAGCTGCCCTGCGGTTTGTGTGCTTTAAGTTAACCTGGTGATACATTTTTTGTTTATATCACAAGGTGAAGATGATATTTTAAAAGCTAAAGTACTATGCCCTCCGAGATCGCAATAGTCTCATGATGAGGTATAACGACTGCCCCAAAGGGTTTTATTATTATTAGGATGTGTGACTAATGGTAAAATAATATAAGGAAAAGTCTGAAAATCACATCAAAATTATATTATGCACTTGTAACTTGTTGTTACATACACCAAACATAAACCACGGTCAAAATGGATTAAAAGGAACTGACATTTATAAGTCTAACCTTTAGTGACCATGGATACCTAATCGATATGCACCTGCACCCGCACAGCGAGTTAATAAAAGTGTTTTTCATCTTGTTTACATGTTATAAGTATTACGCCGCTGTCATAATGCGTCACTCGTAATTGCGAGTCCAACTAATACCATATATCAACAAAGTACCAGTTTGTCAAAATTGTGTTTTATTTGTCTAATTATTATTGGTCTGAAATCGCCTGACATGTCAAATTCAGTTGTGGAACCCTTTAACAACTCCTCTCCTAATTATTGTTAATAATGTAGATGATAATTATACACCTCGTTTGTCTAGGTACAGGCAGAGAAAATCTCATGTCTTTTCAACCAATCGTGCTTCTACCTGAAATAATTAAATAAGTTGTTTCGACTAGAAACTGATTCCATGTCCGGTCAACATATTTACTATAACTAACACAAGATCACCGCGTCAGTCAAACGCAATGCAATACAATAATTCAATCGCTTCAAGTACATTTTATCGATAACGTCACCAGACACGTGAACGCTTATACCGAGCGTGCGATCACTTCAGTGAGTCGGAATGTTCGCGCGCGCGCCGCGCATTTCTACCGTAATAGGCTGAATAATGCAGACTATTTATAATGTTATTGACAACGGGGATTTAGAAAGTATGATCCTTAGGACACATAGCATAACGCGGTGCTGTCATTGTTTAATCTCATGCAGATCTTGTTAATACCGCAACAAAACTTTGTGTTGTAACTGGTTTGATTTCTGGATCGGTAAACGTTTCATCGGCGTTATTTTATTTTTATTGTCATAAACAATTTGGTATCTCTTTGTCATAGATACACAGTGAAATAGGAGTGTCATATATTTTTGTTTAAATTGTCGAAGATATTCCGATATGATGTATCTGTATCTAAAATCAGCACAGACTAGGTCCACCTGGGAGATGGTGCTAAGCGGCAACGAGATAGACCAAGGCGTCGATGACGGGACGAATTAGGTAGAGACAGGGGAGACTGGTGCAAACTAGCGCATAACAGGGATGGCAAAGCGAGAGGGAGGCCTTTGCCCTGCAGTGGGATAATACAGGCTGAAAATAACAAAATAAATGCGCCATGTGCAGAGATATATCGCATGGAGATCCTTATTAGCCTGAGCACGCTTGCACCTTATACGCTGTGGTGGTAGAAAATGAATCAGAAAGCCCATGCATGTGATTCGGGCGAGGCTCTTGCACATGTAGCTGATGCAAGATACTTGTATAGTGTACAAACGCACTTAGTATAAGTTTTTAAGTCTAAATTATCAAAATATTTGTCATAAAAAAATATAAAATGTTTAAATCTTATTCTAAACCGTTACATTGTCTGAGTAATAAACGAAGTAGCGAGACAATAATTTATTAACTGAGCATAATGATAATGGCGTACTCTATCACATTTAAAATGAATAAAGACTTGCACAAAGTGGCTTTATATTTTCTTGTTACAACGAGGTTTTATTCTTCAGCACTGTCAGTTTTAGTTTTAAGAAATGATTTATTTGTGTTAATTAATAGTTTTTATATTTATACTAATTAGTTCGATACAAACGTAAAACTTCTTCGCAGTGAGCCTAAAAACGAAACCGGCTAGAACTGCTGACAAAAATCTTACAGGAACCATATACAAATTCATGAAGTATGAACGTTTAAAATAGTAAAATAATCAGACTTTCATTGTTAGTCAATAGTCATACATCCATTTTTAATCAAGGGATACATTTTATACAAAATACAAAAATGAGCATGTATCGATTTCTGTGAAGGTTTCACATTATAGTACAAATGTCCCATAGATAAATTAAAACACAAAAGCAAAAAATATTTACATATAACATAAAGTTTATCTTTACCTGAACAATAAGCTTTTAGAGAAGATCACACTGTAGAATTGAAAATGAATAATTATTAAAATAAAAAATGCAAGTCTTTGCAACTAACGTACTCAAGAGACATTAACATGGCCACTACTTTCTACGAAGGAAAAGGTCCTCATGCCTTCTGTGTACACAACTGTTCATGCTCTAAGACACGCCACTGGACGAGTATACCCTCTACCTCTATATTCATGTAACGGGCAGAATTGTGAAATTATTGCGTAAATGCTTTTAGCACAATGATGTAATCCACTTGAAACAGGAATGAAAATTTCTCCGGAACTATATTATAGCTTAATCTTTATTGGGTTTTCAGTGCAGCACACGATTTGTGCGATATATTTAGAGCGTAAACAGATTCAGCGTGGTTCGAGCAGCGGTGGGTGAGGGAAATCTCGTGAGCTTATTGTAGTTTAGATTTAAACGAATTTTGTGCGAGCGTGAGATGCTTACATTATTAGGTGTAAAAATGTAGCAAATTGTAATGTATGCAAATTTTGGTTAAACAGCACGTAATTTACTTACCTAAAGGGTTTTGAACATTTCTTCGCTGTCTACCGGGCACGTCGCTAGAATTAACCGAGAAACCGCCAGGGCTGTTGCACTGAAAATGTTCTAATATATAACACTTTTTCCAATCCGGGACTCGAACGCGAGACTTCACAATCGTACGCAAACTTTTTCCTTCAGGACTAACGCGACAGTCTGTAGTGTGTAGGCCACTATTGAGTATAATGAGCACATTTCGAACAATTTGTTGCGTGTTCGTAGTGATTGCTCCGCGGAGTAATCAGGAGTGATTGCTGAATGTTACATATGGAGATATGTAACATTCAGCTTTGTCAGAATCATAAGTGCGTTAAATGCTCTGTTATGCAATGTTCCCGGCGAGACGACACGTGCTGTCAGTTTTTGTAAGCGTTCTTTGTTATTACCTCGCTGAATAACAAAAGCGTTTTCAAGTGGGCACAATAGGTCGGCGTGTGGAAAACATTTACCAGCGCCGTGAGCTTAGAACCTATTTATAGAATATAAATCTAGAAAAAAGGGCTCTAATAATACGGGACGTATTGAGTGCAAGTGATGTTAATTGTACACGAAATCTTTAAATATGGCCTGTGCGTGAGAGCAGAGACGACTTTGTTACTTGTTAATGAAAACGTAGATTACATTTTTCTATAAGTACCTAGGTATATCTGTAAAGTTATAGTAATCTTTATTTTAGTTATACGCATATTCGTAATTTGCTAGTGCAGCTGCTAATCCTGATATTATGTGCTAATTCTGGCAAAGTGAAAGCAAAATTACAAATAAAGAGATTTGGACAAATATCTGAACATGTACAAAGCACTTAACAACATGCGGCTCTAATTTTGTCTCGTTTAGAAATTGTATCCGCGCTGTTCGGCGTATTGAGAGACGAAGGGGCACTATTGAATTATTTCAGTGTACTTTGCCATTTGCGAATAGAAAGTTAGACTGCCTGGATAAAACATAGTTAATAGGTATAGCTCCATACTCTCAGGATCACTTTAGCGAGTTATCAATGTGATGAGTGAGACGTACACAACGGTAGATAACAGGGCTTCAGAACGAGTATTATTTTTTCTACAATGGGTGGCAACTGTAAAAATCATTTTACGTGTATTCTATAATATGGTAAATATTATAGAATACACGTAAAAATATTTTATAAGCCTATCTAAAGAATTATATTTGAAATGACTGATGCATTCAAATGCTTTTGATCTAGGGTAGACTATAGTGGAAAACATTGCAGCCAGAAATTGTGATATCTTAGATATTGGTTGTTTAGAAGCCCTTTAAGCCACTTTAGTGTGCTATTTCGAAATAAATGAAAATTCTCATTTATTTATTTATTTAATAAATAAATGAAAATCGATGCAACAATGTTTACAAACAAGTAGTAGCTCCTCGGCTAGCAGCCGCAGCGGGGAGGCGGCGCGGCGGCGCGGCTAGGAGTAGTTAGCAGCAAACATGCTTTTTGATTAAGTATCTAATGCCAAAATATGCATTTAATAGTAATTAATGCGTTAGTCTGAAACATATACCAGTAAGTACGCCAATTTACTACATATAGAATTATATCGATGACTTGGGAATAATAAAGGCTAGGAAGAAGAAGAAAGAAGAATTATATCGATGTGCGTGACAGGAATGTTTAAATAATATTGGCAGAAAGATCTATCATAATAAATTCGCTTGTACGTTTGTTTAATTATTAGTCATGTTGGAATTGAAAGAAACAAAGGTTTAATACGATTATAGTACGACTATTGATGTTTAGGTATAATAATGCAAGATTTATATATCGACTGTGAACTGGTAATTTCACGGTATTTATTATCTCTTCCGTGGCCAATATTACGTTCCAACTAATTAATATCTTTTTAAGAATTCTGTTATACTATTTTATATATGTTATGGCTCAGATATAGTATATATAAGATATTTCAGATATAATATATCTGAGCTGTGTCTATAATTAATTATAATATAAATTAATCCAAAAGAGAAATCCTCAAAATAAATAATAGAACATATTGCGAGTTTACACCCGCTAGTTAGGTTTTATTTGACATTTGTCATGCATTTGTAAACATTACCTAGAAAACACAAAGTTACTTTTGAAAGTTTTTGAGGCATTTCCGACAAAATTGTTTGTTTATGTAAGCAATCACAATGTTCTGAATATGTATGAATGTTAGTTTGTTCATCAAACAGAGGTTGGTTCCGAGTGGCCTAGAATCTTGTTCTGCCACAAAATAAAAACGTAATTTTGTTACAGGTATTCCAACTGATAACTCTCATACATAAAGAGGATAAAAGAAAAGTTTTGTTTGGCCTTAATTTGGTGGTAGGGTTTTTTGTAATATAGGTAATAAATCTCAATTAAAGTTTAGTACAAATTAGAAATAGCGTAATAGGACGACTTGATCATTGTAAAGACGAGTTAAAATCCACGCGCCGTAGATTTAAAGTCTGTCTATTGATAAGGCCGTGTTTGTTGCATGTTTTTTTTATGTTATAATTGTTTAAAGTTTCTCATATCTCAAGTGAACTGTGTAATTATTTAAATTATCAAAGCATAATAAGGTGAATGGTGACAATAATTCGCTTTATATATTTAGCTACCAGCTCAATGATATTTGGTATTGGTCACTACTATGATCTTTTTTTTTTTACCAGTTTCTGCGAAACATTTGGAAGCGTCCAAACTTTGCGCACCTCGCGCACTCATTCTTCAAACAAAAACCTAAAAGCTATTATAGCTTTTAGTTCAGCAGCATATAGCTCTACTTTAACTTCCACTTTTGATGTGATGTTTTAACTTCGAAATTACTAAATAAACGAAAAATGTTAAAGTTGGGAGGCTCGTAAAAATCTCGTCGATATGGTCTAACTTTGCAGACATATAAGGGTGAACACAGACGACGAACAAGTTACGGCTACATTAATTTAGTGATATGTGATATATACATATCATTAGACAAGTCCCCTCCTGCAAACAAAATGCACTGTCTAGTCTATATTGAACTTTGCTTTACGCGGTTTAAAGTAGAAACAAAATTGCCAGAGCTCGTGAAGGAACACAATTCAGCGTATTTATATAATGTTTGCTTTTACGTGTAATATGATAATAAAAAAAATTACAATTAAAAGCTTTTAATTATATATTATTAATTAGCGATATTTCAGTGGGGAGACCAACAGACTGCAATGCAGAGGGAGGTTCGGACCCACGTTGCGCAGCTCTAACTTTCGGATGTTATATGACTTTTCGAAATTACATATGTGCGTATCGATTGACAAATATCGCCTGCTCCGTGCCTCGGAGAGCACGTTAAGCCATCGGTCCCGGCTGCCATGAACTTCTACTGCAGTCGTTATTAGTCGTTATAAGTCAGTGCCCTATAATATCCTGGCACTGGTCTAGCCTTAGGGTATAGTTAGCCTTCGGGTTGCGGAGGTCAGCTGGCAGCCGCTCCGTGTAAAAACTGATATCCAGTCAAATCCGGTTAGACTAGAAAAGGCGACCCTAAGTGACTTGGGAATAATAAAGGCTAGGAAAAAGGAATTACGCTGGATTCTATTGAAGTTTGCACACAATAAAAACTTACACATTTAACAAATACCTACACTAATTTTGCTTACTTCCATGCAAAGAAAATATTATCGAAATATAATTCAGAACCTTCACTTTTTAAGCTACAGCGCCGGTCAGACACAATACAATTTGTTTGTCAATTAGTTCGGGAATTCCAGCAACTGTCAGATTACTATGAACGTGACTAAATCTATTTGAAATTAAAATATAATGTCATTACATTGCTTGCATACTTTTTTTTAAACAAATAAAAGACCTAATAATTTTTCAAATTCACAATTATATGGTGTTCGCCTGGCAATCTTCAGATTGTCACAGGCTGTCGCGGAGCCTACTCGCGCTGCCTGAACTCAGTACGTCAGCTAGCGTCCTCAGAGCTTACACAGACGCAATTACGTCCCGAGCCCACGTACTCGACGCCGTCACCTAAATACTCACGTACTCGAGTAATTTTTGTTCGATTAATCCTTCAGAATAAAAGTGAAGTTTTACTAAAATAATTCTGTTTGACATTGATCTGGGATGTAGCGGGGATGTCAAAAGTTTACTCCTGGCTAACTACAATATACAACTAAAATAAAGTGCTTGTAATATCTGTATGTGTTTTTGTTTTTGATTTATATGACTAACTTTTAAATGTTTAACCGTATACATTTTGGAAGACTTACCCAACATAAACTATCTACTATCTAGACGAGTAAACGATAAGAAATGCTAAGAGAATGGTAGTTTTAAGAGTTATTGAACATTATTGAAGTGCATTATTCGAACAGAGCATATTTTTCAGAAATGTTTCTAGATATCTGCCAAAAGGGAAGGAGCTACAGGACTGGCTTTTCTTCCCTAAAATTGACAAGAAAATCTATACGGCTACTCAATTAAACAGGCTAGTCGTAACTATCCGTATTAGACGCGGAATGAAAATGTATACATTAGTGTTAGGGTTTTAGGTACCTACTCATAATACTGATAGAAGAGGCCAGAAGCTGTGTCAGAAAGAACGCGCTAAATATGCAGCTTATGTGAAAGTAAGGGCTGTTTTGCAGTTGGACAACTTATGATCAGGACATGCTTTTGATTACAAGAAACCCCTTTTTATGCTATGTATGTTCATATGCACAGAATTTTTTTATACAATACTTATTATGTTATGTTATCGGAAGACGCTAATAAAATGAGATTTTTTTACAGTTAAGAAGAGTAAGACACTCCTAAAGTATATGATAAAAAGCCGCCACAGTCCAAGTAGTCAACAACAATTAGTTTAAGATAAAACTGTTAATATAAATATATTTCAATGACAAACGTGCGCCCGCATGATGTTCTTATCTCGGGTTGGCTCGGTTCTCGCAAATGTGGGATATTCCTCGTTGTGAATAAATATCACTTAATTAATTATAATCACATTATAAAGTGATATCCGTTTTCCTCTCTATTACATGGAAATAACGGAACTCGACTTCGTTGTGATTAACTTTGCAAGGACATAACATGCTGAATCTTTGGAAATGGGTTTAGTTGAATATATTTTCTCGTAGGTATTTAGTAACCCGTGCATATTTTTAGAAACGGATTCACCGTCTCGTGCCTGCGGAAATAAAAATGTACATATAGAACGTGACAAAGCAACATTTAACGACACGATTGCTGTTTTACTATTTCAATCCTACCTCTAATCTTATCCCTGCGTGTGTAAGAGCGGCTTCTTCCATTCACATGGCTGCAGAAAAATTAGCAGATTCGCGCGTAGAACTGTCTGAAAGGAAACCGACGAAAAGTGTTACAGTTTGTGCTACGTCTTGCCTGGTAAATAACAACTCTCGCGGCTTACGTATCTATCAAAAGATTCTAAAAGGTGTGTCACAACCACTATTCTGTAGCTATGTTTTCATTGCATTAGCCTATCACTGTTCATTTGGTACAGTTCCTAAACTCGTTCGTGTCTGACCAAGTCTTTTTACACAGCCTAAATTGTTTCCACGACTTAGGAAAACACAGTGCACCCAAACAGCATGCACCACTTCTAAATACTAAAACGTTGGTCGTAATTAGTACTCGTTAATATGTAAGCACATACAATCATGTTTATTTTAAAAATGTACGATGATATTATACTCAATGGATTTTGATGCGGTTTTCACAACTTGAAATTCAAGTTAAAATCCTGGTTTGGATTTTCATTTTATCTGCATCATAATTCACCAAGTAAAGCCGAAGTTATAACAAAACGTTGTCACTTACCAGTAATACAGGAATAGACAACTCAACACAATTCCCTGTAACCACAAAACAACATCCATTCATCATTGTGATGTGGCCAATCCAATGATTGATCCAATCCAAGTCAATGGTTTTTGATCACCGATAACTTCAACAATGCAACATGCGTTACAATGACCTGGCGGCGTAGAATCGTCGCGGTGTCTCTGTCTTCAGACATTGCATACTGTAGTCCAAGCATACGAATTCACAGTCATAATCTCGTAAAAATCAAATCAGAATAAAATAACAATTTGTGGTAAAATACATATGCGAATGTTAGTTATTTTCACGAAGATATTCATGCATGGACGCTTTAGGTCGACGTATTCTTTGAATGGAAAGCAAAAGTGCAGATATTCGTAATAATAAAAAATATAATGCTTCTAATGAAAAGGGGCTGGCCCTATTGGACTCGTAGTCCGTGCTACGTTCGTATTCGTACCATTCTTTGTTGACTTTTTGTTATAGAGTTATAGAGTTAAAGATAAGTCCAGTAATATAAATAATAGCACTATTAATAAAAACTAATAATTATAATTATTGCTCTTAACGGAGCACATTTTAGACTCCTTGCTGCCAATAAGAATTTCCTCAGATAAACCTAATAACCTTTTGTCAGACCCGGCAATAGCACGTAGAACACCACTTTGGCCGCAAACATAAGCGCAATCTCGTGGTGGGAGACAGTTTGGGCAGTAAATTTCTAACCGTTTTAAACAACAAAATATAATACATGTTTCTTCTTACGTATGTATTTATGGATTAGACAAAATATTCGCGTGCAGCGATCGAATCCGCAGCACATGGCTCACCGGCATCAAGGTGACTAGTCCCAGCGCTATTCATATTGAGGTCATCGAACTTTGCAACATAGTAACACGCTATTAAGATTTCCATAATATATTGGCAGGTTGCGAGCGTGGCAGGAAGCGCGGGGCGCCTCGCCAATGAGTGCTAATAGCTCGTAATGAGGGAAGTAGGTGGTCACTACACGTGTGCTAAGTACGCGCCTCGCCTTCTACGTGCACCGATATAATGCATACTGCTACTATTTGGATTGCACGAGCTGCTTATTATATTATATTTTAATTTAACATACTATCAGGATTGTGATGTGAATAGGCAATGAATCTAAGAGCTGGGAAAAAAGACGACGATGATCGGAGATGTTCTAAAACACGCTTAAAAGTAAAAGACATATCATAGGATCGTAGCACTCGGTAATTTGTAGTCTTTATTAACCTTCTATATATAAATATACGATCCTATAATATGTCTTTTACTTTATTCACTCATTCGCCATTCGGTCAGGTCGGCCTCGATGGCGTAATGGTTAGTGTAACTGACTGCCACGCCTGAGGTCGCGGGTTCGATTCCCGCGCAAGTCAAACATTTGTGTGCATGAACATGGATGTTTGTCTTGGTCTGGGTGTTTCTATGTATAATATGTATGTATTTACAAAAAAAAAAGTATCTATGTATGTTTATCCATTGTCTAGAACCCATAGTACAAGCTCTGCTTAGTTTGGGCTAGATGGTGTTGTGTGTATGTGGTACAATATTATTATTATTATTATTATTATTATTTGTATACTTATGTATACAAATGGCGATTGCACAGATGGCGCAGTGGTAGTTAACTGGTCACATGGTAAACGAAATGCACAATAATTCGAAAAATTCGTATGCGTCTGGGTGCCCTAGATCTGTTTTTAAAAATATTGAATAGTTCCTTGACCTATGGTTTACGCCTAATACGGGTATTGTCCTATGGCAAATAATCATGTACCAGAGGGAAAACTAACTAAGAACTAAATTGAATTGCTTCAAAAGCTTTGAATATGAGCCAACTAGCACAATTAACATTGTTGCAGTTGGAGGGGTTTACCTATCATTCTATTAATTTTTCGATATAAAAAAGCAACCTCACTTAAAACGTATTAATTAATTAGAAAGACATTGTAATTTTTAATCACAGCTTAAGTTGTGTTATTTTGTAAAGCCTAGACTGGGTTTGCCCCAGCAATGTAAACTCCATCTCAGCGACCGAGCTACTGCGTGGCTGGCAAATCGTATCTGAGAGGACTTTCCGCCGAGTAATCGGTCGACTTTAGAATAATACTGTTACTTACTTTTCTTTTCACACTTGTATGTACATATAAAATAAGAACAGAAAATGGAATTGGCTTGATAAACGGTAATAGTCTCGCACCCTGTTATGTGGATTTTAAAAATATTACATTCGGTATAAAATTTCGATTCAAATAGTCATTGTTATAAAAATACATAGTCAGATTAAATTTCAGCAGTCGGGAGCTACGGGCTGTCTGGCTACCAAACAGATATATTGGCAGTAGCTTTAGTTCCATTTCCTCAGCAAAACGTCACGTTGCACAATGTTAGTGACATGTTGAAATTTTCTTAAAGCAAAGTATAGATTGTAAGTAAGTACTATCCTATAGCCTTTTGTAGTCAAATTAATAACAGGCATATTTAAGCAATCAGAAAGTCGAGTGTGCTATCAAGCTTTAATTCCATTAAGACTTGATAGTACATTTTGTCAATTCGAGTCACTTGCTCGCAAAGATGAGAGTTACGCAAAACAGATCAATTATTTAGTCACTACGTACTACACTCAGCTCAAGGCAGG
The DNA here is from genome assembly GCA_930367265.1 of Catocala fraxini. Lineage (NCBI taxonomy): Eukaryota > Metazoa > Arthropoda > Insecta > Lepidoptera > Erebidae > Catocala > Catocala fraxini. The sequence goes on along the minus strand of OV884028.1, from coordinate 29,885,431 downwards.
CGAGGTCATCAGCAGACTTTGAGTCAGAGTCACAGTCAGAGAACACATTCAAAAATTAGGAATTAATTTCTTCAGCACAAAAACATTTCGCCTTCGCCCATGTTTGATTGAATTTCGAACTTGTATATACACAAAGAGAATTACGTACTAACCTACAACAGCAGCCGATTCGATCGTGAGCATCTAACAGAAATATGTTTGTTTGAAATAGGGTGTTGTCTACATTTTTTTTGCTTATTGCGTAAATTTATTAAAAAACTTTACACAAAATGTTACCTTGTGTAAAATGTATATATAAGACGAAACATGCCTAAACTTTGGAAATCAGCTGCTCACTTGATGATGACAGTAATCGGAGCACATGAACATGACTGTGTACTGCTCGTATTACTTCTGTAGAGACAACGGAACATAATCGAGCTACCATGGTCTACGGTAAAATATTATTATTTATAGAATTAGTATTAATAATGAGAATTTCGTAAAAAAACACTCAATATCAGTTTAGCAGATTCCACAAGGTTACTTCGAAATCAGCTGCAAGCATATGACATGAAACCAACGAGATCAAAAAAATATGCTCACATGGTTACCAGATACTGCATCTCATCTATAGGAGCAAGTTACACAGGATCAGCCAGTTCATTTACTGAACTAGCTACTTGCAGTAATCCCTCAATCCGATTGGATTTCTATTATAGATATTATATATAGATAATTGAACGATGTTGAATATAACTGGACTGTTCACGTGTTTATCGAAATCCAAAATAGCTATTCGTTAAACATACAAAGAACCCCGAGCACAGTACTGTTGACTGACCTCTAGTACAAAATTTTTATTGTAAAGAACATGAAAATTTATGACACTCGATCTTATTATTGGCGGCGCGAACATAATGGCTGTGTACTCGTAAATCCTAAGCTCCGATCAAATATCTGAATAGTGCATAAAAAGTGCGATGCCTTGCCAATATCTAGATTTATTTTATGTTCAAGATGAACAATCGTATATTGAATAATATGAAATTGGAAAATGAATATTTTTATAAATATTTACTAGATTTATGTGTACATATAATTTTAGGCTTTGGTCGGTTAAGTGACGTATCGCCGTCGCTGGTAATGCACAGTTAAGTCGGTTACCATAGCTCGTAAAGTTTGATAATATTTTGGCTGCTTTGCAACTGGAAGAACGAACTCGGATAAGCATGAACTGACTTACTTATACATAATCGACTTAAACTGTAAATTAAGTGTAAATGCAATTAAACGATCGAACAATTGATCTTTTTTCTTCTTAATATCTGATATACTAATATCTTTTTCTCTTGCTTATAGTTTGTAATACATTTGTACCCTTGTGTGTATTGTTTATACTTTTTATAATTTACTTACAGTTTAATATTTAATTATTTATTTATAAGATTCTTATTTTTTTGTGTGTAGCTAATAATAACACAACTACACCATCACATAGAGTAAATTTTATAGATTAAGATTTTAATTTTAAAGAGTAGGTGCCTAATCTTTACCCAAATTCCGAGTATGGGGCACTTGGGATGTAGGCATCCTCTTATAAAATGCGTTAGAGGATTTTTTTTACCTGGAAGCTCGAATTCTGTAGTCAGATCAGTATTTGCTCTCTCATATTGATATTCTGCCACTAACGAAAGGGGAGTAAAACTGATGAAACAGTGGCCTACCTAAATATTTTAAAGCTCGCATATACATATGTACATGCACTTAACAGAATCTCTATTTAACATAGCCACTGGAATATTTTTCTGCTTTGAGCTTGAAATAACTTTTAATGAAACATAGAAATAGTAATTTAATGCACAAGTGACAAATTCGTGGTACGCAGTTTGCTTTATTCAGCGTAGGACAAATCGCACAATGTTCGATTGTTTTGACAGTACAAGAATGATTATATAGTATTTATTTATTTCTGCGCGACCTATATAGTGAGCAAGCGAGTGGCTGGAAATGAGGTGAAGGAGTACAAAGAATTATAAATATTATTATAGCGTTTTTTGATATTTTATAACGATTTGGCAAAGAAAACTGCGAGCATTTTAACTGTACTTACGGTTAATAAATCAAACCTTTTGCTTTATAAATTTGAAAAGTTCGACTATCCAATTTCATTTTAGGCTCTACTGGTCTAGTAATCGAGTGAATAAAGCATTTTTTATAAAGTCGATGTCAGAGAAGAAATAACGTCTTCTCCTAAATGCTTTTATGATATAGAAGTTATAAGTTAGTAAAATAACAAATAAACGCTATTTTATAGTATAATTAATTAATTGCCAAAGCAACGATTGCATAGACCAATTCGCGCAAGTTGTCTTTGGTTTTACGGTTAAGGTAGCTCTATTAATATGTATTTGACTGACAGTGTTCTAGGCGCTTGAATTACCTAACAGTGGTAATTTATCCGTTGGACCAGCACTTTGAGCGGTTGTTTAACGGTACATAAATCTAATTTCGCTACATTAAATGGCATTTTTATCTGTTCGATGACGCTGTTCATGTAAGTTGGATATAAAACATATAAGTATTCGGTTAAACTCTACGAAACATTTATATTTTGCTAATTGTTGCCCGTGGCTTCGCTCGCCTAAATGTAGTTTTTGTCAACAAACATCTATCCCTCGGGAACAGTACTTTTTCCTGGATTCATCCTTACTTTGTGTCTTTCATGTAGCCCTGGCAACGAGTATCTATACGATATGATTTTCATGATGATCAGTCGAGTAGTTAAGATGTAATAAACAGACAAACTGACATTCGCATTTATAATATTAGTTAGGATCAGATCATTTTGTAAGATCTTAACAGAATACATACACATTTACCTGCCCTTTACCCTTTACCTACCATTGTACCATCCTTATTATTATTTTCTGTTTTTCAACTGTTAATATATTAACTATGTTTTAACTATTACTGTTAAAAAAATATTATATTTTTTAATTTTGAAACACCGCGCATATCCGAATCTTGCAGGTGTGTATCTACTTATGTTGCTGACGTACGATAGAAACAGTTTTAATTTCTCGAAAATATTAATTATTAGCCCTTTAATAAAACAATACTAGTAATTTGTAATGATTACTAGGATTGTTTTCATCCTCTCCAGCTCAGATAAAATGCTTCTGTGAGGAGTAGGTTCAATTCATCTTTGATTTCTTTTTCTTAGTTAGCAACGTTCAAATGATGTCTCCAGTATTGCTCCCATTACCTAGGTCATCATTATGACTGCTTACCTGGTTTTCGTCTTTGTTGTGTAAGAAAAAAGCGGCACATTAGCTTCTTTACTGTTTGTTTTTAATTATTGTATAGGACGCAAACTAGCAGACGGACAGCCTGATGGTAAGCGATTACCGCCGCCCATGGACACCCGCAATACTAGAGAAGTCACAAGTGTTCCTTTTAAATTTGCCTCCACGAGATGGGGGGGACGGTTGGGTCGCCGGTACCCTCACTCACTCGACGAAACACAACGCAAGCGCTATTTCACGCCGGTTTTTTGTGAGGCCGTGGTATCACTCCGGTCGAGCCGGCCCGTTCGTGCCGAAGCGTGTCTGTCCCACGGTTAATGCTGCCGTTTTATAAAGATTTATTTAGTTAGTTTTATAAAAATGTTTGTAAGCTCTCCCTGTTTGTTTTAGTAGTCTGTCTGTAGTTAAGTGCATTAGTGGTAATATATTGTATTTGTAAGTACCTTAGCTTCCTCTAAATGCAGTTCAATATTAGAAAGTCACGTACTGACGACTCGGCGAGCGCGTCAAGTGGTCGATATGTGGAGCCACTAACATTTAATATGCATGGATGTTACTTGAGAGTATTAGTAACTTTAAATGTATACTTACAGTATATCTTTTTAAAGTTTTAGTGCTCAGATGAATGCAACTTTTCTCCATACTTTCTTACGTTTAAGCATTTACGCCAATATAATTTCAACGTGTGAAGCGTTTGTTTTGTGTTTAACGAAAATTAAGCTACTTTATACGTGATTATGATTGGTGAAAATAGTCGTAACGTTGAGGAAAGTGTAAATTTCAATAGATTAAATAGTCTAATAACAGTTTAAAGTAGTGCTTTTAAAGTAACTTTTCTTATTAGCTCGATTGCAATAGCTTACCAAATCTGCCAACTGTAGTCGAATTAGCGCTTGTGCCATATACCTATATATACTACCATACCTATATATACCTATATATAGGTACAGTAGTATATATATATACATATTGATATTAAAATATGAAAATTTATCTAAATGTTTTGATGTTTTTTACTTTAATCACGACCATCTAAGCAGATTTTTATGCCATTTTACGAATTTGGACTGGATAAATGTATGGATTAATTAAAACAAGAAAAAGTATATATAACACAAATAAGTGTTTGTCAGGTATGTCGTTACTCACAAGAGATTTTCCTACTTTTGCCTGTTGAGAATTGCACACAATTGACAGTAAAAGTACTTAGAGTAACGGAAAATACAATCTGGAATCATGTGATTATCTAAACTTACGTTAGACAATTAATAAGGCAATCTAATCAGAATAAATTGATTTATATACCTATACATAAATAGTAGTAGTGCTTAGTAAGAACAGCACTAAAAAGATTTTTCTATATGGGTCAAATCATATATAATAAACTGCCTGATGCCATAAAAACCTAGATATTATAAATTTAAAAAACTGATTGCATATAATATTGTTACAAAAATGTTAGTACTCTGCAAGCGAATATCTGAATGATAATTCCATAAATTGTTATGAGTGAAGACATATATAATTATTCAATTGACATCATCTATTGTGCAGGTAGACAATTTGACATATTGTATTTTATTTTATTTGGTTTATTGAATTTTTGTTTTACATTCATAACTACATATATAGCCTATTTTTGCTAACTTATAATTGATTTTTCCATACATTGATTTAATGAATAGAATAATATTTGATTAGAATATCCTCATTGCAGCTACATATTATTATATTATCTGCTATGTAAAATAATTAAAAAACTATATTAAATATTATAAACTATTTTAAGTTTAGTAATGAATCCATCTCAAAATTGTAACGATATGTTATTTAGACATAAGTGTGCAATAATTATATTCGTATGCCGTATTTTGGTGAAATATAGTGAAACAAAATCAAATGTAACATCTCACACGACTGTAACCTATATTTACAAATAAAGATTCTGATTCTATATGTATTCAATTACGAGTACCACCAAAATAAAGATGTGTCGGTCATAGACCCGCGGTACAGTTTCTTAGATGAATAGACCTTTGATGAATGAGGACTCATCAACAATGTCGCTTTCGGCGAGCTTACTTAATGTGAACCTATACAAAAAGTGTTCATTCATCGGCAACCGCGCACATGCGGCTCGTCATGTGGTTGTTGACCTGCAGCCGCCCTTCCATGGCTGTGGAGATTATTTTAGTAACAAATCTGTTATTTGTTCACCTCGTATTAAGTAGAGTTTAAAAACAGCTGGCGATATGTGGGTGTGCAGCATCTACGCCTACGCTTTCTGGAAAATACAAGCGCAAGGTATTTACCTACTATCAGAATTGTATATCCTCGAAGTATATTCATTTTTATTAAATACCCTAATATTTATAAATACACAAGAATATTCTCGCGGTTGCGCTCGCGTAAATGTAGGTTAGGTTATTTACCACCACTGCGAGTGTGTGGAGGACACGGCGCAGCACACGCTTGAGCAATGTTCTGCTTGGGCGGTACAGCGCCGTGAACTCATTGAGGTTGTGGGTGAAGACCTTTTGCTGCCGGCCGTGATCAAAGCCATGATCGACAGCGAGAGGAAGTGGGCAGCGGTGGCATCCTTCTGCGAGGACATCATCTCGCTGAAGGAGGCGGCGGAGCGGATTTGTGAGGAAAGTATTCTTGCGGATCCGAGCCGTCGCCGGCGAACCGGGCGGCGCAGGCGCCGTAATGAAGGGCGCGAGCGGGAGAACGGGGATCTTCCACCCGCCAGCCATTGAGTCGGTTCGACGCTCTCTGTAGTGCCGGGGCGTCGTCCAGGAGTCGTAGTCTGCTGGGTGGGTCACTGAGGTAGTTTCTTTACCAGTGGCCCATCCAATATACAAGGCAGCGAAGGGGCACACCGTGGGGTTTTAGTCCGTATGCCCGAAATATGGAAGAGCCGGACATAACCCTCTCGCCTCCCCTAGTGGCGGGAGGGTATGCATCAGGTGCATTTCTAGATGAAAGGTACTCTATGTCCTTTTCTGTTCTCCTGACAACGTGTATGCGAAATTTCATGATAATCCGTCGAGTAGTTAAGGCGTGAAAGCGTAATAAACAGACAAACAATCTCACATTCGCATTTATAACATTAAGTTAGGATTTGAATGAAGTAAAATTGTACCAATAAATATATAAATTATTTATTCATTATACAATGTTATTGGGACAGTTTAAATAAATAAATGTATTATGTCGTCCAATAATTAATATTAAGTGATAAACGTATGTTACTTTCTGCGTCAAAGGTGGCTATGCTTATATTGTATTATAAATTTATTGTTATCTATAATACATTAAGAAGTGCATAAATTCTTAATGTATTATAGATATAATTATAGCGTGAGATATTGAAATAAACTCAGTATATATTCAGAATTCCTAATCTATAATTATAGTCAGTCAGGCTTTCTTGGTTGCGTGTGCGGCCAAATCAGACGGTGTCCAAACAGCCCGGCTTTTTAAATTTGATTCTTTTTACATTTGTCATGCGTTGGTTTCCGCTCCGACCGCCTCACCTTGTATCACTAGCGCAAGAGACTAAAAAATTAAGGGCGTCCGGTCTTTTTACCCGAATGGCTCGCTAAAATAGTTGGTCTGTTCGTCTTTTTGGTTTTACGACCTGGCTACCCTAATTATAGGTCTACCAGCCGTTCTCTCTCCATTCGGGTATTTATTTCCATTTGTCATAATGTATAGGATGTTACTGTAGGATTAATTATGTAGTGGCCTGCCGTTTCACACGGCGGGCCGAAACCTCGGCGGGGTCGCGATTGCATGTGAAAGCGATTCGCGCGGCCCCGCCGTCTATGGTTATGTCGAGGAACACCGTGGTAGGTTTAGTCGGTATTACCGGGGTATCTCTCCCCGGTGAGCCCGACATAACCTCTCCATCGCCCCGCGGAGAGGTATGCGTCAAAGCATGCCCCCACGTAAAAAAAAGGGGCTTAATTAGCTAGCAATTAATCACTACTTATTGGCTCCAAACAACCATGGGTGATAGATGAATATATAGACGGAAGGCGCGTCACACAGGTGTAGGTCACCGCGCCGCCGCGAGTGCTGCGCAAACGTCTAGTTATCTGCGTGATGTTCTCGTTAAGTTAATTAGGTTCAGCACCCACGTGCCTCTGATAAGATAGCTGCTGTCCATCCTCCGCCGCGACAACAACTTTGGGCTCTAAAACATCTATAGGTATAATATATGGATTCACTCCTGTTTGAATATTTTATCTAAACTTATAATATTATTCATGTATCTAATCTATGATTAGATTAGATATCTGCGAGTTTTACTGACCGATGGCAGGGACGGGTAGTGGCTCATGTGGTTGCCTCGCTACTGCTACTACGCCGAGTGTTGTGGGTTCGATGCAGACGCGTGGAAATTATCTCATACACTAATAGTTGTTCAGAGTATGACAGTTCTTTCTGTTCGTTGTTTGTAAATTCAATTGCGACACAGGATTTCATCCTACTGTAGAAGTAGTTAAAGGCGCAAGAAATATTATATACATATATATATATATATTTTATTTATTCACTAGGATTTAAACCTTGAGGGAGGCCTATGTCCAGCAGTAGACGTCTTTCGGTTGAGATGATGATGATTCATTAGGGAAAACCAACAGCTAAAAGCAGAGGATTATGTGACTATACTGAGGTTACATAAAGACAATTACAGGTCCACGCATAGAAGTTAAGTAAGTAATATATATTTCTTTTAACATTTAAAGCTTTACTTTGGACAATTCCAATTGGCATTACAAACTATGTAATCTATGAGAAAAATTAAGGTTCAGTTGCTGTCTTGCCATGTTACATTTCCTGTTAAATGGATCAAAGGAGAACTTTTCGTACAGTTTATTGAAATCTCTCCTTGCTCGCACAATGTAAGAATTTTGCCTGTAGTTTAAAAGGGTAACATATATAAGGGCATTATATCTAATTGACTTATAGGGAACATTAAAATGCAGTTTGTGTAATAAGTCAAGGCATTTCAATTCATTGTTCATCATTTTTAATAATAAAGTAAAATCAGCCAAGCGACGACAATTTACAGGAGGTTGAATGGATTGACAACTCTTTGCGTTATTTTACGACTACTGAATAATTATTTCTAAAGCTAACAACTTTGTCCTTTTTGGGCATCTGAGGCTACAGTAGTGAGGCCGGCAGTGGTGAGACTACCTTTTAAACCACTGCGCCATCCGTCTAGTTAACCGATCTAATATAATAGGCCACTTTCAGTGACACTTTGCAGTATTATATGTAGTTTTTCAGCGTACAACACTTACCAGTATAACTATTGAGTTCGTAGATTTTATTGAACATGCAGTCTATCTGCATTGATTTTTAATACATTAGCTAAAAAAATTAAAACAGAATTGCCTAAACAAAAATAAACATACGGCGTCCCGTAGAAAAAAAGAGGTTTTACTATTTGAAGTAAAAGCATAAATTCCACAGAATTGAAGATAAATAAAATACCTAGCAATAAGTTTTGAAAAGAAAAGATAAATTTATAGAAAATATAAAAATAATAAAGATGTAATTTAGATGTCACTTTAAATATAATTTACTGAATATGAAAGTTTATCTTGAATGTTTTCAAAGATATTTAATGTCAACATGTGTATGGCTCGTTTACCGAACACGTGTGATCAATATCCTATGGAGCGTGAATTGTTTGCTGCCTCCATTTCGTTAAATTATAAGTTCTTATTATTATCAGACCACTGCTTTCACTCAGTTTTTTACACCCTGGATATGGAACGAGACTTTTAGATATTTTTCGATGTTCATAAAATGTAAATACTCTCATCTCTCAATAGTCAATTTAAATCATATGTGTTACAACTATTATAGCAGAAGTAATTTCAAAACAATTTCTACGAATTAATATAAAGCGTCGTGTACATACCATGTAATAAAGTAAGTGTCTATTTTTTTCTACAGATGATAGTTTCTAAGTTCGCAAAGCTACTGAGAATTTTCTTTCTGAAAACTTAAGTGAGTACACAAACTCAATTTTTTAAACATAGCATCCCTTTGTTGCACAGGTATAGCACTTTATGTTGCCGAACCTTATTACCCAACGGGTTGGATCGAAGCGCCCACCGGCCAAATGTACTGCAAGGGGTGTAAGTTAACAAAACGTGACAACTTTATTGTTAGGCATCTACAAAACAACATTGTGTAAGCGAAAAAGTTTCAATTTGCGACAAGCTCTAGTTTATGGACAGATAAACAACAGCTTCTCATCTCGGTTTTATTTCCAAGCATTTTACCGAAAGGACCTGTTCATTGCAATTTCTAACAATTTTATATTTTACTGCCCATTTTCTTGATATGAAACCCGTAAACTGCATTCAGAAAATAAGTAAAGTTTTAGAGATTTGAGCTCGTAAATATGAGAACGTCACCAGTTTAATAATATGTTGGCGATAAAGCCTAACAAATTTAGGGGCTTCACATCAAGTGGGACTTTCAATGTGGTCATTTACTTTTATTATCTTTTGTTATAAAATATGTGTAATGGCTATCCTAAGCCCGCTAAATGAAAATCGTCTGAGCTGCATTTATCTTTGGTCACCTACCATTAAAGCTCGTAATTTGTATACTACGCTTACTACTGTCGAGCACAGTATTGTAGTTACTATCTATTAAATCATTGCGCTAGAACATTCATCAGGTATCGAAACTGCATTTGGGCATAGAACAAGAAAAGCGTGGGTGTTGTCCTAAAGCTCCCACGCTTTTAGTCTTCCTAGGACTTTACAATCATTGAAACAAGGGATGCAATGAACATCCAGGCATGGAACAACTATTTGTTTATCACACAAGTATTCGTCTTGGCTCTTGCGGTTCTATGAAAAGTTGGACAAATAAGTTGCTTAATAACTGCACCATGATTAGGCATAAAATCCTATTACAAAATAACATTTAAACTACTTAAATTTTAAATAAGCAATCAACGATACTGCAGTTAACGTTATAGTTATTCCTGAAACAATAGTTGAGAACGTTTATTTCCCAAAGGTTGGTGAAGTGGCGAGAGAGCCACAATCTACAATAGTAGGTTGTGGGCGGGCAGTAGAGAGGGTATAAGGTAGTCGTACATCTTTTTTTTTGTTTCGTACTGCTATAACGTGGTTACGGTCTGTTGTTACTTGCCGTTGCGTTCTAAGGCACATTGACTTAGATCTCAATTTGCATTTAACCTATTGAGTCGCAGCGGCACTCCGGTGGCAAGATACAAAAGATTCTCAATGATGTCAGGCATTTGAACAATTGATAGTTTAAATCAACAGTGTTGGCCCTAGAAACAATTCCGAAGGAAATCTCCTTAAGTAAGTCCCAAAATGAAGAAAGCTTTAATTACAATTCTTTGTTATATGTTTACGCACACGGCAGTTATACGAAAGTAGTTTTAATCCATTAATACTTACATAAATCCCGTTTCCCGTAAAAGTTAATATGTTTTAAGAATGTTAAGAATGTCTTGAGATACAACCACTACAAAATTGTTAAACAATTGTTGTTTAGACGTCAATGTAACTCATTATTGTTAAAGCACAAATTACAGTTTTAGTTTAAGAACAAAGTTGCACTTTGTAGTCACAGTTTGTGGCTGCGCAAGTTACATGACAAAGCCAATATAATTTCGGCTGAAGTAGAACTACAAGAGCGCCTTATTAGCACTTACATCTGAAGTGCGGCGCGGTTGCCTAATTACACTGCATGTATGACGCAGACAATACCTTACAGCTGTATGCATTCGCTGAAAGTAGCTGCCAACATACAGTGTTAACTGTTTGACAAACAATTTCTGCAGTGGTATGCTCTACATTCAAGTTTGCGTATATTTGTCAGGATTAAATTACCCAGACAAATATATGCAAACTCAGCATATCCAGAAAAAGGTACGAAATAAGTGGCAGACACACCGGCGCAGAGTAAACCAATTTGTTTTTTTGATAGATTTATCAATTTACTAGTAATAACAATACAATTTTACTTGTGATCTTATTGCGTCTTGGATTAAAAAGTGCTAAGTGTAAATTTAATTTGTGGGATGTAATATTTGTAACTAAAGGTTAAACCTCGGATATGTTGATTTGCGACGTATATTTAAAGTTTCTCGTACCCGTATTTACCAACTTTCACGCCGTTTCAATAAAAAATTATCAGACTACGCTTTGTATAGGCTTGTTCAATCTGTCGTAGTTTCAAGAATCTTCTTAATATAGCCGCACAGGCACTAACACGAAATACACACACAAAAATACACAAATAATTTATTATACACATCAATTAAACATGCACACGTAGACACCAATGGCATTCTACATTCTATTTTTATATTTATATTAGTTTTGAATAAAATTAACGAATTTTAAATTAATTCATTTATTGTATTATATTTAACATCAATATCAATTTAAGCAAGGCTAATGAGATGAGCAGACATTTGATGAAAGTATTTTATTTATTGATATTACTACATATAATTAAAACGGTTATTAGCAACCAATTAAATTTAAAAACTATTCAAAGCAACTATACAATCGTCTTGCAGAAGTTTATATATTTATATAATTATTATTATATATGCTGACAATTAGGTTTTCCATTCATCTGCAATCAAATCATGGGCAAGCATTGCTACCAAGGAGGTATCGAGAGCAGAGAGTGTTCAAGTCGCAGGTAAGCGGGCACAGCAACCTAGCTCTGTCTCCCGCTGCGGCAACAAACATGACATCACTCTATATAATTCCAGAGCATAAAGTTTGCGCAGAACTTTGCACACGGTTCCAATTTGTTTAATGTCCAGATTGCAACCTAACAAATAATTGATAGTGTGCATAAATAGACGATACATATATATCCGTGTGTAAGGGTATCTGAGGCTCACGTCCTAGATACCTATACATATAATCGGACGTACGTTTCACTTTTTCGATTGCAAAGTTTACCTCTTTTCATGCGAATCCAGGCACATGCACTTCACACTAATTTGATTCGTACTAGAAAGTTCTACGGGAAGTAAATTAATGATTATTATGAAATAAATAAAATTATTTGCCAATGTGTAATTCTTAGTAATACTAAATAACTATGAATCTAGTATTGATCAAAATTGGTGCAATAAATTAATTGATTAAAAATGGCTGAAACTCATTCAAATATTTTGCTAACTTAATTAGCAAATTTCATGAAACAGATCAATTAAAATATTAATTGGACAATTAATTTCAAATCTCTTATTGCAGTGTCAAAGAACTTATATAGTCTGAGAATCGTTGAGCAAACAAGAAATAAATATCGGCTAGAATGCCGACGCCTAGACAACTAAGTTAACCCGAAAACCTTATGGGGTACCCTATTGAATCTCTTGAAAAGGTCATCACGGTCATCATATATGTTTTTTCAGGCACATTTATCCGCTAATCCATTGGCTTTTCTAACGATTTATCTCATTTCCTTCCCTATGTCTTATCTTCACTATCGTAGCTCCACACTATAATACATGTTGAGTTGAAAAGATTAATGAAAGTTGAAAGTACCCTCTTTAGCTGACTGCTCCGTGAATTAGATGGCTTAATGTTTGATCGCACTAAACATTATTTTATCTCTAGAGTGTATTCACCTCCGTACGATAGCTTTAAAAAAGACATTATATCACAGTGATAGCGCAAAGAATTAGAACACATACACGACTTCGACTGTTAAGTACACTTAAGCTAAATTTGAAGTTGAATTTGTGTTAGCGAACCATCGATAAATTTTCACTTTATCAATTGATTAAGATAGATTTTAGGCTTACATATTATTATAGCCTAAGCTTTTATGAAAGTGGATATTTAGAACAATATCGACTTTTCTGAGAGCTATATTCATATATGTCTATTTACTAGAATACATTGGAATAAATATAAGTTAATTTAAATATTTTATTAAACTGTAATAAGCATTTGAAAATAAACGAACAAACGAATAAGTTTTAATTTACTGGATGTAGGGATTTGACAGTTATCTGGGATTCTACGGATTTATTAGTTTGTGACATTCATAAGTGTTACCTTGTAACCTAATCTGAATAAATTTATTTTGATTTTGATTTTGATTTTGTGATTTTACCGCGCGTGCAGAGGCCACGTGAAGCACATTCAGAGTATGCTAAGCAAACTTGGAGTTTTTTATATCATCCATCAAAGTTATGGCAACATGCGCCGGTTTAGCTCATAAGTGAATTAAAATTATTTTTGGATATTGAGATTTTGAAACATAAATATAAGAAATGTTTTAAGAATCTCAAAATCCTCTCAGAATCAGAATTACATGAGGATATGTAATTCTGAGGGGTTAGGGTTATGATTACAGTGGCAGCCAAATGCGAATTGACAGACTTCTCAAATCTACGAACACCTAAAATAATCCTCTTAAAACTGCAGTTCAAACTTCTAGTAAACATTCAGTCCACGTGTATTCATTCTATCGTAAAAAAGATATGGCAGCATAATCATGTTCAATACGTGTGCCAGCCCTCAACCGTGGCGCAAGCCTTGTGCACCCTTTGTCGCAATATGCAAGGATACTCAGTAAATTAGGTAACAACGTTATCTTCTTTTGACAGAGATAGTATGTATCACTACGCCATATTTGTTTACTAAGTAAGAACAATACATTAGATATATGTATGTAGTTAATCGACACGCGATTACTGCTGAATTGACAATTGTACAATTCCACATTTAAATGTCAATTATATTCGGGCTAGTCATCTGGGTAGCGGGGTGATATGCGAAATAACAGACAATTGCTAATTGGAGAATATCAATTGTTATCCAAATGTATTCAAATAGCCGCCGTTATGGAATAATTCGATTACTTTTAATAAGTATTCGAATCGATTAATAATATAGATTTTGTATTTGTTTTGGCATTGTGTGATACAAAAACAAACGACACGCTGGAAATGTTTTGAGATATTTGGCTTTTCACAATTCATGCATTTATTGCTGAGACAACAATACAATTAATAATAATCAATCAGGTACATACATATTGTATATTAATCTTGTATAATGATATTTTTCAGGTGCATAATCATCGCCTTTAAGAACTTTCCGAGGTACGGAGATGAAACATTGACAACTTTTTATCCCAGGCCACTGTTTAAAATGTTTTAGCAAATAAAACCACAATATTTTTATCGCTCAACCAGAGATTCGAGCCGGGGATCCCATGAGCCGCTGCTGAATACACATGGCAAGTGCCAATCAGTCAACAGCAGGATCAAATCAGAAACAATATACGTAAAAGCCAGGTTAAAGTTACCGTAAATCACGTCTTCGATGTTACTAAGCCGTTTGTATCCTACGGCAACTGATATGGAAAGCTCTATATATGAAATCTCTCTAAAGAGGCAGAGCATTTTAATAGTTTATTTTTTATCGTTCTTTCTGTTTCTTACGAGGGTTGTTATGGGCATTAAAAGCAAGAAACTACAGAATTCTTTACCAAAGAATTATTTCTGTGATATATCACGGTAATAGCTGAGTGAAATAGAAGTCTAAACTATTAGTAAATATAATGTTATAGGAAGTTCTGATGTATTGAATGTTTTGACCATAAATTGTCACAGAAAGATAGCCTATCAATTTATGGTCCAAACATTTGTTCAGACAATAGTCGCCGGATGTAGTTTGCCAGACATAAGTCATTTTGTTGTTAAAATAGATCATAGTTAATGGCGTCAGAAGACCTGTCATGGAATCCTAGCTCAAAGTTATGATAAACAAGTTTACAAGTTAACGCTGTGTCCATATAAACGATATATGAGTTTATAATATTATTTTTGTGTAAAACATTCAGCAAATATTGTAAGAAAGTAGCATTTAACGATCAGCACTAGAACTTACGTCAATATACCAACAAGACAGCCTCCAATGATGACCTAAATAGTATCAAAAATACTCGCGACCAATTGGTAGAAATCCTTCTCCCTTAGCCTTAATTATTCCCAAGTCACTTGGCTTTTCTGGTCTAACCGGATTTGACTGGATATAAATTTTTACACAGAGCGGCTGCCACCTGACCTCCGCAACCCGAAGGCTAACGATACCCTAAGGCTAGACCAGTGTCAGGATATTAGAGGGTACTGACCTTCACAATAACGACTGCTATAGATGTTTATGGCAGCCGGGACCGACGGCTTAACGTGCTCTCCGAGGCACGGAGCAGGCGATAATTGTCAAGCAATACGCACATAATTTCGAAAAGTCATATAACTTCCGAAAGTCAGAGGTGCGCGACGTGGGTTCGAACCCGAGACCCTCTGCATTGCAGTCTGTTGGTCTCCCCACTGAGCTATCGCTGCTTTTGTCTAGTGTTGGTAGAAATATAACATCTTAAATACTGATGCAGTAAAATCAGCAATAAAATATATATGATGAGCTGATATTAAATGTAAAGGTTGATTGTGAAACGTAACAGCTTATTAATAATATGCTTAGTACGTTGCAAATTTTACCTATCTGCTAAACTATACATATGTAGTTCTTTTTTAACTCATCGTCAAAAATAAAAATAATAAGTTAAGGAACAACTGTTCTAGCGATTGCTATAGTATGCGCTGCTACACTAATCGTCAAAAATAAAAGCAATGGATTAAGATACAACTGTTCTCGCGTCTGGGATTACGCCGCGAAATAATAATTGGAAGCATTAAAGACATTCAAGAGGAAGGGGCCTAGACGCAGCGCTGACCACCCGGTTGAAATAAGACTTCAAAGCAGCATCATTGTATATTTATCGGTCTATCGGTTTTCTATCAGATAAATGCAGTATGTAGAAAAACTACGGCTCGCTACCGTCGAACTACCAAGCAAACTTAGCTTTAATTTTCTTATTTGTGCTAGGAGACCTTTACTTTGTTTTTTTACGTGTAGTAGCAAAGATCAGAACTCCTTGACTGTATTCCGTGATGAGGTACCACAGCCAAGCATCATCCATCGTGTCGCGTCAGCCATCCCATTGATAACCATATCAACTCTTAACGTCACGTTAGATTGTGGTCAAACGTAAATCGAAAATTAAAATATCTATATTGTAAATTTCAGATATTTTAATTAAATGATGTATTGTTTATTGAATATCTTAGTATTTTCTGTGTATACGAACAATTTCAGATAAATCAATTGCAGATTAGAGACATATTTATTATAAATTTAGGAGAGGTATGCGAAGAGCAGCTTAGCAGAAATATCCTAGTGGGAGACTGTGCGTTGGACTGCCACGCTGAGGTCTTGAGTTCGATCCCAAGGCGCGCACCTCTGACTTTTCGAAGTTATGTGCAAATTAAATAGTTAATAATCGCTCGCTCTAACGGTGAAAAAACATCATGAGGAAACCTGCATGTCTGAGACTTCTCCATAATGTTCTCAAAGATAATTATGTGAAATCTGCCAACCCGCAATGGGCCAGCGTGGTGGACTATGGTTTTACCCTTCTCACACTGAGAAGAGGCCCGTGCCCAGTAGTGGGACAGTTTAATACAGGGCTAATATTATGTATTATATATGCGAAGAGATCAGTGGCTACCGCATTGTCAGCAGGAAAGCTCAGCACCGTTCTTAAGAGATAACAACACAACCTTATATTTTGTAAGGGCTGTTCCAGATTTAAACGGATACCCTGTCGAATACTCATACTCACTGAAGTAATGAGCTAATAAGACTCTACATTTATCTCATAAGTTACCTTCATCTCTCAAGTAAGATATGAGAAATAAGATAGCTTGTTACAGATTGTATAGCCTTGTTTCATTCTTGAACATATTATTTTTATTAACATTAAATTAACTAATAAATAATAATAATGCTTTATGAAATGGTCATAGGGCCCTAGGGCATTGACCATTTAGCCATTTGTTGGTTGAGAGTCATAGTTACAAATGTAACAGTGTACCAGTGTGTACAATTAATACGGGATTGTGAATCACGAGTTATAAAGTGTCTATGGACTCATACTCGCCGTCACTTCCTATGGAACTGGTTACACATCCTCTGGCGCTTGTCAATAAATATGTATGATAATTACTTTTAATACAATTACAGTTTGACTATTATTTATACTTGTATGCCTTGCGGCTTTATTTGAAAAATAGACTTCAATGAAACTTATTGCTTTTCTGTGTTACAATTTGACTGCCTACTTTTCCATTGGTGTACGGCTGAGTGCATTAGGAACTGTTAAAATCATTGGCTCAAGTTTACAATATTAAGCCAGGTTTTGCTCATATGCAGTAACTTGCAGATTTTGTATTGCTACTGAAATATGCATTACGGAAAATAGCAAAACTGTTTTCTTTCACGTTATTAGCCGCATAGACTCTTGTAATTCTTTAGGGTGACGCTTGGTGTCAACGACTGCGAATATAGCAATCACTCGGGAACGTTCACAACAATATGATTAGAAGCCATTACCTATTTTCAGGTAAAAACGAGCGGCGACCGAGTGATTTCTTAAAATATTAATTGAATTAGGAACCTGATTGAATGTTATTTCAAATGGCTTCTGCCAAATTTCATTGGAAATTTTGTTTTTGGAGTATAATAAATTAGCTGTTTTTGCTACAACTATGACTAAATATTATGAACTATGCAAAAGGTTTGTGACTTACAGACAGACATAGAAGCAACTGTAGATATACTTCTTTGTTTTGAGTGCGGAGTGTTCGAAGGTAGCACAATCTAGATAAGATCTGCCATTCAGGTAACACAATTAGAGCTATGGTAGTAGTGTGTAGTAATTCCGAAAGCTATCATCAATTTTTTAACACAAACTATCAGTCAACTCTAGTTTTGTATGTATATTTATCTTAAAGACAGGATATTACTTATTATAGTATGAATTATGATTATTACTTTATTACTTCGGAAGAGACCTCTCAGATCAGCTAATCAATCTAATTTAAAACAAGGTAATTTTGCAATGATGTGCGAAAAGCGATATACAACTAGCAATTAATTGTAGTTTAGTTAATTTAATATTAATAAAAATATCATCAGGTCTTATCATTCGGAATGCTGATCAACAAATTTAATCATTGGTCGAATGGCATTGGCTTTACGTTTCATGTCAGTTTAACAGTTTTTATGAGTATATTTATACATATATTACAAACAAAAATAATATTTACTATGTAAAGTGATTCATCATTTGCTATATCTTAGTCATTGAAAAAGAAAGGATATTTATTAATTATAAGTTACTTAAAGAAACAAAGAATACACAATAGTATATATATATTAATAAATTAATTTCAGTTTATTGTTCAATCAAAGACTTCTCTTAGTTTAAGCTGACGGGTAGAAGCAACACAGTGACCGATTACTGCTTCACATCAGATGTGACACTGAAATATTGAAATTAATAATAATAAATACACAATAATATATTGTTAATCTTAATAATTTGTTTAATAAAAAAGATTAACAAATATCTTTTATTCAGCAAATATTTTTGTCCCGCATATTTGTCTGAGTAAGAATTATATAAATTGTATAAAAATTGTATAAATATCATTACATAAATTGGTTTGCAAGGTGTGAAATAAATGATTTATGACTTGACAATGAGTGAAAAAGTTAGCGAGAAATAAACACCTTTGCCTAAACCCTGGTAGACATAGATGTATGATGTTTGTATAAAAATGTTGATGTTTGTCAAAATCTCCCGTTGATGGCAGCTTGATGTTTCGCGTTGCGTTGCGCCTATTCAATGTTTATTATAAAGAGGTTAGGAACAGGCGTACGCTTAGACTTTACAAGTTACATTTTGGCTCCACGTAATAACCGGTAAGCCTATTGCCTTTTATCAGGTATAGTGTCGGAAGCCATGTTATTACGTAGAATTAGATAAGCGTCGGGATCCTAAAACACTTTCAAAGCATGCGATTCTATCCAACCCTGCATCTACATCTATAGATTTGGTACGGGATAGGGCAAAGATTTTCATGTTGATAAGTTGAAGATTTACTCGGTTACTAAGAAAACCGTGTAGATCGTGTTGTAGGATAAATAGTTTTAGGTGAGAAGGATAAGATATCGCCACGCCTATAAGCTACAAAGGATTAGGCAGAGGTCGCTCACACTCATATGTTGCTTGTCATAGCCCACGTACCTACTAAACGCGCGACACTTCATACAAAAAATATATTGCTCATTCCGGGCATCAAGTCTAGGGCACCACGATTAGCAACGATAAAGTATTATCTGTTATATAGTGAAATAATAACGATTACTAGTATTATAGATTGTTTAGATTGTTGTGAGCAGCGATAGCTCAGTGGGGAGACCAACAGACAGCAATGCAGAGGGTCTCGGGTTCGAACCCCCGTCGCGCACATCTGACTTTCGGAAGTTATATGACTTTTCGAAATTATGTGCGTATTGATTGACAATTATCGCCTGCTCCGTGCCTTGGAGAGCACGTTAAGCCGTTGGTCCCGGCTGCCATGAACAGCTATGGCATCTATGGCAGTCGTTATTGGGAAAGTCAGTACCCTCTAATATCCTGACACTGGTCTAGCCTTAGGGTATCGTTAGCCTTCGGGTTGCGGAGGTCAGGTGGCAGCCGCTCCGTGTAAAAACTGATATCCAGTCAAATCCGGTTAGACCAGAGAAGCCGACCCAAAGTGACTTGGGAATAATAAAGTCTAAGAGAGAAGAAGAAAGTATTATAGATTGTGAGCTAGTAGTCAATTTACCACATTCAATCCTGCCAAACTAAGATCTTTCAAAAAAGAGTTCATTAGGCATCTAATAAAGATATAAGATTAACACAAACTTTTTAAAAATTAAATTGTGGTAAACAGTAAATAGCATTTAGCTACAAAAAGGATTAAAAGAATATCGTGACATATTACTAAATTGCGTCTATAACGCCGCATAGCTTGTTCACAGGCCTGTGAGAAGTGACATCCCGCAGGAATATGGAATCTTACTAAGAAACTTTGAGGCGCTCATAGCCAGTTGCACTCACTGATCGGTAAACGATTAGCGAGGTTAAGCAACGTTGGGTGCGGTCAGTCTATAGATGGGTGACCGGGCACGCCACGATCGTGGTGGTAAGTCCCGTGTTTGAGTAGTGGCTGGAGAGGCGCCATGGCGCCCTCACCTTCCGGCTGACACAGGTAATGACTGGCCACGGTTGTTTTGGCCAGTTCCTGTGTCGTATACGCCGGCAAGAGACGCCCGGTTGTCACCACTGCGGCGACTGCCGCGACGTAGTTGAGGACACGGCGCTGCACACTTTGGCGGTTTGCCCCGCCTGGGCATCGCAGCGCCGTGAATTGATCGCGGCAGTCGGATTGGTTGCCCTCTCGCTCCCGGCCGTAGTTCAGTCTATGGTCCGGAGTGAGAGGTCGTGGGACGCCGTCGCCTCCTTTTGTGAGGAAGTCATTTCCATCAAGGAGGCGACGGAGCGGGAGAGGGAGCGTTTGAACCCTCTCCCCAACCGCAGAGCCGGGCGCCGGAGGGCGCGGGACGACCTCCAGCCACCCTGAGGTTTGACCTGGGGGTGGCGGGCTTTGTGGGCCTGCCCGCCATCCGTTCAGCACCAGGTCCGAGAGGCGGCGTGCGTGTTCCCACGCGCGCCTCTGTGTTGAGTCCGTCTCCCCTCTAGGGGGGACAGTAGGGAGTGGTAGAAGTGCCTTTAGGGTAGGTCTTTCGTGTAGTGGCCTGCCGTTTCATACGGCGGGCCGAAACCTCGGCGGGGTCGCGACCGCATGCGAAAGTGATTCGCGCGGCCCCGTCGATAGTGGTTTTGTCGAGGAACACCGTGGTAGGTTTAGTCGGTATTCCGGGAGGTACTTTATCATCTTAACATCTTATTTTACCCCGGCGAGTCCGACATAACCCCTCCGCTCGCCCCCGCGGAGGGGTATGCGTCAAGCATTCCCCAACGTTAAAAAAAAAATAAAAAAAAATAGATGGGTGACCGCTTAGTGGTATTTTATCTGAGCGTCTCCATGAATAGGAGTGTACGTAAAACGTCGGTCCCGGTTGTTGTCAAATTGACAGCAGTCATTAAGCCATGTCAGAGGCCTACGGCTTGAATAACTCTTGACAGCAGGTTGGCCACTAACCACACGAAAAGAAGAAGACTTTGTATTGCGTTAGTATATTCAAGATATGGCTGCTGATAAAAGCAAATGCCTTTTTTTTAAAGACTACTTCCACACTCGTAGTAATTCCTGTGTCGTGAGGGACTTTACAAACATTCAAACAACGGACACAAAGAACACCCAGACTCGGAACAACCATTTGGGGATCACACAAAGTTTTGTCCCGTGTGGGATTCGAAACCACAACACTCGGCGCAGTGGCAGTGGCGAGGCGACCGTGCAATCAGTCAAGTGATCTCACTAAGTCCCTGGTGGACAGAAATCAGAGTTGCCTCTGAACTGTCCTTGACGGAACCCAGTCCGCAGTCATTTACATGTCGGCTTACTAATGCACGCTTACGAACGCGGGTTCGATTTTCACAATATTATGTGGCATATGTGTAGAGAGTTTTGAATCTAACTGTCTTTGGTACAGTTTGTTGTTACACAATGGCAAAGATTTCTATGTCACGATATAAGATTAAATCTAGTACGACATTAGGATTATAAAAATGTAAATAAAAATGGACTATTTTCATTTAGCATAATAAACAAATTGCCATACCTATCTTTAAAGCACAGCTCAAAGTAAGTGTTAATTATATATACTAACCCTACAATTACGGCTTTTTCAATAGGCGCCAATATTTTTATTATAAAAGGATATCTGCCGCACTAGGAGTTATCCCTGGGTCGCGGAGGACCTTTACAAACTATCAAACAACGTATCCAACGCAGAGCAAAATTTGTGGATCACACAAATTGTCCCTTGTGGGGATCGAACTCACAACATTCGGCACAGCAGCTGTGGCGAGCCGACCACTTAAACCACTACGGCATCCGAGCAGTCAGACACGTCGTGCACGGTTTTCCGCTGTTTACATTAAATCTATCTCAGCATTGTCAGCCTACCGAACTTCTCCCGGTTATAAGTCCATTCCACCAATGACCACTTAATTATATACTATATTTATGATACATAATATTTGAAGTAGTTGGTTACGTGTCATAATGTGCAAGCTAGCTCCATACAAAATGCCGTAAAATAGTTTAGCGGGTTAGCGTCGGGTACGGTCGCATTTACAATATATGTGAGGAAATATGGGTTAATCAACCCGAATACTAATGACAGATAAAAGGACAAACAACAGATTTAACAGCACATCATAGAAGTACCGAATTACGGTTGTTGTGTCGTTGTAACCTCGGAGGGTTACCGGAGGTTACACGCAATAAAACTTTGTGAACCGCGCACGTGTCACTACATTCCTGTGTTGACGTTGATTAGAACTATTTGTAGAGTATGGCTTGTACGTAATCAGGATTAATTATTTACTGTATCGTAACTTAATATTACATAACTTCGCTTCATTAAATAGTTTCACGATTATATCCACGACAGCGTGGGCAGAAGAGTCACACACCCACATTTTGCTAACTACGGTTTATGGTGCTACGTAAAAGAGTCTATTGCCGATTCTAGGGTACTTTTTTAGACAACGTGCTGCAATTGAGGTTTCCAGACAGAAAATCGCAATAACACTTTGCTGATCCGTAAATCGAACCTGACACCTCTTGCACAGCCGGCCGTTAACAACCGGTGCGCCGCTGAGGCAAACTTCACACCTTGTATTTAAGAAAGATTAAATTATACCCATGGAGTACCTGGCCGTTTGTTTGTCATGTTTTTAAAGTCAATTTAAAACAGTTCACACTCACAACCCTTTAACGCGAGTATTTATCAAACAGACAAATAACGTAAACACATGTCAAATGATTTATAAATAAAATCGGTTACCATTAAAACGTATGCTAACATTCACACACCAACAACATACATCTAGACAAGACAGTATAGTAGTATTATTTTATAAATAGATACCTACCATTTTGATGTTTCAAACCAAGTTATTCTCAAATAGGATTCCTATTTAAACATATAGATCGTAAGGTAAAAGTATAGTGGTTTGATTACGGCTAAAAGCTATGAGGTCTAGTAGAGTAATGAATGGGAATAAACAAAGTCTAACGCAGCTTCTGTTTAATTAAAGTCAGAGTATTTTCACGCCAACAGTGCGCGAAAATACACTTAAAAGAAAAATAATTGCGGTACGTAGAGGAAATGCAATCTCATTTTGAAAAGAATGTACCCATATTTAAAGAAGATAGTTAACCCGATTATAGAGGGGAAACAAAAGAATGCGACTAGGAGTGTCAGATAAAAAGAATTTTAAAACGTCCAAGTTTCAATCTAAGAGCAATTTTGCAGTGTTCCTTAATTGAGTGACACGCGACGGGTGTTGCGAAAACTGCGATGGGATAGCGTTTGATAGACGGAGCAGAGGAACTGGGAACGTTCCTCGCTCATTTCACTTGTCGACTCACTGCGGCTGCGAACGAACGCGCCCGCCCGCCGCCGCGACACACCGCCGCGCTCGAACCACGCGCGCCAACTAACTTCGAAATAAATAAATAAAAATTCAGTTAAATATGCTACAGTATCAAAGCGACGTCACTTAAATAGCAAATATATTTTTGCAATATTTATTTGTTTTGCAGAGAGACCGAATAAACTTTTTTGAACTTTAGTAAGTGTGTTTGGAACAACTGTTTATTTGGTTATTTTTTATTTTATGTGAGTTTTAATGACAATATTTTATACGAACTGAGTTGTGGAGCTAAGGCGACAAAGTAAGTAATTGTTTTGTGTATTTCATAAACTATAGGCTATTTAAATTTTTATTATCAATATAAGTTTCCTGAACTCCTTGAACAATAATGTATATTAAGTATAACAATTATTTAAAATATTTATTGTTAAAGTATCAAGGAAGGAAATAATTATTAAGCTGTCGGAATTTAAAATCGGAAATCAAATAAAACCTTTTTTTTATGAAAATGTATTTTATATGTGTTATTTTGGTTATAATAATTATAAAACATTCGTTTTAAACGACATTTATATAAACTGTTGGAATTTAAGTTACATAATTTAAAATCAGACATATTTTAAAAAATAAAAAATTTTAAGTACCTACCAAATCAAAGTTTAATATAAACTTCAAAAAGATTTCATTTAAAAATAAAAAGTTTGTTTTGTGAGCGTGTATGCGTATGCAAAACCGTGTTGATATTTACGAGTGTGTTATTGTCGTGTTTGTGTTTATTTATTTAATCCGTGTTTATTGTACGTTGTAATCCGTAGTTACGACACTTACAAACTTGCACAAGTTCGGGCGCAATAACTTCATTTCTCTTTGACACATTCTTGTTATAGTTTCAGAGTTCAGAATATTGTCGCTTCTCTATGTGCGGTTTAGTTATTAGCAGAAACCTCTTAATTAATAATTAAGCTGATATTATTATTATACAAGTAAACTTATGCTATAACTTTCCCGAAAGACATGACTAATTAATGATAAAGAAAAGATTGAAAATTATGTAACGTGACATTGAATAGTAGGTATTCACATCCTGAAAACACTTGCACGAACAGCGTCTATTTAATTTTCTTAAAAAGCCAAATCCTGCACTAGTAATCATATCTGTATCGCGGGGGACTTTACAAACAATCAACCAACGGACTCAAAGAAAATTCAGACTCGGAACCATAGTTTGAAGACTACACAAATGTTTGTTCTGTGTGGTGTTCGAACCCACAACAGTCGGCGCGGCGGCAGTGGTGAGCCGACCACTTAAACCACTACGCCATCTGTGCAGTCGAATTCATTATTATTAATTAGCATTAATTGCCGTGTGTCGTAATTAGCATTCAAATACTTCTATAGGTATACGTTTTGCGTCTTTTAATATGCATACACCTATGTCAAAGACGCACACAGATAATATTGTAATGGTTACAGACACAAACAAGCACGTTTGTGTTCCGATATTCAGTACATCAGTCACTGGGTATAAGTGACGTAGTACATTTATGACGCATATAGGGATTAGGAAAGGGGATCAAGACACATGTGTCGATGGCTTGCATA
Source organism: Catocala fraxini (assembly GCA_930367265.1). Classification (NCBI taxonomy): domain Eukaryota; kingdom Metazoa; phylum Arthropoda; class Insecta; order Lepidoptera; family Erebidae; genus Catocala; species Catocala fraxini. The sequence goes on along the minus strand of OV884028.1, from coordinate 29,859,956 downwards.
TACAGATTCCAATTATAATATCGAAGGTGATTAATCTGTGCGATTAATGGAATTACCTTTGTGTACATGATGTGAATATTTTCTAAAAGTTTAATTAAGCTGTTTCATGGAGCTACTCGTTAGTCGCCTTCGAAAAGTTTACTAATATTTACATTGCGATCGTAAGGTCCTGGGTTAAATTTTAAGGTCGGACAAATCAATTCAAATAAGCAGGTAAAATATAGCTGGCGAAATGTAGGTATCTCTGCCTGCTCCTCCGCGGTTGTAGGGGTGTATCTATATTATGTTTCGATTTACAGCAAGTTATAGCACGAACTACTCTATCAAATTGTTTTATGTGTTTTTAGCACAACATAATAAGAAAGCTTCATTATTTAGATTAAAAGGATTCGATATTAGCAGAGGTATGTATTCTGCTAATATTCCTTTTAATAAAATATGTTGAATTCAATATAACATAATGTTAAACGAAAAGTTAATGAAGTAAAATAGATAATAGTATAGCAAGCTGTACTTAACTGTATTTACTGAATAAATAATAAAGAATATTTTGAAGCTTGCAAGTATTTTAGGCATGCTAATAAATGGAAAATGTTGATTTGGTCTACAAGAAAATAATTCTTGTCCCTCTGGATTACAAAAATATCCGTTTGGTATTGGAACTTGAGATGTGTAGATCGCTTAGGTAATAGCAAGATGAGCACTTCACTAATGCACCGCGCCGCCGCCGCCGCCGCCGGCCGTTTAATTATTTTAGTATTTTATAAACCTTATAAAACTAATCTGTGAATTTTTCTTTGAAAATTAGTTTACGTCAATTATATTAATTAAAAAAACAAAATGCTTAAAGCAAATTGTTTCAAATAGTGAATATACGACATAAAATATACTTAAATGATTTAAATAAGAAATTGTTAATGACTTTGTTAGAAATTAAAAAAAGGTTCTATTCTGTCATATATTCCTTAAATTGATTTGAAATTTAAGGAATATATGACAGAATAGAACTGAAAATACCTATCGAAAATACCTATAGAACATTAAAATGAATTGAAAATACCTATCGAATGGATACATACCTATTTATGTTGAGACAATGATGGTTATGTGACACTTCAAAATATAAAGGTATAAAATATAATATTTCGATTTAATAAAAATAACAGAATTCGCTTTAAAATTTAATACGATGTAATAAATAAATTTAACAAATAAGGAGTATATTTAATTTTTATTTTTTTTATTTTGCTCGTCCTAATGACCACACTCCGCCTGATGGTAAGCGATCATGTGGTCTAAGAGCAGTGGCCTCCACACCACTCTCATAGCAGCTCAGGCGATGTTGAGCTCCTTACCTTGACGGCCTAAGAAGATACTATTTCACGCCCCGCTTAAAGGATCCAGGTTTGAAGGAATTATTTGTTAATTAAATATGCTGACAGCAATACACTTATATGAAAAACTAATAACTATAATTGTATTAATTAAAAGTACTAAATTTTAATAATATAAATGGATAAGGCAAAAATAATTCATAGTTATTATAATTCATAGTCCTATTTTAGGAGGAATATTAGATGACAGATTACAATTTTGTTAATACCGTCTCTTGTCATTCAACAAATCGAAATCAATTTGAAAATATAATTTTACGTCTAGTTATTGTGAAAGGATAATTTTAAACCTTGAAGAAGACATCTTGTATAAAATAAACATTTATAAAATGTAATTAGAATGCTCATATTAAATTACAATAGGACTTAATTTTGATAAACAATGTTTAAATGAGACATGTTCGTGACAACAAATATGAATGCGTAATTAGACCATTTTTAAGTGAACGATATTAATATATAAAAGGGAATGCTAATGTGCTTCGAATAATTATGTACTGTTTAGTGTAGTGAACAAGTGTGCACCAGCAATTGCTTGAACGAAAATGCGTCCATCGACCGACACAGGCCTAGTATATAAGCCATAGTTGTATTAGACAATAAGGCTGTTCCGAAATTACAATATGTACTGTAATATGTGTTTAAAACAAGTACTTCAATAAGATTCTATAAATTATTATTCGAAGTCATTTATTACTCATCCTTACTAAAAATGTAAATGAGAAAGTGTGTTTGTTCGTTTGCCCTTCTCTCACGTAGCAACAAAGTTAAGGATCGATATGATTTTTTGCATAGATAAACATAGTTTATAGGCCGCATAGTGACACTATTGTCTTAGTAAAAGGAATCGAAGCCGCGGGTGATAGATAGTTGCAAAATAATTACCTATTAGATATCATTATTTCCATTAAATATTGTGGTGGTACCGTTATACAGCAAAGGTACAATTATAATTGTATATTTTCGTTGTATAAATAATAAATAAAATAACTTTATTGACGCAAGTTCACACAACATAATTATGTCTTACAACTAGTGATGCAGTTCCATAAGAATAAATCGATGTAAGCACTAACGTCTAAACTAAGCTGAGCCTGTATCTTAGACGTCAGTATCTCCCATGACATAAGACACGAACATGTACACCTTTATTTTAAACTAAAATTTATACCAAAACTTCATAGACTGTGTCGACGAATTTCAAGTGACACTTAATTAACTTCTAATACCTATATAATTGAGAAAGTTAGACCTGCATGGCTTTTGACGAGCCAGAGACCTCTGACGAAGCGGTTCACCGTTCAATGACTCCTATTAGAACACTTAGAACTTTTTACTCGACTTTTTCTTTTCGAATAGTTAGTAACTACATTAGTAACAGTTTTTAAAGACGGTCGCAAGCCTCTGACCTTGATTAATGATTTGATGTGTCATTGACTTTTTTATGTTATTAAATCACTAATCAAGGGTTACGTAGATGGTCATGACAGTCCGACCCGTTGGTTTTATATAGGTATATACTATTAGAAAACTTATATCGAATTGGTAATTGCGCATCTTTCCAGACTGCGATTTATTATTAACAGGAGCAGTTTAGTATTAAGCCAACTTCAAAAAGCAGATTTCTAGTTTGAACCGCGAGTATTTACATAGTATATTATTTCTGCAATTTATAAAAATATCCACTGGATCGATTTGTGTATTTTTCTTCATATAAATAAAAGATTGGTATTCAGGGTAAGTTGGTAAAGTTTAATCTCCTGGAGAAACACTTGAACCACTCATTAAGTATATTATTATATTTGAAACATACATGCCTACGGATGAGAGATAATCTATTGTATTGCACTCACATTTCGCTAGTTATGTTAAAGTTGCACGCATTAGGCGCAAGTCTATTCTTGTTCAACAGGCTATTGCCAGACTCGGTGCTGCAAGGTACTACTTGCAAATTTCTGAACAAAAAAACATAATAACTCTTTATTTAATGATATAATCAAACCTAGAGCTCACTATATTTGTACCTCCGAGACATTTATATATTAAAGTTATCATAATGGATTTTTTGTAGTAAATAGAATTATAATCAAATTATTTGAATAAATACTAGCAAGTGACACTTATGATTTTCTCCGTGTGAAGATCATTGTTTTTTACATATTTCTGTTTTTAGGATAGTGTATGGGACTACAGCCAATGGCATGCCAAATAGTTTGAACCGGTACGAAATGAAAAGTGAACGAGACAGCCTTTAAAAGTATATCAATCTATAAATTATAGGGTAATTCGTCGTAATCGATTGCAGGTTTCGATTAAATTATAGAGTACACGGCGTTGTTTATGATCAAGCTGTTCTTCATTAGTTAGGAAGCGCTGATGCGGGTAACGAGTTACTTACGCCCCGCGGCCCAACACCGCTTAGGCGTACGACACACGATCGGTGAACGTCTACCGATTTGTTTCTGAAAGATTATAGATTAGTGATGATCGGATACCGATAAATTTGATCGAATTGACACTATTATTTAATAGGTGTTAATGAACGCGCCAATTTTATTTAAAAAAATATTATTTTCTTATTCTTCTACACATTGAGAAGAGGTCCCAGTTTATGAACAGGGCCAATATCATTATTTTTGTTTTATGTATTTCAGGAGGTTAGTCATGCAAATTGATATTAATAATAGAGAGGACATGACACTTTTATGGATAATACAATTTATTGTGCGATCCACACAAGGGCGGTGCGTTGCCCGGATAAAATGGTTATTACCGTAATACTTGTTGTATTGGCTGTAGTGTAGTGATCACTCAAATTATTGAGTAAGCTCAAAGTTAGACAGAGGTGTACACCATCCATATTGTGCCAGCCATGTTTGAGTCCCATATAAAAGCGAGTGAGCCTATTGCCATATACTACTGCACGGATATTCATATATACATATTCGAGTGCACCGATGTCGTAGTGGTTGAAGTGGTCGGCTCGCCACTGCCGCCGCGCCGGGGTGTTGTGGTTACCATGTCGGTTGTTCCGAGTCTGGGTGTTCTTTATGTCCGTTTTTCGAATGTTTGTGAAGTCCCTCGTGACACAGGAAATATATTTAAAATTAAAAACCTTGTTTAGGTAGCGCATGTTTGTTCCATTGGAAAACAATACGGTCTAGATTATAATATAAGAGATAATGTATGTTCTATTGAGACTGAGTTTTGGTCGGTTATAGTGGCTGCGCTGCGTTACGCCTTAGTTGAATGGACGCCGCGTTGAGGTTTCTTTGAATAAGTATTTATTAAAAACACTTATCTAAGCACGTGTGCTTCTGGTTGTATTAGAATTTTCTATTACATATGTATTAATATGTACAACAACGACTTCCTCTGTTGCCTATTATGAAATAGTAAGTTAGTATCTTAGAATAAGCCACGATGGGGCTAACATATTACTCTGTAATAAAAGCCTCTAAATAAATAAAGATTTAAAAAAAAATGTATTAATAATCGTTATTTCTACTGCGTATTGAGCTACTTATAAATGTTTTGTATTCTGTCAGGCGATTTTCATTACTGAATTGGTATTTTATGCCTTGTTGCACAACACGGTGTGTGGCCATATATGACTGACAATCTGTATGTGAAATTTCACGTCGATCAGTCAAGTAGTTAAGGCCTGAAAGCGTAACTAACAAATATTTATATTTTATTATATTAAAATATATTTCAACTAAGTATTACAGAAGAGTCTATACTTAATTCCAACACGTCTCAAACATCTCGCAGACTCGGTACAACACAATCACTTAACCACGGCACTATCGGTTCAGACATTTCCTCACAAGAATAGAAGCTATTCCTCATCAAGTTTGTTTAAAAATAAACAAACAACTTTATAGTTTGTTTCTGTTCACATATTTCTTTATGTTCTAACGAGTAACTTGTTCTTGGCGAGTGAATAATTTAGTTATACAACGTAAGTTTTTATTTACTTAAGCACGCTTTACCAGACTAATGGTCTCCGTGAGGATAGATCGTTGTTTCCCGTCGCCGATAGAAACAGCTGCGGAGCTATATTAATTAATGGAAACTTTTCTGCTGTTTAAAATAAAACTTCAATCGACGTAAGGGTTAGTGGTTGCCACGATAGTGCCAAGTCAAATATTTTTCGTGATGTTTGTTGCATCTTTACAAGACCCCTGGATTCTAGATATCCCAGAACTTAAAGCGTAAGATATGTATATTCCAGAACCTATCTGTTTGTGTTGAATCTTAATTGATTGTATCAGTAAAATATCGTGCAGCATTTATAATAATAATATTGTGAAATATAATAATAGTTATTATTATTATATTTCACATTATTATAATTATAAATGCTGCACGATATTTTAATATATTCGTCGGCATTTGGGTATATAAAGTTATTAGTGTTTTACATTAGTTTCGATTAGTTTATACTATCTAGCATACAAGTATTGACTTATAGGTTAAAAAGCTGTAAAATTTTATTTTATAACATTATGATTTATTTTATATTTGCAGTATGTCACATTTTTTCGTCACAAGAATTCCTTTATGCTATAGAAACATTTATTAAATATTTTCTGTTTAGAATTGTTTAAGTGTCAATTTGTTCAAAACTATCCTGCAACTCATTGTAGATCGTACCACGTCGAATTAATCCTTACAACTCTCAGTCTGTTGTACTCAGAATAAAGCTCGAATACACTTTTCTGCACAATGAAGTCTTTATTTGACACTTTTATACGTAAAGCTTAGTATGTATACAAAAGGTGCCCTTAAAATTGGCAGCTTCGTTTTCAAATTGTTACGGTTTTCGATAATATTTCCCCGGCTCAGTTCTATTATATGTATTTTTCACTCACATTTTGCCTGCAAATGTATGCTACGCGTAATTTTTCTACCTGCAACATAATTAATTTCAGATTCTGTGCCGTTGAGAAAATCTTGATATACAAACTTAAAGATATCATGCTATAATGCTGCATCTCATTATTTGCTGTTGCTTACTGGCATCGACCGGGACGTGGCTTTCTAAACTTTCCTCGAGGAAATATTTCAAACGCGCCCGTATTTCTTTGAAATGAAGACACTCATTAGTAACTATATATACTTTTTTATTTTACCTTAAAACTTCATCAATAGCGGTACCAAGGTAATCTAGTATTAGCCGAGAGAAAATAGAGCATTAATACTATTTTCTTTAGATAAGAATTAGTGAGGTAGTGACGTGAATAATTGCCACGTTCACGGTTCAACGAGTTTCAATGGAATCAAGAACACATTGTTAGTTGCGTTAATTTGGGGCGAGAATGCCCCGCGTGTATCTCGCTCGTGAGACAATCAGGCGTGGTTGTAATTAAAGGTTTTATAGATTGAATAATATATTATGTATATAGATAAACATTTTTACACAACATAGATACAATTGATGACTATACATATATCTTAAATTTTAATTATATAATTAAGAATCGCAGGCCTGCATTAGTATGGCCACGTGCTCCAAACTCGTATCACATGATGCGAGTAGCCCTAGATATACTAACGACGACACGGCGACGCCGTGGAAGAACACCCGCGACCTGGCTGACAACCGCCCAAAAAGACCTAAAGAAGAGTGAAATAGACGTTGCGACTGCGTAAAAAAGAAATGAACGGAGAAGAAAGACAAAGGAGAGGTGAACCCAGACAGCAGAAAAGGACTTAGGAGAAGAAGAATTAAGAATGTAGGCAAAAGCAACCCAAGCAAATGTTGCTGTTGAGCGATGGTGAGCACGAATACCCAGTGAAAACCTCCTTACTCGCTTACAACTTACATATAGGGAAGGTACCAGTGAATAGTTATAAGTATGAATTACAAATAATATTTATTAAGTAAGTTCCAGAAAACGATAGAATCACAGATATTTTAAAAGCGCAGCGCCTAGGAGTGAACAGCTAAAAGCTGATTGATTGAAATTATAGTAAGGTAGAGCTTAAATCTTAACTGATGCTATAAATATCTCACTGCTAAAATGTTATTATAGGGTATTATAGGGTACTTACAAATAATTTTATTTATTATTTTACTAACTATTGTTAGTGAAAATAATGTTAAATATTTACCTACCGCTTTGGTTGAATATTGTCATGAGTTATGATTACGGTATGATGTAGCCAATTAGTTATTAGATTTGTGGTTTCTTTATTAGTGCAACGTACCCCGTGTGGCAGGAGTAAGTATACGTAGGTATGTATTATATTCACCACTATTACTTTAAAGGGTAATCGATATTCATAATTTTTTAATTTTCTATTTGAATAAAGGCAACTCGCGCACTATAAGCTATTTCTGTGTCGCGGGAGATTTTACAAACATGCAAACAACGGACACAAAAACACCTAGACCCGAAACAACCATATAAGGAAATTTTTGTCTAAAGTTTTGTCCGGTGCGGGGATCGAACCCACAACACTCGGCGCAGTTTTAGCGGCGAGGCGATCACTTAAACCACTACGCATCAAGTGTTAACGGCTGCCTGTTGACTTTTTAATCGGCCAAGAGTATACATAGACATACTTAAGCCCGAGCCTGATGATGTCCTCCTCGACATATCCGTCGACAGCGACGCCCTGGCTATCTCCCGTCCTGTGCTGGAGGTGACTGGCGAATCCAAACTTAGTCTTGAAGCAGCGGTTGCAGTCTACACAGTACAGTTGTCCCGCAGCATCGTAGGTGTAATTGTAAGTTTGCTTCGGCCGGGTTTTTCTAAGTTGGCGTTTTGCCTCCAGATTTTCGCGACGCAAATGCTTGTAGTGGTTCACCCCGTTATTCACGCTTCTGCGCCTCTCTGTTCGATTCGACAAGAGTTGCTCCCATTCCTTTGACGAAATGCCATAACTCATCAGGCTTCTCTTGAGGACATCTTTAAAGCGGAGGTATTGTCCTCCGATCCTGCGCTTGCCATGTTGTAGTTCTGAGTAAAACACAGATTTAGGCAATCGGGTGTCATCCATTCGCACAAGGTCGAAGTTGACTTTTCACTAAAAGAGATTCTAATTCCCTGCATGCCCGTCTTGCCACTTCAAGCGCAGATAGGCGCGAAGACATTAAATATGACATTTTTCAAAATAATAGTAGGTCATACCACATTATAGTGGTATTTACAATTTATTAATATAAATTACAATTTAATATTATTATTATTATTATTATTTTCTGTAGTATTTACTGAAATATAGTTGTTGACCTAGTACTCACTCTCCCGTCCATCAAATAATCATCTACGTTATGTAAGAAACAATACAAGCCGTGTAAATACGCTATCCCATGTCTAGGCCACTTCACTGGTGAAGTGCGGTAACATAATAGTCATCTTTTTGGCATGTAGCTTTTCTCACGATGTTGTCTATGTATGTTGTATATTTTATGTTCTGTGACAATTAAGTTTGATAAGCGTAAAACCTCGATAAGCTAGATAGAGGTGACCACGTGTTTTGGGTACAAATATGTGTCTTGTTCTTGTAAACTAGGACGATTTCATTAAAAATCGACTTGATAAAAAAGTCGATTTTAAAATAAGTCGCTTTTTTAGATTTTCGGAATAAGAACTTTAAACCGGTTAATTATTTACTGAGTTCTACCAAAACTTATAAATATTTATTTAAATGTTATAAGCGTTTGTAGCACTAACATTTCACTCGCTTTTAATTTGTGCGGCGCAAAAGGCATAAGATAACAATAATACACTTAGGGCTTGTCTCACCGCCTCCAAATAGCATTTATGTTACTAATCTATAAAAGTCTCGCCATCTCTCTTCTTTAACCTAACAAGAGTGAGACAGCAAGCGATTTATTTTTCGGATAACTTTTGCTTGTTAGTTGTGGGCCTGGCCGTTACAGTCATATAATAATATGCATTAATTTAAATCTATGTAAAACCAATATAACCTTTAAAAATATGCAGCGTCATTTTATAATGTGGCAGTAATATCTGAACAAGCGATAAATACAGTCATCATAGACGATTAAAATCAAATTATCCATCAGTAATTGTATCATCAGCAAAATAATCAGAAATCATTTGACTCAAGGCCAGGTTGACAGAAGCCTGAATGAACTGACGAACGTGAATAACAGTTTAATGTGTCTAGATAAAAGATGAACTATGTGAGAGCCACTATGCCCATCCTACAACCAGTCTTATTTTTAGTTCAATCGCATTATTATTACGTCAGTAGGATTATAGCTAGTAACAATTTGTGGTCTTTAAACAAACGCAAGCATACATTTGGGTAAATTAATGAAATCATAAATTAGAACGCGAATAGTGCGATAACCTTTACAAAACTGTATATTAGGTAATTTTATAAGTAATAAATCTAGAGAGGGAGACACTATTGTAAAGATGAAATGGCTGTGTAAAGTAATAATGAAGAGAATATTGCCTTTAGGAAACTATAGTATAAATACCTTTTGTTTTAATGTAATATTAATATAAACGAAATCTGGTTTTGTTAAAAACTTTTATGTATACCAGAGGTCTCCACGCTGCGCCCCCTGAGGCGGCTCAGCCCCGCGACCACTACGAGCCCGCAGCGGCACTTTGGAAGCTTGAGCTATACTATTCCCCTCACGTTCTGTATAAATTTCAGCCTTCAAGATCTCCGAAACACTCAGTAAAAATAAGGCACTGATAAACTCTGTAAAGATTGATTTATAATTTATATACAACGTGGAAAACGAGCGTCAATTTATAACAATATTAGATTTACTTCGGCTCCGCTCCCGTAAATGTAAGTTCTATCAATGTTCTACTCCTCGGGAACATTCCTTTTCTGACAGCGTTTGCATTGATACAATTCGTGTATCTTCAATGGCAAAACTCAATATCAACAATTATTAAGCTACTAAGTGGCAGCGGCACAATGGGTTTAAAAATTTACAGGTTAATACATATTTTGTCTGGTTTGGGCATGTAGAAAGAATGGACGAGAAAAGACAGACTAAGAAAGTTTATAAGGCTAGTGTGAATGGAACAGTCGCAAGGGGAATACCTAGGCCAACGTTTCTTGATCAGATCGAAGACGTTCTGGATAAAGGCCAGGTTAAGAACACCTTAAACCGGCGAGCGTGTATGAGGAATGTTATGAAAGTGAATGAAGCCAGAGAAGTGTGTCAGGATCGTAGCAAATGGAAATCCGTAGTCGCATATGTATGTATTTGTCCAAATGTTTCACTGTCTTATATGTTTTATATTTCCTTTCTTACAAAAAGACAACTCCCGCACTAGGAATAATTCCTGTGTCGCCGGGGTCTTTACAAACATTTAAACAATGGACACAAAGACCACCTAGTCTTGGAACAACCATTTGTGGATCACACAAATTTCTGTGTGGCATTCGAACCCACAACACTCGGAGCAGTGGCGGCGGCGAGGCGACCACTTAAACCATTACGTCATCCGTGCAGTCAGTATAATGTACAGTACAGGTATGTTGCGATTCCGTGTTTTAGATGACAGTGTTTGTGCAGCCCTCGGTATGTGTGTTCGGCAAGGCATGAGCATAACATTGAAATATGTAGATGTGATGCTTTGGCCGGTATTCGGACAAGCGTCACACACCGTTTTGGCGCCTGGAGAATCCTAAACATCCTTGTGATGTGTCAGAATATCACATCTAGTACGTTCGTGGTGTAACAGTAACGTATGGTCAAACTAAATTTGTTAAGTAGTATATTTATTGTAACATAATGTGTGGCTGGCTCGGTGGTGCATCGGTAGTTTATGTGACGGTTGTGCATAAGGTCTCGGGTTCGGTGGATCGGGTTAACTGTTATTGTTGCATTTTTCGTTAAAAGCAATTCTTAGTAGCAAGGAGTCTGGCAATGTGTTCGGTAGAAGGCAATATGCTCTCCACCTATTTCATGGGACCTCCGAACATAGCGGGATGTATACAATGCTGCCTACCTCATCTGGAACTTTGGCGTAAAACTATTTTATTTATTTTTATTTAAAAAAGACAACCCGCGCAATGAATAATTGCTCTATCGCGGGCGACTTTACAAACATTCAAATAACGGACACAAAATCATTTATGGATCACGCAAATCTTTTGTCACGTATCGGCAGTGGTGTCGAAAGTCGAAACGGTAGGGCTGGCGAGTAAAATCGGTATATTACAACCAAAAACCGATAAATAAAAGAAACAACCAACAAATTTGATCAAATCTCTTTATTTTAAACTCGAAATGTTATTTACTCACTAACGATATTATTAAAACTATTAACAATTAGGCGGGCTTACCTATACTAGGTAACTACTTACTTAAATCAACAGGAATCTCCTAAAATGGTAAGTTTTTGGGCACAATGGTATACCCTAAAATATGTTGTTGACCCGTCTGGTAAAATCCCGGTAAAAGATAAAAGAATAAGGATGCCACTGGGATTGTTTCAAATCAGTAAAAAAATCGAGAGTAATTCCTTACATTAAAAATATCGATATTTCGGTATTTCGGTAGGATAAGCGCCAAATCGGTAGAAATACTGAAAAATTGGTAGGTTCGAGACCACCGCGTGTGAGTTTCGAATCCACATCACTCGGCGCGATAGCAAATGGCGAGGCGACCACTTAAACCAATACCACATCCGGACAATTCTATGTATTTCAAGTCTTATTTCTGGAATAAGTTAATAGCTCGATATATTTACAAAATTGTATCCCTCACTATCATTATTAAATAAATAAACATCATTATAAGCTCTACTTATGAGAGAGAGAGACCAGGCTCAATCATTTCCAAAATAGCTAAAATTGCCACCATTGTGGTACCAAAACAAAACAGAGCAATATTTGACGAAGTAACCCTTTGTATAAGTAGTACCTCTGGGAGACTAGGCCCTTAGTGATCCTACCTAAACTTACACAACATGTTGCTTCCAATTTAATTGAAATTATTTCAATGGAGTAAAGTTAATGTCTAGAAGAGACAAATACATATTACATTACGTTAATGTGATGTATTGAGTTAACATCGATCGTATCTAAATAGCTGTTCGCATGTACGCAGTTACGACATCTGACATCAAAGTGATAAACGAACAGAAAGCACCGGTATCTATCTGTGTAACTTATGTAATAGCCTGATAACGTTTTACTAAACAACAGTTATTTTTGGTACTTTTGGTGAATTTTTGATGTCATTTATCGTGATTAATGTTTGAGCGTAATGTGACTTGATACAGTCTCCCGTGTGTAGGTATGCTATGCTACTACAGTCTTCACTGCGACTGGTCTATTTAAAAGTGAATCTTATCAATTTTATTTTACTATGTTTATGTGTATAATGTTAATTTTGACGACCTCGATGGCGTAGTGGTTAGTGTAACCGACTGCCACGCCTGAGGTCGCGGGTTCGATTCCCGCACAAGTCAAACATTTGTGTGCATGAACATGGATGTTTGTCTTGGTCTGGGTGTTTCCATCTATAATATGTATGTATTTACAAAAAAAAAAAAGGTTTATAAGTATGTTTATCCATTGTCTAGTACCCATAGTACAAGCTCTGCTTAGTTTGGGCTAGATGGTGTTGTGTGTATGTGATACAATATTATTATTATTATTATTAATTTCTTTTTTAATTTGTTTGAGGTTAAGTTTTTTTCAGGTTACAATGAGCCTATTTTATAAAATTACAATTAGATATTTGATTTTACAGAACAAAATATAATTATAAGTGGACTTCCGATAATATAACCGCATTAAAATAGAGGTAAGACGCAAATGATATGAATTAGCTGGCCGGAGATAACGAACATGGACGTCCACGGGTGGGCTAGTGCCCAGCAGTAGACACGGTGGGGATTATCGCGGTATATTTAATAATATTACTTATTGCTATAATATTATCAAATAAGCCGCAAAATTTACTATTTGCATACCTAATGCATAATTTAGCCTTATTATATATAAAGTGCAAACAGAATCTAGAAAGCGGTAAGTAGATAACATCTGCTAGAATATATCAATTATCGGTATTTTATTTATTTATTGACCATAAAACTTACGTCTATCTTTACAGGCAAGCCTAATGCGATAGAGTAGCTGAACTTAGACTATCTTATATCTATATCTATACTATACATACACTTACTATACACTATACTATACACTTAAACTAAGCTAGTTACAGTAGTAGCTAGTTTATAAAAGACATGGATATGTAACCTAGGGTCTGGTGTTTAAATTTGATAACATGTTTTACGATTAACTTTTACTATACCTTGTGTATGTGTTTTCGTACAAAAATCTTAAGTTTTGGAATTTGTTTATAGTCTACGTTTTATAAGAAAACAATAAACAAAATAAATCTATTAATTTTGCCAACCATTATTTTGTTCGGCTTCAAAATAAATGGCTTTCTCGATTTTTCGCATACATATTTGACAGACCAAACGGTTTAATGGCGTAGAGAGCGGTATCGAAATAAATCTAGGCACGTACGCGCACTCCTACTGTCTGTTCAACTGATTCTGACAAATACATTTCGAACGAAGTCCATTTGACGCAGTGGAGGCTTGATAGATGATGGAGCAGCGATTGTTTACTTTGTGACAGGAGAAATAATGTCTATTCCTAAGTATTTGTTACAATATTTGTGTCACCCATACCATCACAACTTTCTGGAGAATAAAAGCTTTTCTTTCGGTGATAGTACTAGTCAATTTGAAGGTTGGTGGCTACAGGAGAAACAAAATGTCTGCGTGTATTATAAATTAATTATTATTTGCTTTCATGGTAAAGGAAAACAACGTGTGCATACTTTAAATCTCCAAAATGTTTTCAAGGTCCTCAAAGGTACATTTGCTATGCGAAACTCTACTCGGTAAACCATGTGCTAATTTGTCATAGTTGTAGCAGAAAGCCTGGGGCAAGAAGTAAGACAGTTTATAAATAATAGCGATATTATGCATACCCGACCTATGGGTCACAATGACCATGCACGGAGTAATTATAATATCGGCGTAGGTCAGGTGGTTGTTAATATCTATTATAATAACGACAAGCACACTTTCGGTCTATTACAAATTGCAGTGATAATGTTGTTGCACCTCACCAGGTAATGTGGTCAGGGTTTAGCAGAACATTTTCCTTGTGTTTACAAATATGTCTCCTAATTTACCTTGCATCTACAAGAATTGACTCACACGTACCCCTATCTTCTTAATAACCTAATTATCTTCCTAATAACTTAATAACACAACATTGAGCCGGCCGTTTCTATTTATTTAGTAACAATAAGTATGAGTCAGCGCCCGTCCAATGAGAGGAATAGCCTTCATACTACCTTTCCAGGCCGGAGTCAAAACATCGTCGGTTGTGCGCGATCTTCTAATAAAACAAAGACAAAACCCCTACGTTCGTGTCGCGAACACGCCGCATGCAAAAAGTGTCCGCGCTGATCAAACGTTAGAGCTAAGCGCACGCTCGACAAACGCTTGTATAATCCTGGCTGACAAGAAACGTGGTGAAAATTTTGCTTTTTAGTGATAAGTCAGAATGCCGGAGGCTGATATGTCTATCTTTCAAAATGTTATTACGTAAGGGTCAACAACGCACAGCTAGCGATAACAGAGCTCTAATAGTCTGATCCATGTTGGTCAAAGTGTTATTACAATTAACTTATCGAACTGTCAAGATTTATTATTATAAGTTATATATATAGAGAATGTCAATCTTCATTTACACGTATTTAATCAAATGCATGAAAGATATTTGAAATAACTCCATAATGCTTGTATCAAATGGTCGGTGTGTAGTCGAAGTGGTACGGATGAGTTCAAGTCCAAACATTTTCTTGCAAAGGCTTGCTTAGATATAGTAAAAAGACTGGATCTGCCGTATGATTTACATAAACGCGTGTAGAAAAGCTGCTTTATAGGTAAAAAAGACGATGTCGACAACTGATATATATATGCTTTATAGGAAGATAAGTGAAATATATTATTTTAAAGACCTTTAACTTATATGCCTACTTGTTGTTGTATCGATTTCAAACTTCTTTACCCAGTAGTGCGAAATACATACATATATGTATAAGTGAGCTGAATATTCAATTAATAATAATAATTGATCTTCAATATTGTATGTTATATTCATTCAAAAGTTATAAATTAAAACAACAATTATATATTAAAACAATATTAGGTATTCTAGAGAAAATTGATTAAAGAAAATAGTTATCTTTATACAGCCTTAGGCGTAATCATGATACAAAAGTATGTAACTATCTTGCTTAAGGTTGTGGTCAAAGAATAAGTCTGCGTTTTAGGCATAATATACAATACTGCTGAACCATATAAAAACAAATAGATAAGCTTAAAACACTCAAACTTGAAGCAAATCTTTAGATAGGCATTTAGTTTTAAGTTTAGGAAGCAAACCGGTAGCATTTGTCGCATTGGCACAACAAATTAATCACTTAAGTACTACGTTACTCATGTATATGAAAATCTAATAGCTTCAACTAATTCTGTTAGAGTTCGGAAACAAGTTGATTTCAAAAGTTTTCATTCTCTTTATTTGAGTTGGAATCAGTCATCCAATCAATTAGGTAGAACGCATCAGCTTTGTGAGTGTGAATAATGTAAAATAAAGATAACAGCTCGATAACCCAGATATAGGGAGAGTGGTGCGGATTAATGAATTCCGCGGAACTGACGGAATGACCGAATGTACAGTACAAACTAAAGTGCAACTGACCAACTGTTTGTATTGTGTTTACATAAAATACCTGCCATTTTTGTAGGATGTTCAGAACCCGTTGTAGTTATTAACTTAGTATTATAGAGTATTTTAACATTACATTATTAAGTTTGCTTTTACATACATAGTGTCGAAAAGATTGGCAGAGGTATGTATGTGAATACAAGGTTATTCTTAGTATAGTGAAACTTTGTTCTGGTACATTGCCGAAATAGCGAAGAAAAAATCAGCTGTCGTTTCGTCCATTTTGTCGATGTCAAAGTCCAATTTTGTATGGAAC
This sequence comes from Catocala fraxini, assembly GCA_930367265.1. Taxonomy (NCBI): domain Eukaryota; kingdom Metazoa; phylum Arthropoda; class Insecta; order Lepidoptera; family Erebidae; genus Catocala; species Catocala fraxini. The sequence continues at coordinate 29,843,519 of OV884028.1, read as the reverse complement.
AGCTGTTTTTTCCACGCGATTTGGGCCCAGGACAAAAGTTGTTCATAATAACAAGTATAATTACCCCCTGAGCGGTTTTCACTATACTAAGAATAACCTTGTATACCTCTGCCAACTTTTCTCATCACCAACTTTGGTATATGTTTTACATAATATTAGGCCTATTTTCGTCTGCCGCGTGCAGTTCTTCACTACGCGTAGACTTTTTTTTTTACTGGCAAACTCAATAACGTCTTGCACAAACTAGAAATTGAACCCGAGAAGTCATGTAGAGCACTCGTATACGTTACCACTTAAAACTTTTTTTAAATAATTACACTTTAGTTTTGATTATTTCAGTGTCAGCGTAATTAGTTGTACAATAACTTTGATACATGTTTACAATAGCATTTAACACAAAGCATTTTCTGAATAAATTAGTTAATTTATGTTTTGGCTTCAAGACGAGACAATACAAAGCTTTTATCTGCGCTTGTTCTGTCGCAGTGCACTACGTAAGACAGATAATACGTGCGGGCTCACACAAAAACTGTTATTGTATCCTTTTTATTGCAGTTTATGTGAAGTTGCAGGTCCGCCTGGGACCCATACCGTCCACGTATAATTGAATAATGTTGTAACGGAATAACGTGTTGTTATATCGAATCAGTGGGAGAATCTTACTATAGTTGTGATTCTGTGCGACGACCTGTATGTTGATATCGGGATATAAAATATGGAACATTTACTCGATAAATATTGACCTTATGTTATCACGGCCCTACACACTGAAGTTGACCAGACCAGAATCAAAGAATCTACAACATTTTTATTATTTCGCTGGTCAACAGTTGATCAAAAGATGTGAGTGTTTGTAGCACAAAATCGTGCTATTTTGCTTGTTGCCCGTTTTTGAAATAACTTCCCCATTTTTACCATTTCTCGCCAACAAAATACCCAATATACAAATTCTTTCCCTTGTGCCATTAGATCTCCGATACATTATATATAACTATTTCGTCCGCGGTTTCGTTGGCGTAAACGTAGGTTAGATTAGTAACAGTACTTTTTTCTGAATGAAAGGTATGCTATGTCCATTTCTGTACCCCTGTAAATAAACGAATTTACATTTGCATTTATAATATTAGTTAGATTATACCGCCAATAGTAATACTATTTGGCATATGGGTGTGTCTTTAGTTACTATAAATGTGTGGTCGACAATAAACAGGCTTGTCCCCTCGAGTCCCTTGGGAAGACAGAGCGTGGAGCTTGTGTATATAAATATACCAGTCGAGCACAGAACAATCTAAGATCATTTCCAATGATTTACAGCAGTGTGATGCATCGTGAGATAACGTCAATTACGCTTCGTTGAACGAACGCTTCCTCATTCTGCGTAGATACAGTTTTACGATCAATTTAAATAAATCTAAAACAATATGATACAGAATGGCGACAGGCGGAGACGCTAGATTATGGTGGGATAAAATGTATCAGTCATATACGTACCTACTAAGATATTTACCTAGTTAAGTTATTATATCATTAAAATTAATATTTTATTTTTACTTTGTGCGTATGTGTTCTTATTGTATTAGGTTAGGTGAAAATTATGAAGAAATAAGTTTGAAATGAACAACTACGAAATGAACTAACAAAAAAAGATAAGAGCAAAATATAGTATTAAGTCAATACAAGTTTGTGATTCCTGTGCCTTCATATTTAGTTAAAATCTTTCAATGGCACCGTGTAATGTAACAAATATTAGGAATTATTAAAATACTGATAATGATTGTCTATCAGCTTTATCATTTTACTGGTGTAGCTGCGCTGGATTCGAAGCAGGTAGAAGCTTTGCTTAGTGACGTGAATAATATGTTTTATTGTTTTTATAATATCTTTTATATTGAATATACCATTATTTTTATAACTCTTTCTTCATCTGTCCTTGCTTTTATCCTCATCCACGGATGTACAGAAAAACAAATCAAACATACATATTATGTACGTATTATTTTGTAATAAAAGTTGGAGATATAGATAAGTGAAAACCTATATTTAATGCTATTTGATAGCATAGTGGAGAACCTGTTGGAATCAGAGATTAAATTCACATTCAGAAAAAAACAGCGCTGAATTTTCGAAGTTAGGTATGTGCATATTAAATAGTGATTATCGCTCGGCTTGACGGTAAACGAAAACATCGTAAGGCAGTCTGCTTGTCTTACATAATATGTCCATAATATTTTAGAGCACATTATGCCTATATAATAATGCTTATGTATAATACCTATCATTTGACACGTGAATGATCGTTAACGCACAAAAATAAATTCTTATAAGAAAATATTTTTAATGTCTATTTATTATGTTATGGTTAACGGATTATTGAATACAATGTCACCTTAATGTTTTATAAATTTATTTTCTTGTGATCGGACCTTAAAGCCACTGCATAAATAATAATTATGTGAATGCCAAAGATTATACCACGGCCCATCAAACATGTTATACGCTTCTCTGATTGCAGTCCCCAAAAGGACTTTACACATAAATTGTGTATCAAGAATAATTATCCAAAGACACGCGACACGTTTTATGATAATGGAATATGTGATTTCTTTATATTCGTTCGCCTTTTTCCTGTTTATGGTTGAGATATAAAAGGTTTCTTTTAAATGAATGTCGTAATTTTGAGTATTACGGTAGTTTTGAACAAGAAAGTTAATGGTTTGGCGCCGCATGCGTATCAATATTCTTGTTGTGATATTTTAATAATTTGAATTTTCGAGTATTTTTGACAGAAGTATTTTTGAAAATGCCGACTAAAAGTGATAAGTTTCGCGGTGAGAGATTTGTAAGAACCGAAAGTAAAGGGTCTAGTTGTGGTCAGCTATGATTTGAAGTCACATAAAATATCAGTCGTGCCTTTTGTCGTCTAATAATCGAATTACACCTGGCCAACTTGGGAATTGAAACAGGGACCTCGCGATGTGTCTATGTTACACTCGGCAACATAGACAGACACAAACGTAAGACCGGCGACTAACAAGTTACATATGACTGTTATAATGTTATTTAAATTGTAACTATTTTGTAATTATGCTAATGTCGTTGATTCTTAGCTGGCTGATGCTTTGCATTCATTGTAACATTTACGGGAATGTTATACATTAAAATGAAACTACTGTGTACGGCTTTTATCGTGATTTATTTGAAAACTTTACTTTCGAAGTATAAAGGCGATTAATCGTTATCCCATTTATTTTTAAATATTTCATTGTCATGGGTTCTCAATACGTATGCAAACTTCTAAGATTATTTGAGTGTCAGACAATATCGAAAATTAAATTTAAAGATTTCATTCTATTATGTATTTATACCTATACATACACAAATTCATATATTTCGAATCATTTATGTTAAAAAGAATTCACTTGAATCAGATATGTGAGAGTTGTGATGAACAGCAATAGTGACTCACGTAAGACTACAAATCAAGTGAAACTAAACTCGGACCTGCCCAAGTTTATGATGGCGACGATATCGTGCGTCTTCTCTTTGACAAACAAAGTTACAATATTGTGGAATTGGATTCGGCCAATAAGTCAAAACTTTTCTTTTGGAAATGAGTACACTATGTTTCGAGATAGTTTGTAATTTGTTTATTCCTGAGACCAATATTAAAGCAAATATTTTTAGGGTTTTATTTAAAAATAGAGCTCAGTTACGTCTTACGTCTATAAACTGTCTGTATATATGTACATTCATACAAAGTCTCACGTCTATATACCCGAAAGAAAAGCCATAAGTGTCTGTGCGGAGTTTCCACAAGTGTATTAAACCCACATTTTGCTAGCTATGACCTCTAGGTCACTGTTCCCGACACTGTTATTTTAATAAAAGTCTTTTGACTCGGGCATGAAACCTGAGACCACTGCCGCTGCATCACAGAGGCAAACGAATATAATCTACTACACTACCCTACTCGGTGTGTTCTTCAGTCTGTGTTTGGCTAAAGTTTTATTGAGTTTTTCAATCAAATATTCTAAATAGAATAATTTAAACAAAGTTCTTCATGATACCGAGAGTGCTGGGCTGTCCTGGCTTATCACACTCGTCATACACCATACATGAAGATTTGAATTTGATTTGGCTAAATGACTCAAAATATCGAGGCACCCACTTTGAGAAATGTGGATTACTTGCAAAACTGTGGCACTATGTTTTAAATGAATTAAGAAAGTTTGTCATTAAACTAACTATGTATAGCAGTAGTACTTTTGGTGTTTAACTAAAGTTGTTTAAGATATGTTTAGTTAATATGAAATTTTGATCAAACGGTAATATCGTTTATGCCAAGTTTTGCTACTTAATATATGTGTGAGTTAAAGCTAATATTAAATTTGTTATCAAGGAAAGATTAAAACTATCAAGGTATCATATTTGCAGAACTATTTGTCGAGAAGTATCTGTGGAGCAGCCTGAGTGGGAACTTCTAGACTTTATTCTACAAAAACCAAATAACTAGACTGCACGGATTATGTATTAGTTAAGTGGTCGCCTCGTCATTGTCACTGCGTCAAGTGACGAAGGTTCAATCCCCACAAACGTACTACCGTGACTCATTCTGCATCGTTAAAACCACACAATATTTAGGATGCTTAAGTGGACTGTGAGAAATATTAGATCAACCTAAAGCACTTTCAAATCCAAATTAATGTTATAAGTTCTTAACTAGATCTGTCTGCATTTTAAAACTAGTATGAGAGTAACTTGAGTAATGGAAAGCTTTAAAAAGCTAGCTACCCAGAAATAGCTCGTATATTTATAACTAGAAACCGTTCCGAGTTGAGAGTGCAATAAGCTTTAACATAATTATCTAGAACAAGTATTCCACGAGAACGTAGGCGGAAGGTTTCATAATAATCAGCGAACGCTAGTTCACATATCATTCACTCGTGCGATTCCTCGTGTAAGCTATCGAATAAAACAGAGTATACAGCGTCCGCTACTAAATTAGTACTATGATTAGCATATCAGCTGCCTTACGCTACAGTTTTTATTCTATTTGACTAAGTTCAGATCAGCAAATTGCAGTATACAAACATGTGCTACGCTATTGACGTTGACGTCAAAACTGTCCTTGTTCGGCACTTAATTACAAAAGCCAAGACAAGTAAGCACTCTGTAGTTAGCGGTTACCGAAGCCTTAGGACAACTATAACACTAGTTATATGTACTAATATATCAGTTGCAGATTGCCGACCAAAAAGGAATTGCTGCGATGTCAACGTCAAAAATTTGAGTACCATTGGTGGTAATCATATCCTGAATTACAGTTACGACAATTCTAATTGTGAATGTCGACATGTAGTTCAATTTTATAATAGCAAAGTGAAAATGTTATTGAGAAAACAACTCATGGTAAAGTGGCAGTGCACTCGTGTGTTTTATAAATGTCCGGGTTGGTCAATTCAGCGTATTCGCCTATTACAAAAATTCAATGTATTTTAACGTTTCTCGAGCTGTAGGTCCAAGATATTATACATAAAACAAGTGTATTTTTACAGTTTTATACATCATCATAGAATATTTTACGAATGAAACTAGAACGCTGTATTGTACATTTTAGCTTCGGTGTCCCTGAAACGCTTTTTTCTATAATGGCAAATTATTGATATTTTTGAGCTGATAATTATAGTTAGAGATCAGCGATATATGTTATTGGTAATCGAGCCTTTTGACCCAACCAAAGATATTATAGTCATTCTTAATTTATTAATTTAGCATGTATGTATGTTGCAAAATTGTGATCTGTGATAAATTAAAGAATATCACTACATTACTACATAATATAAAATTGCAGCGATAGCTCAGTGGGGAGACCAACAGACTGCAATGCATAGGGTTTCGGGTTTGAACCTACGTCGCGGCCCTCTGACTTTCGGAAGTTATGTGCGTATTGATTGACAATTATTACCTCGGAGAGCACGTTAAGCCGTCGGTCCCGGCTGCCGTGAACATCTTTGGCAGTCGTTATTGGGAAGTCAGTGCCCTATAATATCCTGACACTGGTAGAGCCGTAGGGTATCGTCAGCCTTCGGGTTGCGGAGGTCAGGTGGCAGCTGCTCCGTGTAAAAACTGATATCCAGTCAAAATTCGGTTAGCCGACCCCAAGTGACTTGGGAATAATAAAGGCTAGGGAGAAGAAGACTACATATTATAATACAAAATCCTCCGCCGCGTCTGTCTGTTCGCGATGAACTCAATAAACTACTGAACGGACGTCATTCATGAGGACGGTTTGGGTGTCTAAATTGTCAAGGTTTTGTACTACCCGTATAACCCGCCGACGGGGCGGGTCGCTAGTAAGAAATAAATGAATCCTACTAAATACTAATATTACAAAATACAATAGATTGTGAAGATATTTGTATGTCTGCACTCAACAACACGTTAACCGTTTCACGGATTTAGATAAAACTTGGCACATATACCTACCACTATGCCCTAGATTAACACAGGATACCCTTTACCAGTAATGCATTCCCTTGTGATTTATGCGGGCGAAGCCGCGGGTAAAACTAGTAAGTAAATAACAAAAGAAAGAAAGAATATTAAGTATTGTTCCAATTAAAAACAAGTAGTATAAAGTTGTGGTGTATAACATATATATATAACACATATATATATATATAACATATATTTAACACATATATATAACATATATATAGTATAACATAAATGATGTGCTTATAAGGTACATAAATAAACAACCTTTTGTGATATATTTTTTACTCTGATGAAGTATCCTAATTAGGTTCACCCCGCCTTTGTAGAAGTGATCTGTATACTTTCTACGTCGGCACCCCGGCGTTCAAACCACTGTACGTATAATAAACACATGATGTATGCTTATTATACACTTGATTACTGATTAATTAAACAGCTCAAAACACAATACCTTTGGTTGTATATTATTTAGACACAATACACAGTTACAGTAGTACATACTATCTATACTTATATTATAAACAGGAAATATTTGATATTTTTTTTGTTTGTTTGTAAGCATTTCACTCAAGACTATATTATTACCGAGTAACATAGGCTAGAAAGTCTTTTATGGAGGGAGGTTATGTGAGACTCTCCGCCCCTGAAGGGTCGGTATAGACACTATAAACCTGGGGTGAGCAGTTCCTCCGCCGACAGGTGCATATACTTTCCGAAGCATCCGTGCCCGGAAAGCACCTGCACCAGTCGGAAGGTCAGCGACGCGAATCACTGCCCTATCCACCCCCGGAGGACCGGGCGAATGGCCTCCACCGTCCACGGGCCCGGGACCGGTGGAGCCAGGTCCTCCGTCCACCGCCTCAACAGGGCGGCCCGCGCCTATCGCCGCGTGCTTGCGACCTCCTCCCACCCCGGGGGGCCCCCCGCGGGCCCCCCGCGGGACCTTCTCGCCGCAACGAAGTGGTAAGCTTCGGCGAGGATCTGCGCTTGTAGTTCCTAGGGGAGGTCACTGGCCAGCACGCATGCCGCCATCCAGGATACCGTCCAGTCTTACAAACATTACCTTTTTTTTTTTTTTTGACCCAGGAAAATCCTTTATGGATACCCCCTCCCCCGGGGGGGGAAGGGTGGTTATGTGAGACTCTCCGCCCCTGAAGGGGGTCGGTATACACACTAAAAACCTGTGGTGAGCAGTCCCTCCGCCAACGGAGTGGGGCGGGATGGGGTCGCGTTAGCAATCACCATCCCGCCCTGGCGGTTGGCCCGGCTGATGGTGACCGGGCCTCAGCACCTATGGAGGGAAGGCCTTGCTCACCAAGACCATCCCCCAGACGTGTGGGGCCGTGCAAGCCGGTAGAGAGTCCCCCGACTCTGTACCAGTGACCCCACTATACAGGAGCGAAAAGGCGGGCAAATCGCCTCCTTCTCGCTCCCGTCCGTCTGCGCCGGAGAGGGTCAGCGAGGAGGTTGTTCTCCCTGACCCTCTCCGCGGTCTCCTTCTGCGCTATGACAGCTTCGCAGAAGGAGACCACTGCCTGCCACGACCTCTCGCCGCCGAGCATGGCGTTGATCACGCTCGGCAGGGAGAGATCTCCGCCTATTATGGCCGAAAGCGTGTGCCGCTGCGGCCCCCACGCGGCACACGCCTCCAGCGTGTGAAGCGCCGTGTCTTCCGGCGCTCCACACTCGTGGCAGGCCGGGGTCGCCTCCCGTCTCGCGATCTGGTGCAAATACTTTCCAAAGCATCCGTGCCCGGAAAGCACCTGCACCAGTCGGAAGGTCAGCGACCCAAATCGCCGCCCTATCCACCCCCGGAGGACCGGGCGAATGGCCTCCACCGTCCACTGGCCCGGGGCCGGTGGAGCCAGGTCCTCCGTCCATCGCCTCAATAGGGCGACCCGCGCCTGTCGCCGCATGCGTGCGACCTCCTCCCACCCCGGGGACTCCCCGCGGGACCTCCTCGCCGCCACGAAGTGGTAAACTTCGGCGAGGACCTCCGCTTGTAGCTCCCAGGGGGGGTCACTGGCCAGCACGCAAGCCGCCGTCCAGGACACCGTCCGGTAACCGCGTATGGCCCTCGTCGCGACGACCCGCTGCGGACGTCGCAGAAGGGTCTTATTGTCGCGACTAAGGGCGTCCGCCCAGACCGGTGCCCCGTAAAGGGCCATACTCCGGATCACTCCGGAGTACAGCCGGCGACAGGTGGCACTCGGGCCACCCACGTTGGGCAGCAGCCTCCCCAGGGCGGCCGCCGCTCCCAGGACTCTTGGGGCCAGCTGGGTGAAGTGTGCCCCAAAAGTCCACCTCCCATCCAGGATGAGACCCAAGTACCTCATTTGGGTCCCAACCCGGACCAGGACCCCGTCCAGTGCCACTCGCGTACCTGGAGGAGGTCCTCCCCGAGGCCCATGGAACAATAGGGCCTCGGTCTTGGAGAGGGCAACCTCCAATCCCAGGGCGCGGATACGGTCGACCACTAGGGCAGCTCCCACCGCGGCCAACCGCACCGCCTCCCCGAGATCCCTCCCCTTGACTACGACCAGGGTGTCATCGGCATAGCACGCCACCCGCATACTCGCGGGAAGCGTGCCTCGAAGCACCCAGTCGTAGCCAACGTTCCACAGGAGCGGTCCCAGCACCGACCCCTGTGGAACCCCGCAGGATACGCGACGGCGCCTCAAACCGTCGCGTCCCTCCACCAGGACCTCGCGGTCCTGGAGGTAGTCGGCTAACAGCCTCCGCAAATACAGGGGCACTTCGTGATACCGGAGCGCCTCCTGTACTGTTCCATGCGGGAGGCTGTTGAAGGCGTTGGCAATGTCCAGCGAGACAGCCAACGCCTTATTCCCCCCACCGACCGCTTCCTGCGTCCAGTCTTTGAGCCAGAGCAGGGCGTCTATCGTGGACCGCCCCGCTCTGAACCCATACTGGGCCTGCGATAGCGCCGGCCCAGTCCCCTCCAAGTGTTGGATGACACGGGCAGCCACCACTCTCTCTAGCAGTTTCCCCGTGTCATCCAGCAACACGATTGGCCTGTATGCGGCAGGCGAGGTTGTGTCTCGCCCTTCCTTCCGCAACAGGCACAATCGGCCGTCCTTCCACAACTTAGGGAACCGTCCAGACGTGAGGCACGCGTCGAACAGCTCCCGAAGCGGATCGCCCATCTCTCTGAGAGCGATCCGCAGGACCCGCCCCGGGATCCCGTCAGGACCCGGTGCCGTCCTCTTGCCCCGTAAGCGGCTGACGGCCGCCTCCATCTCCGCCTCCGATACAAGCGGAATGGAGGCCGGGTCCAATTCCTCCGGGAAGGACGGCGCCATCGTCGGAGGGGTGTGGTGGGGGTTCCGTTCGGGAAAGAGCCCCACCAGCACCCTGCCCAGGAGCTCCGGCTCCAGGGACGCCGCGACGGGGGGCGTCGGGCCCCGGAACTTGTTTCGGGCAGCCCTGTACGGACGCCCCCAAGGGTCCCTATCCAGGCCCTCCAGGGCCTCACCCCAGGCTCGGGACTTGGCCTGGCCGACGGCCAGCTGCAGCTCGTTTTTGGCTGCACGGTACTCACCGTACAGCCGGAGCTCGGCCTGCAGTTCTTCGGCCGACAGCTGGTCGTTCGTCCGGCCATGCCGCCGCCGCCTACACCGCGTGTAGGGCCACCGCGCCGCCGAGCAGGCGGCTCGGAGATTTGCGATCTCCGAGCTCCACCAGTACACTTCTCGGCGGCTGGGGCGGCGGCGGGCCCTCGGCATGGCCGCGTCGCAGACGGCCGTGACCGCTTCGCGAAAACGGCCGGCCGCGACGTCTACCTCCACCGGGCGCGTGGGGGTGGCAAGCCACGCCCGGACGATGGCCGCCTCTTCCGCCAGTTCAGCGTCGAGGCGACTCACCGACCAGCGCGGAAAATCCGCCCGTACCACGCGCCGGGACCCCCCCTGACTGTCGGAGGCGGAGATCTCGAACCTTATGTATTTGTGGTCCGAGAGCGTCTCCACCTCCGACATCACCCTCCAGGCCCGGGCACGTGCCGCGACAGCGGGGCTGGTGAACGTTAGGTCCACCACGGACCCCCCACACCATCGCACGCACGTGTGGACCGACCCTCTATTGAGGAGAGTCAGTCCTGTGGCAACCGCCCACTCCCTGACTATCTCCCCTCGAGTGTCAGTGGAGCGGTTGCCCCATTCCCGGGCCTTGGCGTTCAGATCCCCCATTAGGAGGACCTGATGTGGCGCCTGCCTTCTCACCACCGCGGCCAGGAGGTCCATGAAGACCTCCAGCTCCGCGGCGGTTCTGTTGGGGGAGAAGTATGCGCCGACGATCGCATACCTCTCCCACCTGGCCACCACATACCCCGCCCCTCTCTCTTTAACTGAGAGGAGGGGGCCGCCAATTACAAACATTACCTAACCTAACCTACTTATACGCGAGTGAAGCCGCGAGCAAAAACTAGTATGCGTTATTTTGATAGAGACGACTATCAGAATGTAATGGATAGATGTCCTTCCGCTATTGGACAACGTGATAGAATATTAAAATCCATGATCGATTTTAAACCAAAATTGCAAGCCTGATGAATTCTATAGTAACTGTAGGTAGCACTATTCTAACGAGTATATTCTCAACTAGTCACGCAGTGGACCTTTGGTGGTCGGTCACACACAATAAACAATATGTTTTCAATGAGGTGTGGCGTTTCAACAAATAACAGGTTTATATAAAAGTTCAAATGAGCGAAAGTTAAAAGAAATGCGGCGGTGCTAGCCAGGTTGAATTATGCCAACTGATGTTATCAATTTACATTGTTTCATCTGGTTAAATAAAGTGTTTCAATGAGATAAGCTATTTGAGTTGTTTGGCTTGGCACTGATATTGTGAATTTTTCTTAATAAACATAAGATTTACTTGTTAGAGGATGTTTAAGAGAGAAAACGAGTATTCATTCGCAAAACTGACCAAAATATTGCAGCAGTAGAAAGTACTAATCTATATAAATACTAGCTGCCCGGACAGACTTCGTTCTGTCAAAAGTAATTTTTCATTTTTTTATGTTTACTTTATCACTAAGGGGTATGAAAAATAGATAGTAACCTATTCTCAGACCTACTATATATGCATATAAAATTTCATAAAAATCGGTCTAGCCGTTTCGGAGGAGTATGGTAACTAACATTGTGACACTTATATATAAGAAGATTACAAAGCTGAAGAGTTTGTTTATTTGGTTGATCGCGCTAATCTCAGGAACTACTGGTTCGAATTGAAATATGATTTTAGTGTTGGTTAGCCTATTTATTAAGGAAGGCTATAGGCTATATAACATCACGCTACGACCAATAGGAGCGGAGCATCAATGAAAAATGTTCTTGTTAATTGTTCTTATGTGAAGCAGAAGAATATGCGCGGGTCAGTTAGTATTATAAATGCAAAAGTGAGTTTGTTTGTTTGTTAATGCCCTAACTACTCGATCGATTATCATAAATTTACGCATACACGTTGTTAGTGGTACAAAAAAGGCTATAAAGTACCTTTCACACCGAACAAATACTCGAGGGATAGAAAATTTACATAACCTACTTTTACGCCAGCGAAGCCGCGGGCTAAATCTAGTAAATATATGTACTTATAGTGCTAAAAGAGATGTAGAAGTTAGCACACGTAGAGAGAAGCTCTTTGCTCATTATTCTTAGAGAGCCTTATCTCACAAATGAGCGCGCCTGAAAAGAGCCTGTGTCTTTTTGTACAGAATCGACTAAGCACAATTTATTACTGAACTGTTATGTCGGAAAGTCCACTGATCTGGAGATATTCGGGGAAACCGTATTTCGTGGTCCCCTGACCTCGCGTAATTAATCAAGCGACGCCGGGTGGATGGGCGACTTCCACCTTACATTTTTAATATAACCGATCTGTATTTATCACGGCAGGATAAGCTGAAAGCCTATTTAATCTTTTATCTACTCACTACAGTACAGGGCTATTAATTTTGCAATGCAGTAAAGCTTCACTGAACTGAACGATGCAGTAAAATTGATGTTTGAGATGTCTCAGGATACACGTAACAATTTGCAGTTCGTATACATAGTTTTAAACTATACAACGTTCAATTTATTTATTGATGTAAGTAAATCTGAACCTATCTGTAAAGGAAATATAAATTATATAAATCAGGGATGTTTTTTGTTCAACCGTCATGTATATTTTTTACTGTACTTTTAGGGAAGGTTCGGTAACAAAAAAGAGGAAGATCCAAAACTTTATATAAAATAAGTTAAAAAGAAATTGTGATATTTGGTATCGCGAAGTGAAGACAAAAAGGGTGAAATGCTTTACTGATAAGAGCAAACTTTTTTATAATATCTTTTTGCAAGCTTACTTGTATTGCTAACAGTGTTGCTGGCGTCTGCCGCAGTCCTTTTGTGCGTCTGTTTGATTAAGTTAAAACAAAACAAACAAACAAATGTTATTGCGCAATTTCTAGATTTCCACATGGAAATATTTAGCTGATACGAATAGAAATATTATTATAGAAAACGTTAACGTATTTTCAAACATAACAAATACATTTGAAACCGATGTTTTAAGATTTATCGACTTTTAACAGCTTGCAAAACATCCGCGAAGATGCATTGGAAATCCCGCGATAGGTAGGTATGCTCCGATTTTTGTCGGGTTAAATGTTGAAGTATATTTAGTCTCTAAGTGAAGGCGAGTAACGTTACACTTTGTTTTACGTTTAACTTCAACAAACAGCTTCGTTTTATATCTGTCTGTCTTTATTTAACTCGTACTACGTCATTATAAAATTACTGACTTCCCTTTAAATGTGTCTTAAAATAGGTAACATTAATGTAATCCATACATACTTATATATTATGTCTCATGCATATACTCCCGAAGGGGTAAACTGAGCTGTATTGCACTCACATATTTGCGCAATTCCAGTCTCCACGCTGCTACTCAGATTTTGTTGACCGAAATCGAAATAGCACATTGCCCAATACGGGATTCAAACCCGAGACCTTGTTTATCACCGAGGCAGTCTTTTATATCCTAACTAATATTATAAATGTGAATGTGAGTTTGTTTGTTACGCTTTCACGCCTTAACTGCTCGACTAATCATCATGTAATTTCGCATGCATGTGGTCAGGTGAACAGAAAAGGAAGGAAAGGTACCTTCCATCTAGAAAAGAAAGAAAGTGCTGTAATTAAACATTTTTTTTACATGTTGGAATGCTTTGACTCTTACCCCTCCGCGGGGGCGGGCAGAGGGGTTACGACGGACTCACCGGGGTAAAATAAAGATGTTGAAATGATGATAATGGACCTCCCAGAATAACGACTAAACCTACCACGGTGTTCCTCGACAAAACCGCTATCGACGGAGCCGCACGAATCACTTGCACATGCAGTCGCGACCCCGCCGAGGTTTCGGCCCGCCGTATGAAACGGCAGGCCACTACCTACACGAAGAGACCTACCCTTTAGCACTTCTCACTGATAAAACCCTACTGTCCCCCCTAGAGGGGAGACAGAATCGACACAGAGGCGCGCGTGGGTACACGCACGCCACCTCTCAGACCTGGAGCTGATCGGATGGCGGGCAGGCCCACGAAGCTCACCACCCCCAGGTCAAACCCTTGGGTGGCTGGAGGTCATCTCCTGGCTGCTACTAACCTAACCTAATCTACATTTACTTGCGTGAAGCCGCGGCCAAAACCTAGTAATTTATACGAAAGACTTGCCACCTACATATAATATAGAGTAATTAAATATACAGAACCAAGTCGTGAATTTCGGTATTCTTCCATATTTTGTGTATTCCATAGAAGTTTGGTCTGTAGATATGCAGAAGATTTCCGTTTATGAAGATTATTATATTCACAAAACACGGGACTTTGGTAGTTATTACATTAAAATGTGCTAAATATAGTACATTCAGTGAGGTGAGTGCAAAATTACATTTCTAAACAGTGCAGAGTCGCTCGGCGACATTTAATATCCGTAGTCCTTACAGCGTCGACAAATAGCTTGGTGTTTCTATTTGACACATTTCCAAGCTTACCTGTTTGTTAAAAAATAGGTTAAGTTGTAGTTTCCTACATTTTCTTTTATTGAATGTTGCGAAAAACAGTGCTTTTACTCCGTTTGTAAGGAAGGCTGGAAATGAAGGTATTTTTATGCGTAATAAAAACTTTACCCTAAAGTAAGTATTGGATGATTATTAAAAAAGTATTCGAGATATATTTCAAACAACTCATAAAATAAATTTGTATAATCAACCTCGTTCATTCGTTATGGCACCAAAGTCAATCGCGGGAAATATATGAAACTCCAGGACTTTTCTACTAATGAATAAGAAGCATCTTTCTAAAAAAATATTTTGACGGGCATTGCCTATGATGATTAAACTCCAACAATGTCACATGAATTTTCCGTTTTGCATGCCATATTAAAATACGGACTGCACGAACGGCACAGCGGACGATCGGCAGCGTTGTCGCTGCCGCCACGCCGAATATTGTGGGTTCGATTCCCAAACGGGACAATTATTTGTCTAATTCACAAGTAATTGGTCGGAGTAAGCGTGTACTTTGTGTCCGTTAATTGCATGTTTGTAAAGTTTACAACGACGTATTGCTAGAAACCTAATACGGAAGTTTTCTATTATCTGTTATCTGTTATAATAAATATCATTAATGTAATTGAAACCGTCAGGATAAATTACAATGCTATGTAAAAGAAAGTGCATCAATATGAACAAGGACCTTTTAATAAAATGTATATTGAAAAGGTTAGGTACTATTTATTATATTTTTATGAGTAGATATAATATGATCTCTCCTGTTACACAGCGTATATGATCATAATTTACTGTGGAACTTTGTATTAAATATTATATATTATATTTATTTTAAAATTGTTTACTTATTCTGTTAGAACATGAGGGATTATTTTGAGTCGATATGTGTGAATTAAATGCTAAGATGGCCGTGGGTTCAACCTGCTAAGTTTTAGTGTTAAACAAAGCCTAAAGCTTACTGCGGGTAGCTTAGCTACGTGAATCTCTAGTGCCACTAAAAACTTAGTACAAATCGGATTGAAAAGCTTTTAGCCACAAAAACCGCTCTATTTAAGAAATTTGCATGTTTAAACGCCTAAGAAGAAAAGTAACAGACTACTATGACACTGCTGGTTATGTAAATTCGTGTCAATAACACTGGGCAAGTTAGTCTTGAGCAACGAGGATGCCGCAACTTACAATACAACGTATAGTCTATACGTACAGTCGGCCAAGAAAGTGGTCTACCAATTTCGACAAGAGTTTCTGTGAGATCTAATTATCGCTTAGGTTGACTTTTCTAACGGAGTGTAAAAGATCTTAGACAAGGAGGTGTGTTGTTGTTAGCTGTGATAATTCAAACTTGACACATGGCATGAAGAGAGCATTGCTTCTTCTGCCTAGCCTTTATTATTCCCAAGTCACTTGGGGTCGGCTTTTCTGGTCTAACCGGATTTGACTGGATATAATTTACACGGAGCGGCTGCCACCTGACCGCCGCAACCCGAAGGCTAACGTTACCCTAAGGCTAGACCAGTGTCAGGATATTATAGGGCACTGACTTCCCAATAACGACTGCCATAGATGTTCATGGCAGCCGGGACCGACGGCTTAACGTGCTCTCCGAGGCGTGGAGCAGGCGATAATTGGTAATCAATAGGCACATAATTTCGTTGTTATATTACTGCCGAAAGTCGAAGGTGCGCGACGTGGGATCGAACCCGAGACCCTCTGCATTGCAGTCTGTTGGTCTCCCCACTGAGCTATCGCTGCATTGCTTACTATCATAATATTATTGCAAGGGAAAATCGACCTTGTTGTCTCATGACGTCGAAATGAATCTTAACCATGGTAGAGCATATTTTTGGCCTGTACATGAGTGTGTGTATGTATGTAAACTTACATAGTCTCACGCCTACATCAATATCTCTCTCAGGAGTGGCTCTAGATATTTACCCCCATGTTGTCAGAAGTTTTGAGTTCCATGTAGCAGAGCCTGAGCTTATCGCCGTCTACTGGAAACATATTCAAATTCTATGCTGCTGCGGAGAATTCCTGTGATAGAAAAACCAAATAATACCTCACCACAACCTGCCGACGATGCATAGCAGTTCATTTACTATCGGTTGAATAGTATGTTTTTTTAATATTACGTCAAAAGCCCTGCGGCAGAAATAAAAATGATCTCCGTTCGTAGAACCGATATTTTGCCGTTACTCGTTGGACGGTAAAACTGAACAAGAATTAAAAAGGCTAAAAGTGGAATAAGTTTCCATGAGTGAAGTAAAATAATCAGAATAGGTACAACTTTTTTATTACATCTCGAATACGTAGTAATAAAATATCTTAAGATTTCTATCATCTTCATTTGTAAAAGCAACATTTTTTAATTGAGAGTAGTTTAATTGTGGGAGGCAGGCATTTCTCTCAATGTGTAATTACCAAAATTTTCATTTTGTCCGTTACAGTTTTTATTTTTATTAAATCTTAAACCTCGTTTGCTAATGTATTCACCGAAATGGAGAGGATTTAATTTTTAAACATAAAGAGATTGCTTGCATTACGGCAATTTTATTTTGTTCAATTTAATCAAAAAGTTTTAGTCAGTTACTTCGTAAGGGTTGGAACATAATAATTAACTGCGCGTTTTAGGAATCATATGAAAAATCTTCATGGTCAATAATTTGGTCATTTGGTAAAAAATTTAAGAGATTCCTTAGTAAAGACTTCTTTTAAATATGTTATTGCTAAGGAAGAAATTATAAATGCGAAGAGAAGAACTACAACTACAACTAAAATGTTATAATCCTGTCAATAAGGTTCAATCTGTTATATGATATATGGTAGCTACATAACACGATGGCAGTTGAGACTAATTGCCGTGCAATTAATCATACGCAATCTAAGTTATGACTGCAGGTGCTGGTATGAGTAACTTTTGATTAATTCGGTCGAGCTACAACTTCGAGAGATCACAATTTGAAAACATTAATTTACTTCAACTTGGGATGATGACATT
Source organism: Catocala fraxini (assembly GCA_930367265.1). Lineage (NCBI taxonomy): Eukaryota > Metazoa > Arthropoda > Insecta > Lepidoptera > Erebidae > Catocala > Catocala fraxini. The sequence continues at coordinate 29,825,947 of OV884028.1, read as the reverse complement.
CAAATTATGTTTAAAAGCTATTGGGAACAATATATTCTGATGGAGTCATTTTGCACCTTTGTTTCTGTTGGTGTTATGGTATGAACATACCTGATTTACGAAAATGTGATGCATGATAATACTTATATATCCACCAAAACTGATGATTTCGAGTATGTGCAACCCTTGTATTAAGGTTGACCTTATTTTAATATATTTGAGATATCTTCAGGAAAAAGTTCTGGCACAAAGCAAATGTGCACAATACGTTAAAAATATCCTTGTCTGAACCGCGGACTTCAGCAAAGCAAGACGTTCATACATAGTTCAACCATAGAATACATTTGTGAGATTAATTCTGCATTACAAACTGGATCTTTAATTTATGAACCTAACAAATGAATCATGCTGTCCTGAAATAAATTACCCACTTAGCTTACATTATATTTATCACATTTTGCGATTTTAACTATAATTGACATTTCCTTAACAAAATAGTCAACGAGGATACACATATCGATTATATATTTAACATTGTAATTGCTACGTATTTGAACGATAGGAAGTGATGTAATAGACTTTAATAGTCATGAAATCAGCACCAAACATTAACAAGTTTCGTTGTTGAACACGTGCCTCTAAGATAAACCAACGATGAAAGCTTTGGAAAGGATAATGGCATACACAACTCAGTCTGCGAAGAGTTTATCTTCAGTAATAAAATAGGTTATGTTTTTGGGTCGTCCAGACAAAACTCGATTTGGTGCGAGTACACGCTCTCGGGGCAGTTCGTGGTTCGTTTTACTTGTTGTTCTTAGGAATAGAAATAAAAGGCACAAAATACGCAATATTGATACTAAAGGGGAAATGTAGAGTGAGGTTGATATAAACTGAAATGGCTCCTCTTGGTATTAATGGAAATTAATCTCGAGCAGCTCCGTAAACATGTATTTTAGGAATGAGTGATTTGCAATGTGATTTTTAATAAGTTCAAAGAAGCGCACCTGAAATATTCAATATTATATTTTATATTATTTCTTGTCTTTTCCCATGCCCTTAACATAAAACAAGCTTTTGTCCCTTACAAAACGATATCTGAAGTAAAAATAAAAATAAACCTACTGTGTAATATCTTAATAATCATTAATCGGCGCCAGGAATTATTCCCCGTCGATCCGCACCCCCCTCGACCGCCCCCGATAGTGGGAATTGCTAAATTTTGTTGTCTAAATTCCTATACAAATCAGTACCGAGGTGTAATGGTACATCGATTTTTCAGATATTTTAACGTCTAAAAGCAGTAAATATTCAAATATTCTTACCGGGTTTTCAGCAGAAGGTCTTCATTCGTTTTGTCTTGCACAACGCCATCGAAATTTTCAGTGTTGCCAACATTTCAGAATTTTTTTGCCTTAAATTTTTTTTGTTTTTTGGCAAAGACTCTGAAATTTGTCAAATTTTTTTCAGCAAACCGTCATTAATCGGCGCCAGGAATTATTCCCCGTCGATCCGCACCCCCCTCGACCGCCCCCGATAGTAGGAATTGCTAAATTTTGAAAATTTTAATCTGAATAATACTGTGATCTTTCTAACTTTTGTTAAATTGTGACTGCGGACTCTCATACATTGGTCAAACCAAAAGAAACATAGGCACCCGCATAAAAAAACACATAGCTGATGTAAAACACCAACGCTCGTAGAAGTCTGCTGTGTGTGAACATGTGCAACAGGGGACCAACCACTACCTGAGATTTGACAAACCACAGATTCTCGCTAAAGAACACCGATTCCTACCAAGGATGCTTCGCGAGGCTATTGAAATCAAAAAACATCCTAATTTTAATAGAGAAGATGGTTGGAATGTACCACCAGCTTGGGATCCAGTTATACAAATAGTCAAACCCAAGAAGAAGCAAACCACAGCTAGACCTCATGATACTTTGAGCTCATTCTGCGTAAATAGAAACACCAATGATTAAATTATGTTCGGGTACTTTGAAATAACTACACTGGAACATTGAGACAACTGCCATCTTAGTCTCCCCGTGACCATGGCTGCTGAAAAGCAACCGAAACGTCGGGGAAAGTGTAAAAATAAATTAAATCTAAATAGTTTAATAACAATTTAATTAGCTCAAAAATTAGTAAAGTTTAATAGTAGTAGCAGTGCAACAATTTTCAAAATTTTGTAATAAAGTGTCAAATAAACAACGCGATAAAATCCGTACATAGCCGTTTAATTTCAATGAATAATATTCGCGTAAATAGAAGACAATATTATTTTTATTTTCTTGTGCTAAGCAGCCAGCTATGTTATCGATGGTATACTTTGGAGTTGACCTAATGTTAACATGCTTAGTATGGTCGGCCTGGGCAGTGGTCATTATGCTTGCGTTAACCTTTCTAGACGAGCGAGCTTAATTGCTATAATTTCTCAATCAAGTTGTTCAGGTTGCTAGGCTTCACTAAACAGAGCCTAATCAAACACATCAATGTAATTAATTTTGGTTTAAATTGCCCTGTGATTAAAATGCCAAACCTTCATTCTTGCATATTGTACGAATTCTCGTTAATTCTCGTATGTTTCAAAACCAGATGTAAACAATTAAACGTCTTCAGTGTGGTACAACAGAGTTATTACAAACAGGAAATCTTGTAATATAGGTTTATGATTCCCTAATAATATGAAACGCATAAATTCCTTATACTTTTCGAATTTCCTGCGGCAGCATTCGCGCTTTCAAAACATCTGAAAGCAATCTAAGAACGGTTATCTTGAGTCGCCGAAATGATTTCATACTTTTATTGATACTTCAAGTGTGAAATTTAAATTGGGAACCGTGTGTGGCTTGACAAGTAATTATATTTGTACAAACCATTAAACGTTTGTGATGATTGGGGCGGAGCTTTAATAAAATCTGGAATGTATTTTGGAGAAAAGAATAAGTAAATAAAGTTTTCACTTCAGGAAGCGAGCCAACAGTCACAAGTAATCAGAAGCAATGGTACGCAATGCCGCTTAGTGCGGGATACATTTTTTATTGCTTATGTATACAACTTTAGCAGCAAGCGATAGCTCAGTGGGGAGACCAACAGACTGCAATGCAGAGGGTCTCGGATTCGAACCCACGTCGCGCACCTCTGACTTTCGGAAGTTATATGACTTTTCGAAATTATGTGCGTATTGATTGACAATTATCGCCTGCTCCGTGCCTCGGAGAGCACGTTAAGCCGTCGGTCCCGGCTGCCGTGAACGTCTATGGCAGTCGTTATTGGGAAAGTCAGTACCCTCTAATATCCTGACACTGTTCTAGCCTTAGGGTATCGTTAGCCTTCGGGTTGCGGAGGTCAGGTGGCAGCCGCTCAAATCCAGTTAGACTAGAAAAGCCGACCCCAAGTGACTTGGGAATAATAAAGGCTAGGGAGAAGAAAGGAGTATACAACTTTACAAACTCGCCATACATAAATAATTACTAATTCGTTGTATTCTAACAGGGCTTTAAAAATGTGAACCGTGTTATTTTAGTATTCTCACGACTAGTGTACGTTTAGCAAGTTAACCTTCCGAAACACATTTAACCCAGCGTGCACGAGGGACAATTTTTGGTGTACTTTTTGTCTCCGAAAATAGAGGCCACCTAATTGTATGACGTTACGGATACGAAGTTAAAAAACCTTCGTTAAACGGTCGTTTCTGTTCTCATCACGCATGGCGATGTTACCGGCCAATGTGGCTGTAAGACGGGTTACATCCAAATATTCACCAAAATTAATTTAGCTTACAATTCAGCTCATCCCCTAAAAGGAAATAGAGCGTGAAGATAAGTGAGTAAACAAAGGGGCAACATAATTTTGTCCCTCGTTTCGTCATTTGAGGGACTCATTTGAGGTTATAGATGTCAATGCTCTAAAGTCATATCATATTCAACGTAGCAGGAATTACAGTCGGCTTACGTTTGACTAGGGGGTGAGACAGACGAGGTAATTAAAGGATTAAGTCCCTAAATACGTGTAATTAGTTACTCATTCAATATTCAATGCAATTATATGATGACTGAATAATTTATGTCCATTTCACCTTTCAGATTTGGTTAAAAATAAATGAATGAATGAACGTGAGGTTGTTTAAAGAGAGCTTTGAACATTTCTGCATACCTGAAGTCGCTCGATTGGATAAACACCCTCAACTTTACAGAGTTTTCAGCTAATAATCGTATGTCGTATTCAAGATGTCAACTCTAAAACCTCTATTGAAAGATTATCCTTTAGCAGGATAAGTTCTTCTATTTTTTTGTTTGGGTTGTCACGCCGTTAGTCTTGTAAGACTCGTATTGATAAAGTACCGGTAGTGACAAGCAGTCGCGTAGTGTTGCAAGAATCCATAAACTACAGTTATTGCCTATTGTCAAAGACGACTTATGCTACATTGCTACTAAAGCAATAGAATAATAAAATATAAATATAAAATATTGTTTTGTAAGAATATAGTGACAGATATAGTGAAGTAATCTATTACTTGAATATTTAACTTACAACTACTTGCAATTGAATTTAAAAGTATTAATAAACTTGTAAGCAGCGATATCCTAGTGGGAAACCGTTGGACTGCCACGCAGAGGTCTCGAGTTCGAAACCAAGGCGCGCATCTCTGTCTTTTCGAAGTTATATGCGTATTAAATAGCTATAATTATCGCTTCTTTTAACGGTGAAGGAAAACATCGTGAGGAAACCTGCATGTCTAAGAGTTCTCCATAATGTTCTTGAAGATATGTGAAGTCTGCCAACCCGCACGAGGTCAGCGTGGCCCAGCAGTTTAATACAGGGCTGATATTATTTATAATAAACTTAAGATATTAAAAGCGGGCGACAGATAACGTAGACGTAAAGAGTAAAGTAGCAAGTTAAAACTGAGCGGTTTCCTAAAATTACAAACTGCGCTCGTGAGTATGAGCCGACTGTAACGATACGGACGCAGTTGTTTCGGACGACACAGACGTGATCAATAACTGACATCCGAGCTTACAGCAGCTTGTATTTTATGAATAGGACAGATAAAACTGAGACGATGGTGTAACCAGGATTAATCGCAGATTAGGTCAGCGGCGCTCGTCGGCTTAGATTAAATGCAATAATATTGTGACAGTTGTCGGCAGTAAAGTATACTGAATGACTTGTATCTGCTAGAGAGATAGGACAGCGGTGATTTGCACCGGCATTTTGTTTCTAGCGAGCTTGTTGTTATTTTCCCAGCAGAGTTTGTTAATCTTCTCTGCTGCTAAGAATTGGCATAGACGTACAAACTCACGCCTTTATCCTCAAAAGGATTGGCAAAGGTAGAAGACATCCAAATTTCTCCTGCTATATATTTTGATCCCACGTAATAGAGTGCGAGTTTATTGAAATGTCTGGACTAAAAACCCAATGACCCGTTGCTTGACCTGGTAATCCAGTCCCTCATGCACAGTAGATGCATAAACTAATGTTGCGCCACCAGGTAATCGTATCTGCTGCTTACATTAAATGTTGAAGTGCCAAAAGGTGTTTTGTAATTTTCTTCACATAAAAATTAACATTAAGTTTAGTAGTTTCGACGATATACAAGGATTTTGTAACAGAACCAGAAAATATTTGTCAACTGTCTACACGTGATAGGGCGGAAATTACTTTCATACAAACTTTAAGAACGAATATGTCTATGGTCAGTATATAGTGAGACGAGAAATATACCGCTATTGGAAAGCACGTCTTTCAGTTGGAAAGAAAATAAGAAATAAACCTCTACTTCTGATACACAATTGGAATGTATAAATGTCAGGATGGCGCAATGGCTCAAGTAATCACCGGGCAACCATTAGTACGTCGACTATTATACAGGGTGGCCAACTGAAAATCAGCGCTGGTGCATTCAATTTGGGTGCCCAGCTAATGCTGAGGTAGTGACCTTTATCGGCGAGAGCATACACATGTTGTATTGGTCTGTATAAGTATGTTTTGTTTTGACTAATTGTGTGCGCTCTGTACGAAATATACGTGATTTCTTTCTTTTATTCTCTTGAGGTTTCGATTCGCAATCTAGATAAACATATTATCTGTGCAAATAATAAGCATGTACTTACTTGTAGTGTATTAGATGTAAAGACGAAACCCGAAGCTAACACCAAAAATCTATAGTTCATACGAAATATTTGTCCCTAGCGGAATATCGAACCCACTCACAAACTGCGAAACTTTCAGAGCCTCGAGGTCTTAGTTAAAAATAATCCACCGCACCGTTTCCCATAAGTGTCGTTAGAACCGACTAAAGCGCCATCTGTCGACCCTCCCAGCCACATTGATAGTAACAAATGAATGGGTTCTATTTTCGGAAACGGACGTTACATTCCGATAATTTACATGTAAAAAATTGTTTACGGATTACGTAAACAATTATAAATTAATTGTAAACATTTCAGCGTATCAGTAACTGAATGTAACGTATGTGTTCCTCATCTAACCTAAACATTATTAAGTATTAAAATCGCAATCAAGAATTTAATTACAAACGAAATCACAACAAACAGATATTGGATACAGTGAGGATGCTAAAAGCGGTATGTTAGCGGGCCAAGAAGCGGGGCACCTAGTATTCGGTGCCCTTGTATTATCTTTGACAGAGGCTAAGAATAATATGTTTGTTGTGTCAATGTCCGTCGACCACCAACTTCACCATACCACAAACGACCATCCATTTATGATTGCGTGGTGCGATCCCCACACTAAATCAATCCTAATCGTAACTATTCTTATTATAAATGGGAATGTGAGATTGTTCGTGTGTTGCGCTTTCAAGCGTTTAATACTCGACCGATCAGTATGTAATTTCGCATACATCTAGTCAGGGGTACAGAAGAGGACATAGGATACCTTTCATCCAGAAAAAGTATGTACAATATCTGAGTGAATGAAACCGCGGGCAAAAGCTAGTAATAATATATGTGTGTAATCGCAAACAAAATATTCAATTATACAACAAGGTACATTTTTGAAGTATAGTTTATGTTTTTCCCGCTACCGTGACCGCGCTTTCTATATAAGCTTCACATGATACTAATGGTGCTTGCTCTTACTCGGTCTCCCTTAGTCGTTTACACGAGGCCTAGATCGACACGAGTATCTAAACTTGCGCATATTGCTCGCCTAACGTTTATGATCCTTTATTGCAAAGAGTAAAATTATTTGCCATTATAATTATTAACATATGCTTGACATATATTTGTAGATTATTAAGTAAAGCAGCGTCACGTGTACTCGAGGCCACGGATACAAGTAATATTTGAATTGATAACTTTCTTTGGCACTTGTTTTGGATCTTGTACTTTCAGAACCAAAAGAATTGAGATTTGGTTCCTTTAATTTCGATTATCAGTTTTTAGGCAGGTCTTAGAATAGTAGATACTTTTTTTGAAAAGCGGTTGAAGCTCTGTATTGGCTCACCGCTGTTGGGGTATCTTAAACATCGTTCTAAGGCAGCGAGTGGCTATTGACGTGTTGCTCGGGTCATGAGTTATACACAAGGCAACCGTTTTTCGCTCCTGACCTAAAATTCAGTTTCGTATTAAGGTGTAGTTAGCAACATAGAACACAGGTAGGACACCTCTATTTTTCTGGGCCATCATAAGTTATTTCTTTATCAGTAAGTATATAGAAAATTTCGCTGCAGTCAAAATTTTAACTAAGATATCTGTTTGAATTCAAATTTTCCTGACTTTTGATGTATAATACTCGTGTCTCGGAGGTGTTTAAACGCATTAGCACTAGACTGCACGAGAGAGATTTAGACTTCACGGATGGCGTATTGGTTTAAGTGTTCGTCTTGCAACTGCGCCCAGTGCTGTGGGTTCGATTCCCACACGGGACCAAAATTTGTGTGATCCGCAAATGGTTGTTCCGAGTCTGGGTGTTCCTTGTGTCCGTTGTTTGAATGCTTGTAAAGTCACCCGAGATACAGAAATTATTCCTAGTGCCTGTAAATATATTTAAAAAGAATTGAACTCTTCGGATACAATTTTGGCACTGCTATCTGCAGATTACACAAATTTTTGTCTAATATCTGTGGATTAAAACCGCAAAACACCCAGCTCAGCGGTAGTGTTAGGGTGACCGGTGGTTATCCGTAACGTGAAATTGAAATCCTATATCCTAAATTATGCGAAGGATGTCTGCGAAGCCATTTCCATCTAACAATAATCCTAACTAATATTATAAATAAAAATGTGAGTTTGTTTGTTTGAAACGCTTTACGCCTTAACTAATCTATCCATCATCATTAAATTCGCATACACGTTGTCAGGGCAACGGAAAAGGATATAGGGTACCTTTTATTCAGAAAAAAGTACTGTTGCCAACATAACCTAACCTAACCTACATTTTCGCGACTGAAGACGCGGGTAAACCTAGTACTTAATAATTGTGAATCGATAATACGTTAACCGCTCCGTTCAGCGAGGCGTCTCGCATTATGCGCTGCATGTGTCATATGTACATATACAGTTGACAATGTAGTGAATGAATGTCAAATGAAAAGTAAACAATAATACGCACAAAAGGTTTCGTTTGGTGTTATCCCGCCCAATGGCTCGTGAAACGGGAATGTGCGGCCGCTGTCATTTCAGATCGCGTGATCGTGTTGAATAGTGACGGACGGTGATGCTTGCGGCTTATTGTAATGTTTTTGATATATTGACGTTTCGGCTTGTCGGCGAACGAAAAATATCTGCGATTTGTTTTTTGTTACACGCGCGTATTCGCTGATGTCAGTCACATATAGAAATCGTAGTTTAGTTTATGTCATTGTTCGTTTGTTGTCATACATTTTTGGATGTAAATAAAACAAAGGTAAAAGACTTTTAATAACTGCCAAAGGTTCTACACCCTTAAAGGTTCTAAGTCTAATGATTAATTTCTTATCTGCATAATACAAACATGTACATACGTGTTATATACGACATATAAGATACCCAAGTAGCTCCCAGGCTGGTAGTAAGAATTTCCTAACAAAAAATCTTTAGCCAATTCTAAAACGAACACGGACGTAAACATATTATATCTACAGTACCAACGGGACAGCCAAATACCCATGTAATCAGACCTGTCAATTAATCTTAAACTTGAATATCAGTTTACGAGGCGACTACCAATTGACCTCCTCAAACCATTGGGATAATAATATATAGGGATCAAATTGTCTTAAACTAGCATAACACCCACACGTCGCAAATCACCAAGTAACCACTTATTAGTTTGGCACCCTTTAATTAATCGATTGTCCTTCGGTTTGCTGTGCCTATTATTGATTCCATTCAACGTAAAAAGATAAGCCAAACGGCCTCTGATCAAGGCTGAGTCCTTGACTTTTAGTTTTCAGCCAAAGGACTTGCGTTAAGATATATGGGGCAGCGGAATTGTACTAATTTAACAGTTAAGGTCAGTCTCACTATGCAAATTTCTACTTTCGCTCTTTCTAAAGTATATTCGCTAGTACTATGTGTGAGTCCTGCATTCTTTAAACCTTGAACTTATGTAGGAACACGATATATCGTTTGGAAGAAGTGCTAAAGTTCCCTGTAGTACTTTATCCATCTTTTGGCACTGGGTAGCTTCTCTTGCTTCTCAAATAAAAGATGACTATGTAGTGACCATTTACCTACGGGCACACAGAGTGGCCTAATAAAAATTAGATATGAATATGTTATTTAAGTCTTTAGATGAATTCTTTGCAAAAGCAGCATAGAACAGTTAGCTGAATTTTATGCAAATGACTCACGTAGTTATTTGTATATAATTCAAGATTAGGTCAACTGGTATGTGATAAACCAGTAATATACAACAACAACAATGCTCGATCATGTTTCGAAATCGCTATTATTATGATTATCGGTGCTATAAGGCTGAAAGTCGGCCACAAACTTGTTTCTAAGCTGGAATGCGTCCTTTTTTGTACCTACTGACCTTTGTAGGACACGGAAAAAGTATTAGCTGGAATCCGTTACGCTTGTTCTATATAACCTTGACCGAACTTGTCCAAGTTATTAAGTTAACAATACAGGGTTAATTGAGAAGCCAGGAGTGCTCGATTGACTAAATCATTTTAATGTTTCTCTTCGAAATATTAGATCCATTAAAGGACGGGACCGTCGATTACATTTTGGCATTGCAAAAAATGTGGCGATCTTTTTTAAATAACATCGGTATTATAGTCGACCGCCGTTAAAAATTGTTAATGTTTTCACACGAACACATACACACTAGAAAATAAATATCAGTGGATCAAAAATTGTGGTTTTGAGAGAACTACAACGGCAAATTCATTCAACTTCTCGATTTTTCAATCTGGGATTGGCACCAGGAGACAGCATTTATAAAGGAACTTAATTTTTCGGATCCCTTGTGAAGCTTATCATCGAGCTTCTAAATGGGGCTCATTTTACAGTGATGGTACCTTAAGGGATTTTGGCCGAAAGCAATTCTTTTCTTAAATGGCTGTCTCCGTTAGAAATGTTCAAACTCTTTATCCGAAAATATTACATGAAAATAGCTAAAATTGGGATCAGGTGATAATAAAACTGAAATTTATGTTTTATTTAAACTGATTGTGTAAAATTTTAAAGAGTGTGTTGAATAATTTAGTAAAATATATAAACTATATTTTAAAATATTGTCATAATTAAAGATATACTTTTTTTGAGAAATAAAGGATGAAATTGTACATAATAAACAAACTTTTCTAAGTGCTTTTGTAGTACCTATATATTTATTTTAACAGATCATTTGAGCCTGCGTTGTACATTTCATTCAGTCAAGCGCCCTTACACTCACTTTTGCTAAAAATTTTACCCGCTGTGTGGCAGTTATAATACTAGCCAATATTTTATTTGTAAGTACTGACAGTACCTTAGCAAAACTTGCATGTTTAATAAAGTTTGGACAATACAATGTAACATACAATAGACATGCTCATATTTCTAGGAATATTAAGGAGGTCTCCCAACCACAGAATTTTCTATACATAATAAATATTCTGTTCCCGTACAAGAATAAATCTGTCAACGCCAGGCGCTATTATTTTATCTTTGAAATTGAACTTAAGGCCATAAACTATCTTTTGTAAGCTATAATTAAAAATATTCGCTTTAAGAAGCGCTGGTTTGGTGCTAAAATTAAATTCCTTATTTTTAAGCTAGCCGATGTGACGAGGTTATGAAGCAAGGTAACGACAAATATTCTGCAATACTTTGTGTTTCTAAAATTATTTCAGACTTCCTACATTTTATTTATAAAATATGGTGTACGTTATTATCATTTTAGGGGAGACCTAAACATCATTTTACCATTGGCAGCAAGCAAAAACTTACACCACTGGACTAAGAAGGCAGCTCAGTTCAGTTAAATAGCTTAAGATTTTTGACATGCAGTTATGACATTCTTCTAAGCCAAGTCTAATGGCAACTTCTAGCTAGAATGTCTGTTTGATTAATGCTCTCAAATAGAACTAGGCTTTTCATGAGCAGTTTATACAAAACAGAAAAATATAACTTCAACAGACAGAAATTACTCTTAAGCAATGTTTTTCGGCAGACATTTAGCAATTTCACGAAATAGCAGATTATATGGTTCTGCAGCAACATTCACATACAATCTCACATCTGTTTTGGCAATACATCATTAATGCGATGATACGTCGTCGGCCAAATAAACAATTGGCATCGGATATCCGGCGCTTTTGGCGCCAATTCAAAAAGTTCAAATTTGTTTATTTATCATGAATATTTTGTATTTGTATTCGTCGTTATTATTGCGGCACGTCACTCAGTATCTCGTATAATCAGGAGCTTTTTGTATGGGATACGATTTTAAAATTTCATTTATTCGTTCATGGTGATTTAGACGTAGATTCGGCTACTAGTCATTAGTAGAGTAACACATTAGCTTGAGATTTTCTCACTAACGCTTTGTGGATATGAATTACCATATTATGTAAGCTAATGTCATAATATGACATTGTCTCATGCGTATAACCTAGAAGATACATTTCGCCAAATATGTTTTAGGTTCCATGTAATAGCCCATTGTCGGCATTGAGAGTACATATGTACATTTAGATTGGTCTTATTTACGTGTTTTCTGAAATTAGCCTTTTAATGGGTTTTATTGGGTCATAACTCATAATTTATTCCAATGCAAATAGAGCTTGCAAGCGTTTTAACTTAGATTGGCAAATTAACCAGAGTGATTTCAAAGTAACATTATGGATCGATAACTGTTAGATAAAGATACTATTAAATTTTAACTAAATTGAGAAATATTTTTGGTCCCATCTTATGGAAGTTTAGTAAGTATGCTCAAACAGATTCCAACATTGGACTGTTAACTTTGCACAAACAAAACATTGAGTTGCCTTTACTACAGCACTAAAATAGATTGATGTTTGACGGGGAGACGGAGATTGAGTGGTTCCTGCTACAATTATGGTCACAGTCTAGTTTGCTGTTAGCAACTTCGACAAACACTCACGTAATTGCCTAAATTACAAGCGTTTGTGTCATCTAATACACACAATGGATCTTATATATTTAGTAAGTTTAGGCTAACGTTTTAAAGCATGTTCCTGCAACCTGTCGACATATATTTTGAGTAAAACATCAAAATTTCTAAATCAGACTAATCAACGTGGCCGAATAACAATCAGGTAATGCGTCTAAGCAGATTTTTCTCGGTCATCGTCTGCTATTTTATTTCATTATTTCACAAAATTACAAATAGAGATTATCTGACCTCTAGGGTACACTGGCGTATACCTAAATGTCCTATCTTTGAACTTAAACTGTGAACTTTATATTTTCATGTGTTATTTGTTATTAAAAAACCAAACACACATTTTCCAATAAATAATGTAACCTAAGACCTTACATCCGTCCACAAACATGAGTTCCAACGTATGCCAGGAGCGCATGGAGGCAATCATATTACTTGGTGAGCAGTTTTGTCAAAGATGTAGTCGTAACGAAAACATTGTTACAAGTAAAGTGCTCATATACGCCGCCTTCAGTGTGTTGTGTGATTTATGTTATATCCACACAGAATTTATTATTTATAGAGCACACAGCGTATGCTTGCAATATGGCAGGTTATTGGTGAAATATCGAGGTGTTTGTTTATTTTGTTCGTACGCTTCATTTTATTATCATCGAGTGAAAAGGTGCTTCCTTTTGTGGATAGTTTAGATTCTGTTATTCGCAAAAATAAGGTACAATAAAGAAGGAAGGGTCTTAAGAAATGCCAGGCGAGGAGTACTCCAAACTGTCGAGCATGCATGAAGTATGTGATGAGGGTGACTAAAGCAAGGATGCTATGTCAGGATCACAGCAGGCCTGAGTACGTGTAAGGAAATACTATCACGTGCAACTATTAATTCATTTTCAGTTGAGTATAAGTAAATATTTCTAGAATCCAATAAATCCCGAACCTGAAACATGCGATTCATACTTAAGTACTTGTACCTAGAGACCATATTTGATAGTAATAGATTAACAAACAACCAAGCTTACTATAAGTACTTGTAGATCGCACCATATTTTTCACGTTTGCGGGTCCCGTAAGACAGCTGGCGTCACTGGACATGTAACCAGAAAGTTCTTTTTTATAATTAGCCTCGAAGTGCTGTTGCTTTTCTTCTAGCTTGCCTATAATAATGTAGTGATAGTTAAAAAGCTATTGTGCATGTTGTATCGACATGAGCGCTTCATGCGTTTATGGTACGATCTTATATAGCAGATAAGCAGGCTATTATGTTTATATGGAATTTGTTATTAGAATGAATAGATAAAAGACAATCCATGGCTTTATAACAACGGGTTTATTATTACGGTGTTTTCTTTGTAATTAATAAAAAAAATATCAGTATACATAAATAGACTCACTTCTTTATATTATTGAAAGTGTGAAGAGAAGTGTAGTGCTACAGCTGGGCCCATAGTTCTGGTGTAACGCAGTAACATGTTTACTATTGACATGCTGTTTTCCTGTAAGTGGGCGGTATTTCTCTTTGACAGTGACGAGTCCATCTACTCGTAATTTGTCATCGCTTTGAGTACTCACAGGTGTTTGATAGTTTTATATTTAATTGTTACACATATCGTAACTTCACGTCACTTTTTTATACTACTTAGGTGGCAAACAAGCATACAGTCCTCCTGATGGTAAGTGGTCAACGTAGCCTATGGACGCCTGCAATACCAGAGGCATCACCTGAGCGTTGCCGACCCTTAAGGAAAAAAATGAAGTGGTAAGGAGAAGGAACGGGAAGAGGAAAGAGGGTGATTGGGCCTCCGCCACTCTCACTCTCCAAACGAAACGTCGATTTCACGTCGATATTCAGTGAGAGGGTAGTACTTCCCCGGTCGAGCCAGCCTATTCATGCTGAAATCAGCGAGGCTCTACTACTACTAAATAATACACTTTGACATTGTAGTTTAGCTATAATAGTTTCGTGTTGAACAAAACTCTGCGTTCTGTGATTTTAAGGTATCTATTTCAGGGCTTCACTTATTTTAATGTAAGCGACTGCTTTAGTATGTATGTTTTATTTTCTAAAATACAACAACACCAAACTACATATTCTAAGTTTTTTTTTTAATATAATTTATTTATTACTGCCATGAGATTGAAGGTTAACATTGATTTAGGCTATTATGTGTTACAGGTATTCATTTATACTCGTAGTTGCGTAGTTGTCAATATGCGTAATCTACAATAAGTTATGGATAAAGTATTATTCTCCTATATAGGCTACTGAGTAGCTTGCGTTTAGGAGTACGATGTCATATACTGATCCAGTAGTGCTGCATGCATACTGTATCTGTTGGTCAGATATATGCATCACATTAACCAAATGCAAGTTGGCAGAAACTTCAAACACCTTCAAGAACTGCATGATATAGACGTTTATATTTTTTTTCATGACTAAAGTGAACACTGATTACATCTCTCTGACTCTCATCTTTACGACAAGTAAGAAGAGTCAGAATTGCATGGCATTGGTTTGCCTACAATTGCATATGAATAAAATTACATTATAACGTATATACAACACTGTTATACATATTACAAGTGTGTGAGATTCCTTTTGAATATGTAAAGTATTTACTTTACATTGAGTTAGGCACCTACCTAACACAAATACCTATATTATACTAATGCATTTATACAAATCACTGAAATAAATAACGCGATAAAATCCGTATATAGTAGTTTAATTTCAATGAATAACATTCGCGTAAACAGTAGACAATATTATACAAATCACTAGTTTTGGGTATGCTAATTTAGAGGCTCAAGAGTTTTCCCACTCGGTTTCAGCGCCCGGCTTTTGAATTAACATAACTTAGTCTCAATGTTTTTGACATGAATTGTAAGCAAAATGAAATCTCATAATCAGATTACCGATATCTAGTGATTATCTTTCAAGGTGATTTATTTTGAACATACTTGAGGTCTCTTGATTCAGCCTTTGAAAAGTATTGACGATTTCTCAGAATATTTTCAATCTCGGAAGGTATTCAAAAAGTTGGAGTCGATCTCTCGACGTAGGGCCAGATGTATTTTCCTCAAGCTTCTTTGGAAATTAAATCTCTCGTTGACGCCACTTGATTATAATAACGAGACGGCTGTGGATGCAATCCGGTATAATTATTACGGTGACGAATTGTGGCGATTCTTATAGTAAGCGTGGTGTGCAAACGGCTATGATTTATAATTTCAAAAGAATTTGTAGATTTCCTTTCAATGTTAATAGCCAAAGAAGAGTCAGACTATAGTTTAACTGCGTTGTTATACGTACCAAGTAAGGCAAGGACTGTGTTTAATATTGATAAGATTCTTTCATGGGCATCATCAAATATCTTATAAATTAATTGGGACTTTATTAAGTCCTATTTATTTATATTTATTTATTAAGTCTAAGAAAAAGAAATTGACCTATTGGTCAATTTCTTTTTCTCTAGCTGAGGTAGTGTGAGTTACAGCTTATTAACCAGCGTAACGCGGAATTCCTAAAGATTGAATAAAATTAGTGGTACTTAGATGTAATCTAACAGCAATTTTAAATAAGAATTCTAGAGATGAGCTACCTTCTTTTGCAATTTTGTATACCAGTACTACAATTTTTTAAACAATTAGTATATTTGCGGCCAGGAAGAACGTTGTCAAAAAGAATTTTTTTTACATCACGTAGTGCTTTACCACTTGAACCACGATAATCTCCGTATACCCATAATGGTGTTTGCCTTATATGAATTATCAGATTGTGGTACATTTTTCAAATATATCTTAAAATGTTGCAGGATTTTTTAATGCGATGTCTATTAGATTATCTAAATAGATATTAAAACTTCTTTGTGTAAAATGTTTTACATATCTAATATTGGTTCTTTTCGCTTGGTTTCCAAAGCTTAACCCGTTTTATCGCAAGCCTTTAATACTGTAGTCAATCTAAAAACTAATTTATTTGTTTTATAAAGATATAACTGAATTTCAAAGACTTTAACTGCTGACACCGCTACGCTGTATTTTAATATTGTATAATGTTACAGAATTTTCAAATATTGTTTTTTTTAATTATTATACCCTGAATTGAAAATTTCTAGTTTTACTGGACGTGGTTGTTTTATTTATGATAGACATAATTATGATAATATTTTACTTGAAGTACCTTCATTCTGTACACTTTGATGTTGTACCAATACATTTTCTTGTTTTCACTTTATATAGAGTACTTCCGACCTACAAATACCTCCTGAGTCGAAGGTGACAAACAACTGACACAAAGAATACCTAGACTCGAAACTACCAAATTTGTGGATCACACAATCTTCTGTCCCGAGTGAGATTCGTACCTTTAACACTCGCCGTAGCTGCAATGGCGAGGCGACCACTCAAACCAGCCATACTAGTGGTTATTCGTATCGCCTAATATGTCCTTTCACAAAAAGATATGTGAAAAACATAAAAATTAAAAACTGAAAAAAATTATTCGAGCGGATAAAAGTACAAAACTATATGTGACTACTGAAAGACGCTGTTAAGGCGCAAATTGAAATATGTAATATGTCCAGCAATGGACTGCAACAGAGTGACAGGCTGGTATAGAAGGTAATGTCATATAATAATTTTAGTATACTTCAGATATTAGTTAACATTTTACTTATTAGCTTTGAGTGTGGTTAAGCTATGTTTATCATAAACGATCAAGCAAAAAGGGCAGGTACATTTCAATAACATAATTAATCTGTACATAATAATGTAAGTACGGTTTGTACCATTCTGTAGTTTATTTCGGGCTCTCAGATGTATATATCAAAGGAAGTACCTACATCAGTATATTACTGTTCTGCTCTATTAAGAATCAACAATTCTTTTAATTCCGGCAAAGTGCTCGTGAATTGATTCGTCAAGCGACAATTACGCTTCATTTGTATTACTTGATTATGCAACTGGAATGGAGGATTAAATTATTTAACTGTAAAAATACTTTATAAGTCATCAAGGACAAGGCTAGAAATAAATAATATTGTATTTATTGTGCGTTTGTCACGTAGGCAAAGTGTTTCGCTTTATACATAAGTCAGCGACAAATGCGAAGACCCTACGCGACGCAACACGTAGCGTCAATAATAATGGTTTATTATCTCACTTAATCTGTGTTTGAGAAGTTCTAGTTGACGGTAAGTATTTTGCCGCTGTGCCTCACTCTTAAGACCGCAAGTTTATATACATATATTCACCACATTTTGTATATTTTCGCGTTTCTAATCTTTCCGTTTTGGTTAAGTATGGTAATTGTAAGCGCAGAGGCAATCAGAGTAGTTTTAATTTTACCATTTTTATATACGGGCTGGACGCAGCGATAGCTCAGTGGGGAGACCAACAGACTGCAATGCAGAAGGTCTCGGGTTCAAACCCACGTCGCGCACCTCTTTCTTTCTACCTACTTTCGGAAGATATATGACTTTTCAAAATTATGTGCGTATTGATTGACAATTGTCGCCTGCTCCGTGCCTCGGAGAGCACGTTAAGCCGTTGGTCCCGGCTGCCATGAACATCTATGGTAGTCGTTATTGGGAAAGTCAGTACCCTCTAATATCCTGACACTGGTCTAGCCATAGGGTATCGTTAGCCTTCGGGTTGCGGAGGTCAGGTGGCAGCCGCTCCGTGTAAAAACTGATATCCAGTCAAATCCGGTTAGACCAGAAAAGCCGACCCCAAGTGACTTGGGAATAATAAAGGCTAAGAGAGAAGATATACGAGCTGGACGTAGTGTGTGCATGTTAGTGATAAAGTATGTACATATATGTGCCTCTTCCAAGAAATAGAACTAGAAATATACCATAATAGCTTCAAAACTAGATAAAATGTCTGTATATTTGCGACAAAAAGGCAAGGCAAAGCAGCCTCATCAAAAATATATATTTTAATAACAATTCATATAATGTCAGCACAATTTAAAATAAACGGAAATATAAAGATAAACGGAAAGATAAATAAATAACCTTTATATAAATTGTATCGTAATTATATTATAGGTAAAGGTATGTTGAAATCCTTGTAAAACTAATTGCTATAACAATTGTAAGACGTATCGCAACCTTATTTATATTCAAAAACTGTCGCCAAGGCTATAAACAATTGGAAATACTATTCTAATTGATATTTAATTATGTAGATTATAGCGTACATCCATTAATTGTTTGTTGTTCGTGATATTAGTAAAACAGCATTTGCCGGTAAATACGGATTAATTTATTTAAAAAATTACTAAATCATATTTTGAAGTATCTATGAATTAATTTAGTTATTAAAGAGCAAGTCTCGTAATTACATTTTCAACCAGAAAAGGGGTATAATACATATTCGTCGGTGTAAAAATGAGGGTTTAAAGAGTGTCTAATTGACATTTTGAATAACACTGAATTTGTATACAAAGTGAAGGTTTTCCCATCTCTGCTGTTGATCATAACACGCATATGTACTACACGTGATACATACTTGTGATCATAGCCTATTATGTTTACAGCTATTGGAAGTTTACGGTGTTTCCCGTTGGCCAGATTGATGATTAGATTGGTCTGTCCAGTGGGAACTTTTTTCCTATAACTAAATATACGTTTTTTTCATTTGTATAATCTGTTATAGAAGTATATTATATTGGAGGAAACCTATATTAAGTTTTTATCTGGTAGTTCTTAGAATGCCAATCATAATTGAAATCCTATTGTACCTAGCCGCAATATGTTAAAGCAAAATTGGTAACACGAAAAATGACAGATTATGAGAGTTCTTGTTTTTATACGAGTACGTTGTTGTGTTTTGTAATACTTTGTCCAACTTGTGATTCAAACCCACTTGATCACTAGGCAGGCAAGTAGATGATTGTTAGTACAAAGGATACATACCATTTCCATTTACGCGATATGTTTGTGGTTTCAGACGCTTCTAGCAGAAAGTACTAATAAAATGTATTGTACCTGAATAATATATTTTAAGTGCATACTTATTCCACTGTACAAATTAAGTATTATATATTTAAATTAGACAATTGTTAAAGTTGCTCGCGAACGAAGCTTAATAATTATGTGAAATTAAATTTACATTATACGTGTATCTGTAAACTAGAACATCATTTCATATATCTTGAGCTTAAAGGCTTAAGTAAGAATATTAAGTTTATTACTCTTGTCTAAGCACATAATCACTTTTATACAACTATCTTGTACATGTCTTTCATATTACCGTTGCTAAGACCAATTATGGTATGAACACTTTTACCCGAAAGATCTTGTCGCGCTTTTATAAGCGGTTGTTATCAACCTAATTGAAATCATTGGGAGCAATGATGACATAGATATATTTCATATATCTCAGGCTAAATTTAAAAGATCGCTTGCTTGATTCGAATCCTTCACAATAGTTAATAATGCATATCATATTATACATATATTATATTGTTTTCCAAATTGTTCCTTATCCTGTTTTGTTCTATAGTCTCTTAATACTATTTACTATCCGTCGCAGAGTGTAAAAGCAATGTGTGGAAACTCTTCTGGATTATGTTTTGTTTGTATCTTGCTATCTTTATGTTACATAACATCTGTTTGTTTCCCAAAGAACAATAAATAAAAAATAAAATAAAAAATAATTTGGTACGGATTTACATTTGTTTTACCCTAGATTACTATTAATGTAGAAGAAAATAAATACAAACCACATTTGAGTAGTAGAGACTTGCTGATTTTGACCTAAATGACCCGCGCGACCAGGGAATTACTAACTTATCACAGCAGAAGTCGACGTAAATAAATTTTCGAGATCTTTTTGAAAACTGAATTTTATTTGCTGGCTAGACCCAGGTATCGAACCCTAGACCTTATATACAGCACTGACATTAACTATAACCATTAATAATCTCTGCGTCACAGGCGTAGGCGCAGTTAATAATTATTTATCTACCCACACAACATCGTATTCAGAAAATAAATATTTATTAGAGAATTTACGTCAACACAAACGGGGCATTAGAGAGGCGACTACTAAAATAGGACCTGCGATCTGCAATCATTGTCTTATGCTTACATTTATTATTTTTGTATAGTAATAAAGTCGCTCAACATATTGTATTGCAGCATAAAACTTATATTACATTAAGTACAAAACACGATGAGCAGAATGAACTGATGCTCTCTCGACCTCTGAGGATACAGTATATAATGTGACACATTAATTAAAAGCTAAACAATTGCTGTTGGCACTATTGACGCGTCTTCAAATTAGGAGATAAAACTATGCTCGCTAAAATAAAGAAAATACTAATATTTTCTGCGCTGTCTTTTATCGAAGATAAGAAGAGTACAACAATACTAGTCCAACGAAGCGATATAATGGTTGTCATAGTGGACATTACTGCAAACATTCCTACGATATAATTAATTGATGTATGTATTTCGCGCCGACAAAATGACAAAATAGAGTAAGTCAAGTTAAAAAGAGATTGTAGCAAATAAGAATATCATAACGAGATACTAAACTGGTCTACTCTCTGACTTACCCCTCGTGAAACCCTCGATGTATGTGTTTAATAATATTATTGCAACCGTAATCCATGTTTTCAATGCTAATTGCATTTCTAGCATTATAAAAAATAAATCCTAGTATCCAGTACGCAGCACCGCCTACCGAGTTCAATTGTGAGTTTTAACCATCCAGAGACCACAAAGCGTTTCGTAAAAATCGGTCTAGCCGTTTAATAGAAGTTCAGTGATATACACACAGAAAAAATAAATATACCTATATAAAGAAGATACAGTATACACATTTAAAAATCTATAAACGGAATTCCATCTATGAATCACTCAGTTAGCAGTCAGACAGACCATTTCAGCTCAGTCATGCTACTCCTAACGTTATTATAGTTATTTTGTTTTGCTCAAACGAAAGTAAATGCAAAATAGTACCTATGAGATTACCCTTTATAAATCAGAGCAAGCCCCATTGCATTCACGAAAATCATGTCTCTGATTATACGCTAAATATGAATGAACCTCACATTATCTGTGTAAATAAGCATCAGCTGTTATTGTTCACGTCAAGGTCACCGCCATGTATAATTTGATTACCCTCCCAGTTAAACAAGTCGGGGATTGTCCCCCACGTCTCTGAAAACGTAAAGATAGGTATACATTAAAGGGATTATTGTTAGAAGCAAATTGAAGAAAAGTAAAGCCGCAATCTCCACGGCTTTATTGCAGCCTTGGATTGTATCTAGTCGCTAGTGTCGTGTTAGGGGTACACACAATACTTAGTTGTTTTAGAATATATAAGGGAAGCGAAAACAAAAAACATTAATTAGAAAAGGAGTACCTACTAAGCATGTTTATGCTCAGTACTCCATTGCCAATTCATGTTTTTTTTATAATGGTTGTCATAGTAAACACAACTGGAAACATTCCTACGATATAATTAATTTATGTATGTATTGTGCGCCGACAAAATGAGAACTTTCTGGAAAAATTATGTATGTTACTTTATGCAGAGTACTGCATAAGATGTTTTTTGCAGAAGGTTAAAGAAATGAAAGTACTACAGTCCTGTAGCACTTTCATTCCTTTAAACTAAACTAAAAAGCTTTGCGATATTAGGTATTGCTCAATACATCAGGTTAATAGTATCGTTTAAAATGGCTCTTAACACAATCATATTCCGAATCCGGAACCCTACTAAAAGTGATATCATAGTAATTTAACATTACACACACTCACGCAAGCACACACGCACACATTCACAGACATATTCATTTCATAAACGAAATAATTAACAAAAAAACGAAAACTTGTATTCTTTCCTTTTCTCATAGATTGTTTATCTAAAAGTAATTGTAATATAAAATTAAATATAGCACTGCAATAACAATAAGTTAGCATGTAAAATAAAATGCATTAAGTGACAGACAGGCCTGACCTAGTGTGGAATTCATTAGTAATTTTCCTTATTCTTATAACAGGTACATGTAATTATTAATATATTTTTATACTTAAATAGAATTATAAGGAATTGAAAAATGTGATTTCTCTTTTAATAAATAAATAAAGAAATGTAAAATAAATATGTAAAAAAATTGTTTTGTAGTATTTCACTACAGGACTGCTTTGCTTAAGGTCTCGGGTTTGATACCAGGGCCAAGAAATTGTGGTTTTCTGTCAACTAATTTGAGTAGCAGCACGGAGTCTGGTGCTGTACCAGTAACCCATGGCTGCGGACAGTGCTTCGAGGATATAGACGTGATACTATTTATATATAATGTCTATTAAGTCGTAGCGGCACACCAGTGGCCACACATAATACAGTCTATATCTGGTATTCTAAGATTTAACAGACTTACTTTAGAGGTCAAATAGAGTGACTGATTATGTGTGCACCTTCTTATCTGTGGCTCTCACTTGGCTTCATAAGCCTTTTGGATTATATGAGAATGATAATGTTGCCGTTCAAAAATTAGCTAGCCCGGTTTGATTTGCATTAGTACTCTTACCTTGGAGTCATTTACATCTCCATCATAGGTATGAAGTCGGAAAGAGGAATTTTATTTCAGGTTGTACCCACACTAGTTGGTAGCGGTTGATATGAATAAATAATCAACCACTAAGCGCAAAACGTTCATCGTCGAACCCTCTTTAATATTATATGAAAATCTTGTGCTTTAATACTCTGTATGGATATGTAAATCATTTTATTTACAGGCTGGGTAGCCGTGTGGACGAGGCTGCGCTTTTACTTTAATTATTTAACTAATATCTGTCTTAAACCAGCGAGCGTGTATGAGGAATGTGATGAAAGTGAATGAAGCCAGAGAAGTGTGTCAGGATCGTAGCAAATGGAAATCCGTAGTCTCTGCCTACCCCTCTGGGAAACAGGCGTGCATCTATGTATGTATGTATGCATGTATGTATGTCTGTCTACGTCGTACAGATCGTTTAGCCACAGTTATTTCGGAGGGTGTTGTGATTTTGATGACTATACTAGACTAAAATTCTTCAAATAATAATTTGCAATTCCCTACTCGTAAACATATAGTTGTTTCGGAACTAACTGTTCTTCGTGTCTATTATTTGAATATTTGTATAGTCCCCGCGACAGAGACCAAGCACAAATGATGATGATGAATAAAGAATACAAAAACCACGACATGTTAAGATTATCACATTTCCGATGTAAGTACTTGTTATATCAAGCGTGTAAAAGATATGTAGACGCACCAGAAAATATTTATTATGTGTACGAAAAAATACATGTAACCGAAACGAAATAGAGTTATTGTTTCTTGCTCTGTTTTTATTGGGTTTACGTAAAATTGTTCAAAATAAGACCGTTTCGCTTTGATGAGTGAAAGCAAAAAAAGTGGAAATAACAAGTATATACGAATTGAAATTAAACTGCTATATACGGATTTTATCGCGTTGTTTATTTGACACTTCATTACAAAATTTTGAAAATTGTTTCACTACTACTACTATTAAACTTTACTAATTTTTAAGCTAATTAAATTATTATTAAACTATTTAGATTTAATTTATTTTTACTTTTACACTTTCCCCAACGTTTCGGTTGCTTTACAGCAGCCATGGTCACGGGGAGAATATAATAATGTAATAAAGTGTCAAATAAACAACGCGATAAAATCCGTATATAGCAGTTTAATTTCAATGAATAATATTCGCGTAAATAGAAGACAATATTAAGTATATACGAAGCTATAATATTGTCACGTTTTAAAGCCTACACCAAGGATATTGACCTATGCCACGAAAACTTTACTCTTAAAGTTATATATTAAAGTATACCCTGAATCAAATCAAGCATTTGTGAATCGCACTAATAATTTTCCTAGTGGGGTTAGAATCCACAACGCAAAGCGCAGCGGTAGTTGCGAGGAAATGATTTGCTTACTGCACTACGCAAAATACAAACACGTATAATTGTTCAAATCTAATATACATATATTAAGGCAAATAACTTTCTGAATGATGCCTCCTCTATTACTAAAGCGCATGTGGTGGCTAAGCCCGACGCGAGCAGGAATCAGATTCCCGGCATCAACTTGCCAAGATGACTATCCGCATTAATAAGACTGAAAATGCCGGCTCCAATTTCTGCTTTTTATAATTAATTATTTGCCTTCGAGCTTGACAGTTAGTGGAATATAATGTAAGAACCGAAAGCATGGCACGCACCACTAGTTTTTGCAAGCCGTATCACAGAAGTAAAAAGAAAAACATCATTATGAAAATGTTTAGTAAATATCACTAACAAATAATAACTTTTCTACGAGTTTTTATTTAATACAAATGTTAAACAGAACTTACTACTTTAAAGACATTATTAGATAAATAATGCGTCTAGTCAAGTTGAGTCAAAGTCAAAAATCATTTAATCAATTAAGGTCAAAGTAACACGAATGTCACAGTAGGTAACACGTTAATGTCAAATTGTAATGGTGAGTTTAGCTAATAATGCAATCAACTTATAAGTTGTCCTAACACAGCTTAAAATAATAAAGAGTAAAGAAAGCTATTTTGATAAAATAAACAAAAAATCAGAAGATGAAGTCTTGAGCTTCTTATTATTTGAATAAAATATATCATTAGAAAAAAGTGTTCTTTGATAGACGCTTGCCGATCACTTATACAACTGCTTTAGTTGTCTGTATTACATCAGCGCATGTATGTTTTTAGATCACAGCTTGATACTATGCATTTTTGTGATACAGGCACTTAAGCGCTACTTGTTGAGGACCTAAACTAAATTGCATACCATTTCACTGCATATAACCCTAGAATTAACTCATATTATGATCGACGGGGCCGCGTAGATAGCAGGCCGTCGAAAGTATTAGTAACTGAATAATTATAACAACATGCTTCATATTTAGACGGGTCTTTAATGAAGGCTCAGACATTTTGAGCAAGATAGAGCGTCGTTAAATTGTCCACAACGATAACATAAACTAAGTTCAGTGCCGATAAAATAAACCTTTTAAGAAGTTTGCGAAAAGAATATTTATGTTATATCGGCTTTTGATGCGAAAGTTAAACAAACCATATTTTTCAAAAGATTCTTTTATTTATGGATTTTTACACGGTCCCGCGAGATGTTTGAGAACTTTACTGTCACATATGTACATAAAAAATATCTAATTGTTTATCTTTGAGAACAATTGAGCTATGTTCAGCATTAACTGAAACCCTGTGGTCTGTAGCTTCTCAGCCGACGAGATAATGGCGGGATATTTAGGGCGGCAGTAGGAGAGGTATGGATATATCTAGTTTCATGATTAACGTGCAAGAGAGGTATAATATACTTGGCTAACCAGAAGAAGAGAATAAAAAAATTATAACTAAAATATGGCCAAATGAAACACGAAGATTTGAATACTTTTCTTGCAAGAATATAAAATATAAATAAAAACTATAGTGGATATTTCACGTAATAAATCTGCTCAAGTAGAAAAGTAGCAGGCTTTGTCTCTTCGATACGCATATTCAATCGTGTGTATATACCGTGTATTATATAGCATAGTTCTATCTAGATGTCAAGCGTAAAATATAAAAGTTAATTTAAAAATTGCTTAATGGATTTCAAGTAATATGTAAAAGCCTGAATATTAAAAACAACCTAGAACTTTTTACTTTACATGACAGATTGTTCGTTAGAAAATGGTTTATTGTAGAACTATTCACCGATTAGCACTTTTTCAATGATTTATCAAGTTTTGTTGGCTGTGCGACTCGGGGTAGTACGCAGGTGGCAGAAAATACAAGCAATATTTTACAATAGATAAGGGTATTATAGTCACAGTAATATGGAGGTTCTTTTGATTTCGAAAAATAAAATTGTTGATTTCAATTTGCTGAAGTTTCTTAAATTATCTATACTGACACAAAAACCACTAAATACGTATTTAGTAAAAGACTATACGTAGTATTGCTATAGCCTATCGTAGTCTACCGCTAGGGTTCACATAATTATGCTGCCTCATCTGCCGCTTGCCGCATCCAGTCTGTCCCAGCCACCATAATAAATGAATAATTACATCGTAGCTCTACTTCACCGGGCGAAAAATAAACTATCATGAAATATCAACTTCCCATATTTAATGTAATATTATATAGCAGGAGATTTTTTAAATATATTGAATTTCTATATGATAATTATACTTAAATGAGTCTATATTTTTTATATTTAAATTTATTATACAGGATTTTATACCTGTATAAATATATTTTCATATTTAAACAAGAACTTTATTTCTGTCTTACTTACCTTAACCTCTATTTTGTTTAGTATGCCCATTCGACTAAGCACTTACAAGATTTTAGCAATTTTACTTTACAACTTAACGTTAAAGCATATAACATAGCAGGTAGCTGAACCATCACAAGGACTTTCACATCAGCACTCAACACTTGGAAAGCATTTCTCCCTTCGTATAATACTTACATTTGGCCCCTCGCACACGTTCATACCCCACTTGATAGTTGTTCACCATTTATCAAAACGGTGTCAGCTTTTAATGCCAGATGACAGAAAGGAGAAAATGTTTTATTAAGTCCGTCCAAATGTGGGTCAATATCAACCAAGTTTTAGACATATCTATTATTATTAGATCGAGTGAGCTTCGATACTGCTACTGCTTCGGCTAACTGCACTCATCAGCACCATATTGATTGATAGTATTAGGCTGACTAGTATAGACTTAATCCTCGCACGAACAAGAGTTCTCTTACGTTCATATATTTAGGTCTAATTGGAAATAGTACCTATTTCTACTGTCCGTTGTTTTATGTAGGTATGTAATGTGTTATAACTTATAAAAGACAAGGCTTATTCCTTGTGCTAATGTTGTCTAAACCTTTATATCGCTACGATTAATTACAACCAGTGCGAGATGTTTTGTTAAATTTTCATATAATTGAAGGTTAAAAGTTTTACGCACAAACGTAACTAGTTTTTCATCGTGGCATAAATTCTGTAAGTGCGGTCACCTGTTCGCTTTATTGAAACTTTGTATAAACTGTTTCTGAGCGGTTACGGAACATCATAAAACTAACTTTATAAATTATTTTGAATAGTTGAAAAGTTTAACTTTTCACTTTCTGCGTACAAAGGAATCATAAGTTCTATAACAAAGTTTGAACATTTACAGTTATTGGGAAGTTGCTAAATACTTCGCTATAATGGTTTATTTTTGTTACAGGTAACACCCGCGAGGAATGAAAATTATTTGCCAGTCGCTTACTTCAAGAAGTTGTAAGTACGTTATTTTCTCACATGGATTGTATAAAATCACTGGAAAGGTACTTATACTGACCACGCAAACAACCTTTAACTCTGGGTATAACTTAGGTACTATCGGTAACACCTCCTCCAGGCGAATCTCAACCACTCCGCCCGAGCGCAAGACTTACTCTTGCAGTCCATGGCGGAGTGGTCGATTGGTGTAGCCGTAGTTGCGGAGCCGTATTACGTTCCTCCCTGCCCTAATTGAGTTGGTGACCGGGACAGCTCCGTGGCAGTCGTCAGATCCACGTCGCCGCGCTCCCCTCCCCTCGCTGTCAAAGAGAGGGGACCGGGATATGTTGCGGTCGCGTGGGGAGAGGTCACAATTTTTGGTGTGTACTTCTCTCCCAATCGGAGTCTGGCTGACTTCGAGGCCTTCCTTAACAACTTAGAGGCCTCGATACGGCGGGTGTCATCTAGCCGCATCCTTGTGATGGGGGACTTTAACGCGAAGTCGAATGCGTGGGGGTCCGCCCGCACGGAAGTCCGAGGAGAGGCGGTCCAGGAGTGGGCTAATGCGGCGGGCCTCTGTTTATTAAACAAAGGCACCGCTTATACGTGCGTGCGACAGCAGGGGGGGTCGATAGTGGACCTTACGTTCGCTACCCCTGCCCTCGCCGCACGTGTAAGGGGCTGGCGCGTCCTCGAGGGGGTTGAGACTCTGTCGGATCATTTGTACATCCGTCTAGATGTCTCCCCCCTCCGGAGAGCTAGTAGGGGTCATCGCCCGCTAGCGGGTGGAGCTTCTCACTTTTCGCGGTGGGGCTTGGGACGGCTGAATCGGGACCTGTTGGAAGAGGCAGCCATAGTACAAGCCTGGCTGTCTCCTGCACTCCCATCGGGAGAGGTAGATACCGGGGCTGTCCGCTTTCGCGCCAGCATACAAGCTGTTTGTGACGCGGCCATGCCCCGTGTTCAATACCAGTCGCCAAGGATGGGAGTCTACTGGTGGTCCCAGGAGCTGGCAGACCTCCGTGCGGCCTGCATTCGTGCCCGGAGGTCTTACACTCGTAGCCGTAGCCGTCGCCACCGCGATGAGCTAGAGGAGGGCCGACTGTACGAAGCGTATCGCAATGCGAAAGCGTCCTTACAGTTGGCCATCTGCCGCGCTAAGGAGCAGGCGAGGGAGTAGATGCTGGAGGGTCTTGACCGTGACCCCTGAGGGCGCCCTTACCGCGCGGTACTGAAAAAGCTTCGCGCGCGAAGCCCTCCCCTTACGAAGACTCTCTAGCCCAACTTTCTCTCTGAGGTGGTCGAGGCACTCTTTCTTGGCCGGGAAGAGCACGTGGCCCCGGTAATGGCCACAGTGGGAAGCCGATATCGGGAGGCGGATTCCATTGTGCCCCCGGTTACAGATGCAGAGATGGGGGTGGTTCTCTTACGGATCCGCTCCAAGAGGACTGCCCCCGATGCCCCGATGACATGACCCGATGGTGTACCAGCGCAAGCCCTCGCGCTGGCCCTCGACCAACTAGATGTCCACCTCAGGGACCTTTTCGACGCGAGCCTGGTGTCGCGACGGTTTCCTGAATGCTGGAAGGAGGGAAAGTTGCGGCTTACAGGCCTATTGTGCTGCTGGACGAGGCAGGAAAGATGCTAGAAAAGATCCTAGCTACCCGCATCGTCCAGCATTTGAGTACGATAGGACCCGACTTGTCGGACGCCCAGTTTGGATTTTGTCCGGAGCGTTCGACTGTCGGGGCTGTTATGTGCCTGAAGGCCGTGGCTGAGGAGGTGGTCGCTGGTGGCGGCGTGCTGTTGGCGGTGTCTTTGGACATCGCCAACGCTTTTAACAGTCTGCCATTCAGCTGTATCCGGGAGGCGCTCCGATATCACGGAGTGCCCTTGTACCTGGAGCAGCTGGTGGCAGACTACCTAAGAGTAAGAAGTGTCCTCCTCGAAGTTGGTGGCGAAGTTTGGCGGCGGCCCATGTCGTGCGGTGTCCCGCATAGCTCTATTCTTGGTCCGCTCCTGTGGGACATCGGGTTTGACTGGGCCCTACGTGGTGTCCTACCCCTCGGGCTGAATGTCATCAGCTATGCTGACGACACTCTCGTCACAGCCCGAGGGGGTAACTTCGAGGAGGCAGCCCGCCTGGCCACCGTGGGGGTCTCTCAGGTGGTCGGGCGTATCGAGGCGCTAGGTTTGAGGGTGGCTCTGTCCAAAACGGAGGCCCTACTTTTTCATGGGCCCCGTCGCAAGCCACCCAGCGGCGCCTCGATAGTGGTGGGCTCGGTTCGTGTACCACTCCAGGCCCATATGAGCTACTTGGGCCTGGTACTAGAAGGGCGATGGCGTTTCGACGAGCACTTCAGCCGTCTCGCTCCGAGGCTCCTAGGCGCTGCTTCCGCTCTTGGGCGGCTCTTACCAAACTTGGGCGGGCCCAGCGTCGGTTGTCGTCGGCTCTCCACGGGAGTTGTTCGGTCGATGGCGCTTTACGGCGCACCGGTGTGGGTGGACTCCCTGACCGCCCAATGTAGGGCTCTCTTGTGGAGACCGCAGAGAGTCATGGCGGTCAGGGTCATACGTGGATACCGCACGGTGTCGGCCGACGTAGCCTGCGCTTTGGCTGGAACTCCCCCGTGGGACTTGGAAGCGGAGGTGCTCGCCGAAACCTTTAAAGTGATATCGTCGGTATGGGAAGAGATGGGTGTTCGTCCTCTCCCAGAGGTTTTAACTGGTACAAGGAACCGAGCCCACCAGGGCGTATTCCGAAAGTGGAAGGCGCGGCTGGAGGTGCCTTTAGCAGGATTCAGAACCGTTGAGGCTCTCCAGCCGGTTTTGAAGCGGTGGGCAGAGCGGCAGCATGGGACTCTTTCCTTCCGACTGGTGCGGGTGTTGTCAGGGCACGGTTGCTTTGGCAAGTACCAGCACACGGTCGCTGGGAGGGAACCGAGTCCCATCTGCCACCACTGCGGGTGTGTACAGGACACGGCGCAGCACACGCTCGAGGCATGTCCTGCCTG
The DNA here is from genome assembly GCA_930367265.1 of Catocala fraxini. Taxonomy (NCBI): domain Eukaryota; kingdom Metazoa; phylum Arthropoda; class Insecta; order Lepidoptera; family Erebidae; genus Catocala; species Catocala fraxini. Next base: position 29,795,084 of record OV884028.1, on the reverse strand, counting down.
GGCGGTGCAGCGCCGTGAACTTGTAGGCGTTGTGGGAGTCGACCTCTCGCTGCCGGCCGTGATCAAAGCCATGGTCGACAGCGAGAGGAACTGGATAGCGGTCGCATCCTTCTGCGAGGACGTTATCTCGCGGAAGGAGGCGGCGGAGCGGATCCGTGAGGAGAGTATTCTTGCGGATCCAAGCCGCCGCCGGCGGACCGGGCGGCGCAGGCGCGCCTATGCGCGCCTGATGCCGCCATAGCGAAGGCCGCGGGCGGGAGATAGGGGATCTCCCGTCCGCCAGCCATTGAGTCGGAGTGACCCTCTTTGTCGTGCCGGGGTGTCACTCAGGAGTCGTCGTCCGTGTTGTGTTGGACACTGCTGGGTGGGTCGCTGATGTAGTTTCAGTTCCAGCAACTCACCCACCATTCAAGGCAGCGAGTTGGCACAACGTGGTAGGTTTAGTCGGTAGTACCCGGGATGTTCCATCTATTCCCGGGTGAGCCCGACATAACCTCTCCGCTCCCCTTTTCAGCGGATAGGTATGCGTCAAAGCATTCACCCACGATAAAAAAAAAAAAAGTTTCTGTCGGTAAAATACTCGTAATTATATTACTTACCTTTTGCTCTTTACGGAGTGGCACCTCGAGGTTCGCAAAACATTTGCAAAAATCTAGCCGCCTCTCTAGTGTATTTTTAAATGCACTATTGTCATGTTATTATGTTGTGGTAGCTGCAAAACAAATGGACACCATATGTTTAGATTACATTATGAGTGAGGCAGTGTTTCCAAGATTTATGCTCTAAACCTTACTCAAAATGTAATACCAATCGTGTTTTTTTTAATTTGACTACACTGTTTTGTATTCAATTCGTCGAAGTTGCTTGACTGTTAGGTAAGTGCTATGTTCGATGTAGGTGTAAAAATTGTATACCGAAAATACAATTTTAAGTTATATTCAATCTGCTGTTTGTATCGTATGCTATATTTAGAGTCGAGACTGTCAACGTATCCAATTACTTTTTAAAACACACTCTGTGTTTGCTACGAAGTATTTCCCGAAAGACCAATCCTTGTCCGGTTGGACAGTTAAGCGATAAGCATAATCATAAACTTATATCCATGGAACAGCGAGCGATACATCTGACATAAGTATGCTACAAAACTGGGCATATATGTTGATAGATATTTATAACATATACATGTTAACATGCAGATAGTACAGATATTTATCAGGAAATAAATACAGTGTAATTTTAAGTGGCAACATTAATGGCAGTGACATTCTTTGATTCTTTCTTATTCTTGATATTTTTGCAATATATTTTTGGCGACACAGATTTTTGTACTGATATAACGTTTAATGTCTCATCTAGAACATCAAGGTATTCAACATATAGAATTTAAGTCTGTACTGATTTCAGTCACAAAAGATAACTATATTTTTTTCGTACGACCTTGCGTATAATAATAGCCGAAATTGTACGTTTCTCTCGTTGAATATGTATCGCCAAAAAACACGACATACTACCATCCTCTTTGATGTAGATAAATAATATAATCCTAAATGACTACTTATAACAAATTAAACTATATATTATGAAATAACGCAGTGAATAGAGAATTCAGTTATTAAAGAGGTCGTTCAGTGATGTATTTCCTTGTTGTTTAAGAGTACTTCGTTTGATGATATAATATTTCCCAGACGTAATGTTTTATAGCACCGCGTTAATAAATTGACAAGCGCGAGTGTACTGGTCTGTGACGTCAATAGAGCGTGCGGACGTGACGCCAAAACTAAAGGTTGCGGAATTGCGACTCATTAGTAGCCATTTGTATCAACAACTCTGTATTCAATCAAAATAATTTTTGTACTTCCATGACATTACACAGGATGGAGGGATGTCTCCCGTAACACAGAAATTTCCTAGCTCGGGGGACATTGCTCACATTGTATACCTCAGATGTACCCGACCTATTTCATTTATTTAAGTATAATGATGTATACAGCTCTGAACCCTTTTTGTTGCTAATGAACTATTATTATTATGTTTCTCTTATCACAGGTACTTTCTAACATATTATATTAGAAAATACCTGGCCCTTTGGGAGGCTTACATGGAGACATGGGTCCAACGTGAAGAGGCCCTTTGAGAGTTTTAATCAAAGGTGGGATGAAACACCTATAGCGGCACTAGACGCAGCAGGCGTAGGACTATTGCTACGTATAGATTCTAATATATGGGCTAAGGGTATGGAAGTTTGGTGGACCGGTATATTACTACCTTTGGATGAAAAACGCCGTCTGCCCTTAATACTCTAATAGCATCAATGCAATGGGCAGACGATGACTCGTCAACTCACTAGATGGGTCCCCTGAATCCCCACCATAGGCATACAAGCTAGCAGCAGAGGGCAACACTGATGCGAGTGGCTAGGGGTGTCGAGTGGTGCGGCGCCGGATTTACCATCAAGGGTCTCGTGACAACGGAGACCCGGAGCGGGATTTCCTGTAGTTACGCCCTTGAAAATGACACTTCCACCCCCAAACATATAGCTCTATTGGCCCTACTCTGACCGGCAGACTAAGGCAACGGGGACGAGGCTCTGACCGACTCTCTGAGGCATTCAGGACCGCAGTGTCGCCACTCACATTCAGCTCGCCACAAGCTGCCTTGCGGTTTGTGCGCTTTTATTTAAGCTGGTGATACATTTTTAATTTATATCACAAGGCGAAGGTGGTAGTTTAAAAGCTAGTGTACTGTGCCCTCCGATATCGCGTTAGTCTTATGATGAGATAACGACTGTCCCAGAGGGGTTTATTATTATTATTATATTATTTCCTTGAGTTCCGCAATCGAACAGTGATGGAATCACTTCAATGTCTGTCTGGGTGTCTGTCAAACCGAAAAAAACACAGACAGTCACACAGTGACAGGAACACGTCTATTTTTAGGAATTTTTAGACAAAGTTCGCAAAAAATTTGCTAAGGCTAATGCTAATTATGCAATTCTACTAAGACAAGTTGGTCGTGGTGTCTCCCGACCAAACTTTATTTGAAGTAGCTGGTACTGAACCCTGGGCTTTTGAGATGCTTAGCTATTGTATGAATTACTTTTAGCTAGACTGTGGTACTAATATGCAGATCCACTACAAACAGAAAATAAATATTACGAATTTAGAGATTATTGGAATAGTTCTTGATGTTGCTTGCTACTGTGTGAGTTTTGAAACACGAATCCAATAGAACAGTGATACGTGTTTGGTTAACCCTTTTCAAATATTTAAATATTAATAATTCATTCTGGATTGTTCATATACATACACACACGTATGTGTGTGAATTCATCGTCTAGTAAAGACCATCACATTTCTTGAATGTATATTCAAGAAATGTGATGGTCTTTACTAGACGATGAATGTCGTCTACCTAACTTCATACGAAGGGAAGACATTGTCACGGGCAACTGGAAAAGTATAATCATTTTATATCATAATACCTAAGGCCAAACAAAAAAAGAATATTTTATGTGTATGCTCAGAATGTTTGTACAATCATAAAAAAATAATGACTTATGATATCTGGAACGAAAACTCACACCACAGGAGCAGAATAAAAATATTTGCCGTAATAACAATTCTCATTGTAGGTAATGCATATACTTCATACACATTACATAAATTATATTTTTTATCTGTATCATTTCCAGTGCTCACACAATGTAAATATATTAATTTGTTATCACTTTGAGAATTTATGAACTGTTATTTAGTTCTCACGCGCTTATAAATACAAATTATACAACGATTGCTTGCGATCTTTCACACACTTTCAGCGAATGCTTACTAATTATTATATTTTATAAAGTAATGGCAAAGTACTAGTATGTGTATTCTATGTCGCGTATATTTGCACGACATTTAAATCGAAGAAATTATTTTCATAAAATTTGCGTCAGCGTTAGCTGATAATCCACGGAAGGATATTGGCTACTATATAAATAGATATGAGCGAAAGTGTAGGTTACATCAAGTTTTAAATAATATTTTATTATTAATAGTCCGTGTTTCTAAGTCAACGTAAAGCTGACTAGTGATTTTGCCTGTATGACAAACAAGTTATTGAAGTTCCGCTTTAAATCAGGAATTAGTCGACTATTAAGAACAGTGGTACAAAAATGTAACGACACGAATCTTAAAAATATTATGATGAACTGGATATGACTATTCTTATTATATAATATTTTACGAGAATATAAGTATCGAACTGCCCTAATTGCTAGAATACAAAAAAAATATTTTATTGACTATTGTTGATAAAAAAGGTATCGTAAAAGAATACATTAAACAGTTCCATAAAACAGTAGCCATATAAAAATATTTTTGCAATTTGTGTTCAGAGGAAAGTTTTTACGAATACAAAGTAGGTCTGAAAGTTTCCTGAACAGTATTCAAACGTCTGTAATTTCAGTAGAGTCCGTCCAGCCGTTAAACACGGCCGCGCGGCGCCGGCGCCTCACAAAGTTTCGACGCTCTTTAACAAATACATTTAGGTTCGCAAATTCTAGCTCTAAGGTTAATTTAACTTGTTGAACAGAGGTTCATAGAAACTTACTTTTTACAGTTACTTGTTGTTAGTCCACCAAAAGACAAGAACTATATAATACAAACTGCATTTGTCTGTAGCGTGAATGGACTATCCCCGCCCGGTTTCTGAAAGACAGATCAACATAATATTAGTTAACAGAAACGCATGTCAACTGCTAGGATTGGCTGACTAAGTTAGCAAGAATCAAATCACTTGCCATGAGCATAGTCTATTTCTTTATACTTTGACATGAGTTTGATTTTGACACGTCATTGATTAACATAATGGAAAACGGGAGTAAATCTGTAATCAGGCAGTTAAATACATGGGTGACATCACTGACAACCTTGTTGATTTCGACTTGGATTCGATCCGTAGGCTTATGAGATGAAATATTCAGTTGCAGTACGGATTAGTAGATTCCACCTGGTAGACGCAGAGGACCTTTAAAAATGTAGATAAAAAGTGTGGGTCTGATTCACCTAATTTTATAATAGCACGCGGGCAGAGGGCGAATACACCCATGTATTAGCTACGGATTTCGGCGTTCAAGAGTACAGGCTGCTACAATGATTTCTTGTCATAAACATCTATCACTACACTACAACTATTGTGGCTAGGTACACATGATCGTTGTTATGGTTGTAATAGTTATTAAACAATTATGCCACTTATTTCTATGTCTATCTATTATATTATTTATATATCTTATGCCTACCACCGTCCGTGTAGTACTGCAGGGTGCCAGCTGAAAACCAGCCCAGTATTTGACGCCTAGCGCATGCTAACCTAGTAACCGTTTTAGCAATACATGCTTGCTGAATAAATTACTTTCTTTCTTTCTTTTATCAACACTTTGTCCGATCACTTTGCTTAACCCAGCAGTCGAACCAGAGATATCACAAACATTCAGGTTTAAATCTATGATCCCTTTATGCAATCATTTTCAGTTAACTCGCATAAATCATGTACATGCATACTTAGCTATAACGTATATACCCGTATCTCACTGTCAAAAACGGATATCAGCACGCCGCGCCGTATCTACTTAGATAAAACAAAAACCCGCGATGAATAATACCGCGCAGTGCACATTTGGAGTGGTGCGACACTGACAGAAAGTTTCACATATTGCCGCTATAAATTCACAAGTGATAACGATAAGGGGGTCGATTTAGGTATTTTCATCGCCCCGTGTTGGTGATTTACGGGTTAAATTATTAAATGTTGGCCACTGATTACGTTGTTCTCCTTAAAATATTTTTATTATGTTTAGCATAATCATAAATATTGCTATAGATTTGACACATTTATTTAGGATCTCCTATAAGATATACAATTTCTCAATCAATAGTTATATCTTGATAATTAAAATATGGTATGGTTTTCTTAATTACAAGTGATCATAACATGCTATAAAAGAAATTACAGACATTTAGAAAACAGAGATAGTAAAGTTGTGGAAAATTAACATAACGTCTATACAGGAATTTGTATTTCGTTTTGGATTTAAAAAAAGACAATTTCCACACTACTTATATTTCCAACGTCTCGGGGGTCTTTACAAACATTCAAATAACGAACACAAATAACACCCAGACTCGGAGCAACCATTTGTGGATCACACAAATTTTGTCCCGTGTGGGATTCGAACCCACAACATTCGGCGCAGTGGCAGCGGCGATGCGACCACTTAAACCACCACGCCATCCGTGCAGTCAGTATATATACGTCTGTAGCGCAACGTCTGAAAGCATGTCCTGAATGTTGGGCAAAGTTGTATGACACTCATATTTTGCCAGCTGGTTTAAGTTCTATATAGATGTGTCCTGTGGATTAAGCGCCGAACTTCTGTTACAAATTTCATTTTACTAATATGCTTAAATATGTATATATAATATACTATTATATATAATATGATTTCAGTCTACAAATAAATTATTAAACTTTAATTTGGACTCACAAAATTAAATAATACGAATCCAAAAACTATTTAAAGAAATCATTAAATTATTATACCAGGTACATTAAATTGTTGTTTTCGTTTTATTACAGGATTATTTTTAATCCAATTTTCACGAGATTGCGTTTACAAGAAGGCGCAAAAATTTTAACGCCCATATAAATTACGACAATGTTTGGGACAGACATGAATGGGCCGCCCGCGCCGGTTATTATGAATGTGGATTATTGCAAGTTATAAACCAGATTTATGCTCACCTGGGTATTATTATTTGTACCGGACCTCGGCAATGTTAGGGTTAAATTTATCATTGCCGGCCTCGATGGCGTAGTGGTTGGTGTAACCGACTGCCACGCCTGAGGTCTCGGGTTCGATTCTCGCACAAGTCAGACATTTGTGTGTATGAACTTGGATGTTTGTCTTGGTTTGGGTGTTTCTATGTATAATATGTACGTATTTATAAAAAAAAAGTATATATGTATGTTTATCCACTGTCTAGAACCCATAGTACAAGCTCTGCTTAGTTTGGGCTAGATGGTGTTGTGTGTATGTGGTAGAATATTATTATTATTATCATCATCGGTACTCTAGTTATAAAACAAGTAATTAATCACATTAAAGAACCATGGACAGCATGGTTCCTTAATGTGATTCATATCCTGATAATTAAATTAAATGTATGATCAGACTTTATTGATAGAAATTATCCAATTATAGGCTTGCCAACGTGCACATCTCCAGAATGAATATAAATTAAATTTAAGTAATAAAGCCTGTGAAATTGATAGGCTGCCTTAATTTATCAAGAAATCTGTAGACCAAGTGAAATTAATAAATTATGAAGTTATAATTGTCATTATTTGATGACATGAGAGTGAAATCTATTTAAAATAACTTGATGCGTTTGCTTCAAAATCTGACTGCGAGACTGACTAGTCTTGGGCGGTTTGAAAATAAAATCTACTTGGTAGTTTTTTTCTTGCCTACCTGCCTGTCGTTTCAACTGTAGACGTTTTTGTTGCAAGAAGTCTATGTTACACAGAGCATTTTTAAAGTGATTGATATTTTTTAAGAAAGCTTTTATGGTAAGACGCGTCTATATTGTAGTTGATAATTGTATATACAAATCGTTGAACTCATTTTGCACAATCGTAAGAAAATTGAAATAATTTTTTATTAAACCGGCGACAATCTGTATTAAATCTATTCTGATATCAGAATAGCTTTAATACAGATTGTCGCCGGTTGTATTTAAAATCAATTAAATATGTCTGCAACAGCGTTAATTAAAATATTGTCAACTTGTCAAGGGTGTGGACAGCCTTTGTTTTAATGTTAATTCAGAGGTTTGGTATTTAATAAGTGTTATATAGCGTCATGAAAATCACTTAAATTCTACTTTAAAGTGCTGTTTTGTGTATCGACACCTGTCTGCATCAATTTCTGTGCCGGTTATTGGACACTTACGCCTTTACGGTTATAAAATATGATTTTCAGCTGTATTGACGTCCAGTCAGTTTCTGCAGATATTGCGGTAGCCAGGTCGAAGTTAAAGCTACGTGATGCTAAGATTGAAAATATGAAATCGAAATACAGAAGATGTCAATTAAGAACTATTATGTTATCTCATTGTGTAAAATGACGTACAAATTTAATGCAAGATAATGAACCAGTTTGTGTGTCACTCATCTCATTTGGTAGTAAAATAGCCATAGTTTTATTTTGCTGAGCTGAGCTGAGTTAGATTTAATACTCGGTCATTATTTAGTCATCTAAACTACCGCTATGAGCTATCGGAAGGACAGATGTTGAGCTTTTGCATGTCGCACCAGCCTGTGACATTGCAGTACACCGATGACTAATTGCGTTAAAGCTAAGGAATGGACTGCGATTATTGTTGTTAATTCGCATTGCATGAAATATATAAAACGGGTTGACCTTTCAAGATGTCCTTATATTCAAAGTGTACATAAACTAAATCGTAACCCTTAACTCTGAGACATCAACCTGAAAATTTACGCAACACAGGGAATCTTATTCATAATGTATAAAGAAAACAACGGAAGCCTAACACTGTTTACGAAGCCTCTGTAAAACAAATATGGTTCCTCTTTATGATGCCTGTACAAGCAGCTTGGGAACACATTAAACTACGGACTCCGGTCAAGGCATTACAGACGAGAGAGTTGGATTAGTCGCTGGATGTTGTGAATTTATTTTTTATCTCTAGTGTACCATAGGTCAATTGTACATTACTTTAGTATATAAATTATATTGCTAATGTACAATTGTAAAAAATACCTGCAATGTCATATATATATATATATATATATATATATATATATATATATATATATATATATATATATATATATATATATATATAATAGAGGGTAAAATGTACATACATATGTCTTTTATACACTAATAGGCTTGCGTTTGATCGCGATCTCACCTGATCTTAAGTGAAGATGTAGTCGCCGATGGAGCACGCACGGATGTCGGCACTTATTTTGTTGTTTAGCTGAAAAGAAGAATACGAACAATTCGGGTAACAAGTTATTTGTATTCATGATAAAGCTGAATGCTTGTATTGAAACAGGATCCATATCGTTTCATGAGGTGCAATGTGTCATCTCGGTCGCAAATATAATACTTTGAGCACTGTGCTATTGCCATTTCAATACTTAATATTACAACATTAGTGTTGACATCTTGTCGATTTAAGTTATTGACAAGTTTATTGTTGTTATCTGCCTAAATAACAATCTAAGTTATCGTTTGATAATTGATAATTATGTGAAAATAGATTTATTAAAGATTAACTTTTATACAAATAGTACAGCTGCTGAGCTAAATAAAATTTAAAAATTTATCTTCTACGTCGATCATAGATTCTTTTCATCTTGTATCAAGAACATAAACGATCCTACCATATGATTAGTTGCAGCACTGATTTGTATCTCGGTTTTCGAACTTAGTCTTACAAAGTATCAATATGCAAATATTATTAGTCTTTAAGAAATACTCCATATTTGGAGTCATGGTAATGTAACTAGATTGGGCTATGACAGTGCTAAGTACGTCGTTAAGCCGAGTCTTAAGCTCGCTCTTAGTTTAAGAAGCTACTTATTCCATGAGCTGCCAACCACACAAAGAAATAACTATTAGGTAGGCATACAAAAGAATACTGGCTGGGTATATCGCGTGCCTTCAACATTAAACGAAATAAACCAAGCGTGGTCTAATTCAATTTCTATTCATAAGTATATTTTTATACCATATCAGAGAGCGACATAAAGGGTAATACTAAATGAAATTTCAAAATACGAGTATAATACCATTCATGGTTAGGCTGCGCGCGATTATTTCACTCACATGATAATATAAAAACAATTTTAAGCTGCCCTCTGATCTTTGTATACGTCTACATACGTTCAAGTAAGTGTACGTATAAGAGTAGTATATACGTGTAAGAGGCTTATACTACGGATACATTAATACGGGGGGCGCTGACTACTGAAATACAGGTATATATACCTAGTTCAGGGGCCAGAGTTTCTAGACAAGTGCATATTCTTAAGCCTTAATTTCTGATTGTATTTTGTGTCATATAATTTTGAACAATAAAGATTATTATTATTATTATATTTGTTTGGTTTTATCCTCGCCCATTTCTGGGGACATTCACCAGAATTGCGGGCTTTTGGCCAAAACAACTCTGATGGTGAGATTATTAATCAATAGATAAAAACTTTCTGACGATCCTGCATGTATTTAAGATAACTGCTTTCTGTATTTGTGTGTATGTGAGAGGATGGATGTTTAATGTTTTTAGGCTTGAATGGAGTGTTTTAGGTATGACGCCTGTGCTGGATATGATTATGGGGATGGTCTTGACCGTGTGAACTCGCCATTGGGTTTTGAGTTCAATAGTCAAATCTACGTACTTGGAAAGTTTGCTAGTATGAGTGGAGCTTAAGTTGTGTGTGTTGGGTATGGCTACGTCTATGAGATATACGATTTTATTTTGTTTGTCGTGTAGTGTGATGTCCGGTCTATTATGATGTATTGTTTTGTCTGTAAGTATAGTTCTGTCCCAGTACATTTTGAAGTCTGGTGAGTCTAATATAATTTGGGGTGTGTATTTGTAATATGGTGTTTTTTCGGATAGTAGTTTGTGTTTGTAGGCAAGTATTTGGTGTATAATAGCTGCTACCTGGTCATGTCTGTGCTTATAGTCTGTTTGTGTGATTGATGAGCATGCGCCTGTGATGTGTTGAATTGTTTCAGGTTGTTTATGACAATGCCGACAATGATCGCTATTTAAACTGCTATCTCGGATGATGTATTTCCTGTAATTTTTTGTATCTATAACCTGGTCTTGGATCGCTAGCATAAAACCTTCTGTTTCAGGAAACAGCTCGCCTCGTTTTAGCCATGCGTTTGACGCTATCTTGTCAACATTAGGACTATTTAAGTCGAGACGATGTCGGCCATGGAGAGATTTTTGTGTCCACATATCTATTTTTTGTTCTTTAGTTATTGTTATCATTCGTTTAGTGTGATCATTGAGAGAGAGTGGTGTGAATGTATCTGCCTGACATACAGCGTTGTGTAGTTGTGAATGGGATGAACGGTTGTGGAAGAATGCCCTGAGTAGTGTGATCTGTTTGTTGTGAAGGTTTGTGATGTCGATGAAGCCTCGACCACCCTCGCTTTTAGGCAAAGTTAATCTTTGAATGCAAGCTCTGGGGTGATGTTTTCTATGTTTAGTCATTGTGGTGTTAATGGTCCTTTGTAGTGTAGTGAGGTCTGTTCGGGTCCAGCGGATGATTCCAAAAGAGTAAGTTAATATAGGAATAGCGAATGTGTTAATAGCTTTGATAGTGTTCCTTGCGTTAAGATGAGTGTGTAATATTTTGTGTAGTCTACTCCTGAAATTTTGTTGTAGTAGTTTTTTTGTGTTTTTGTGGTGAATTTCTTGTGACTGGTAGTATCCTAAATATTTATAACCTTCCACTGGGTCCACGGCATCTATAGTTTCGTGATTCGCTAATTCGTACGAAGTGTATTCTACTATCCCTTTGTTAACAGATTGAATTTTACATTTATCAATTCCAAATTCCATGTGTATATCTTTTGAAAATTCTTGTGTGATGTCGGCAAGTGTGTGAATTTCATTTAGTGTATTTGCAAAGAGTTTGATATCATCCATATACATGAGATGAGTGAGAGTTGTTTGTAGTGTGTTGTGTTTAATTTTGAATCCTATATTATTTGTATTTAACATGTGAGAGAGCGGATTAAGTGCAAGGCAAAACCATAAAGGACTTAAGGCATCACCTTGGAAAATACCTCTTTTTATTGGGATGAAATCGGTTTCAGTGATATTATTTAAATTGCGTATTTTTAATTTCGTATTCCAGTTAGGCATAATCTGTTCCAAGAATGAGGTGATTGTGGGATGGATTTTATAGTGCTTTAATATATATATTAACCAAGAATGTGGTACTGAATCAAACGCTTTTTTATAGTCTATATACATTGTGTGGATGTTGCGTTTTTGGTGATGTGCCTGTCTCGACGCTACGGCATCAATCGTGAGTTGTTCTTTGCAACCTTGGCTGTTTTTGCGGCACCCTTTCTGTTCTTCTGCCAGAATGTTGTGTTCCTGTGTGTGTTCGTAGATATATTCACTTAAGCAAGATGTTATAATTTTGTATAAGTTCTGTAAGCATGTAATAGGGCGGTATTTAGCAGGGTTTGCTGAGTCTGATAAGTCTTTTGGTAGCATATATGTGATACCTTGTGTAATATAATGGGGTATCGTATCAGGTGACTGAAGGAATGCGTTGATGTGTATGTGTAATAGTGTGTGAGTGCATGTCAACTTCTTGTACCAAAAATTGTGTATATTGTCGGAGCCTGCAGCTTTCCAATTGTGCGTTCTAGCTATTACTTTCTTTAGAAGGTCTAACTGAATATGTTCGAATTTCATTTCCGGTAAATCTCGCAATTTTTCTTTATCTTCTTCTATCCAGTGTGTTTGTTGATGTTGTATTGGGTTTGACCAGATATTTGACCAGAATGTATGTAACGTTTCAGGGGTAGGTAAATTAGGCTCATTGTCATGTAGGTTGCTGTGTTGTTGTGTAATTTGTCTATAAAATAATTTTTCATTGTTGCAGAACTGTTTGTTTTGTGTTTTCCTAATCGTGGTCAGCTTATATCTTCTTAGTCGGCTTGCTAGGGTATTGAGTTTCTGTTTTAAAGTGTCTAGAAAGTGTGTTATGTCCGTGTTATGAGTTTCGTGTTGTGAGTGTATTTTATATAGCTGTTTTATTTTTAATACATGTTTTTCTAATGCTGGTGACCTAACACCCCTAGTATATTCAGTAAGTCTTCCAATACTTGCTCTGAGACGGCTAATCCTACTTTCTAGCCGTTTTTGCCACCAGGGTGTTCCTTGTGGTTTATTAATAACTGCATTAAATTCTACAATTCTAGCACCGTTAAATTTGGCTGAAGTGTAGGCGGCACTGTAAATAGATGTCTGTAATGTTTTAAAATCTGTATCGGTTGTTAATGTTTTTGGGAGTATGTCAGTGTTGATATGGCTAATAATAGATGACAGTTTTTTAGAAGATTTTAATGTAGGTATGTATGGTCGTGTTGTTGGGTCTATTTCTATAAATTTATTAAAATTTTCTATGTACATTTCCTCTAATTGTTGAAGTAGTTCTATGGAAAGGTTTGGAGTATCGTGTGTTGTTTGTGTGAGATCGGGATGTTGCTTATTGGGTATTGTTGTTGTAGTTTGTGTAGTGTGATAATCGTTGATGGCTATTTGTATTGGTGGTGTTATAAAAGATGTAACATTCAGTTCTGTAGGTTGTGTTGTGTCTTCAAGGATGTTAATAGTACTTAACTCGATTCTGACTTCCTCTTTAATTCTGTTTAATTGATCAATAGATAAAAGTTGATTATTGACGATAGATCTACGTTGGTCTGCTATTCTTTGTGCGGAAAGATGGGCGACTGAAGGACATTTTGAAATAATATCCTGATGTAGTAACGGTCTGTAGGTAGTTAAATCAGTTTCGAGTTTTGTGAGTCGGTAATAACTTCTCATTATGATTTCGTTAAGGGCGTCTGTCCATCTGATTCTACGGGATTGGGTGTGCTCTATGGTTGTATTTAGTTCTGATGAAGTTGGTTGGTTTTGTAGTAGGACTCTAATTTCTTCCTTAATATTTAAAATTTCTTCTTTTGTTAGAAAGCTGCGTTGGATAATAGCACGGCGTTGGTCCCCTATTCTTTGCTTGCCTACTACCATTTCAGGAAATGCTGCTATGAAACGTGCATGTAACGGTGTAAGGTATGTTTTCGTGTTTAGTTCAAGTTCCGTGAGGATGAAATAATGGCGCATGATAAAAATATTCATATCTTTTGTCCACGTTTTACGTGTGCGCCGTCCACTATGGGCGGGTGCAGTAACTTTGGCTAAAGCAGCCACCTGCACAACATCCGTGGTGGATTGAAGTGATGATGGTGATGAACTTGATGAATTTTGGTCTTGAATATTAAGGTATGACGATGGTGATGAAGGAATGGATGAAAATAATGACGACGTTGGTGAAACACAAAGTGAGGGTTGAGTGTGTTGAACTGCGGCAGTCTGAGACTGAGTAGTTTGTTGCGATACGGTGCCCACCCCAGAATACGAAGGGCAGCCCGGGTTGGAAGTCCCGGGGCGGGATTCTCCATCACGGTTAGCTCCGGTACCCGCCTGGGGTATTATTCTATTTCTTAGACGCATCGCATTTAAATTAAGAGAGATGAGTGATGGGCAAGAGTAGAAATAGTGCTAAAAGTGATGATTCAAATGAGAGCAGGTTGAGTAAAGCAAAAGTATAAGTAAAAGATAGAAGAAAATGGGAAAGGAAAGGAAATCGCTCTTAGCCTGTGACTGGGCCAAAAGCTTTGGTTGCATCCCGCTTTGTCTGACCTCTCACCCTAGACCTGTCCGGTATGAGTAACTCTACCCGGCATAGCCCTAGCGCTCATTAAGGCGCGCAAGCCCCACCACGACGGCAACGTAGGGATACGACGGGGGGTTATTATTATTATTATTATTATTATTATTATAAGTAAAAATAAACCTCAATGTAACTGTATTAGAATGTAGTTTAGCTTGTACGATGTAAATACTGAACTAGGTATTTAATTTGTATATAATTCACAGTTGAAACTATAGTAGCAAATGTATGTGTACTTTATTCCTCGGCAATTCATTATTAAATATATTATTAATTTCATTATTTTCCTTTTATTAATTGGTTAGCAGTTTAATTTTACAGGATACTGTTAAACAACAGATGAAAGTAAGGTTGGTACTTTGCGATAAAATGCTGCCTGTATATGAAAGGAATGAGGAACGCAAAATACTTTATTTTAGAGTAACGTAAAATTCTTTATGTTGCGCAACTTGATAGATTTTGATTTGCGTAGAAGTTCATTCTATTGTCTGTATGGTTACTTCAGCTTCTCATTGGGTTTATTTCTTTAATAAAAATACGTTCCTACGATATTTTCAAACGCTTGCTTGCCCACGTATACACAAAAATAATGTTAAATTGATTGTGTATACGTGGGCAACAGGAAATCTACCTCCTATTCGATGCCTACCTCTGCGATATACATATAACTGTAATTTCTTTAATTAATAAACTTTAACTGCCTTTAAATATAATATCTAATAGTATTTAAATATTTTTCTGTAAGTTTAATCGAAGTGACTAAAAATGTATTTCTTTGACCATCTAAAGGCTTTCAAGAAGGAAGTTCAGCAACGAAAAGCAATATATTGAGACATTATAAAATATATGAAAGTTTCAATTTAGTTTGTGTCGTAGCATTCGATCCGTGTCGTTTGTAGCGGATCTGGGCAATACACGCCGCTCCGCGCGAACGTCCGAACTTGTACCATGTAGTGACGCGCCTGTTCGATCACTGCCGATAAACGTTTCCATTTCATGGCCAATGTTACGTTAGGACGGCTTTACATGAATATTTGAAGAACGTTGGCTTATACTAAAATATTCTCTATGAGACCAAATATGTGGATAATGTTTGAATTGCTCCTTGCGTACATATCAAGCAAGTATGAGCATAGGAAACCAAATCCCTTCAGGTTGTAATTGAACAATATTTTTATTTTATACCTAATTATATTTATGATATATCACGCACGTGATTCTTAAAATAACAAAATAAAGTTATTTTGTTATTTTAAGAATCACGTGCGTACCTATATTAATTTTGTCAGGTATCTATGACGTACATTATGAGACCTTTTTATTAATAGAAAATCTACTTTTGTTACTAAATTATACCAGAAGTGGACGGTAAATAATATAGTCTCCGGTACAAAGGATATTCTACGTCCTCCCCTTTGATTATTCCTTCTGTGAATGTATAGTTTATTATATTAAAATATAATACGCCTCAACTTATTACATGTATTATTATCAATAGAAATCAATTCGCACGCTATATATGTATATAATGTTATCACGCCGTTGAAACACTTTTTAGAACATTGGTTGAAACGGAGATCAACACAAGAGGTCAAACACTGTAACTTGAGTGATTGAATATGCAATAGCCGACAAATTTACTTGACTTGGTTATGATTGTAGAAACTGAATGTAAGTCAATAACACGTATCATCAAAATGCGCTTAAGACAGAAATTGCACGTGCATTAAGATAACGCAGCTGTAATGCAAATCAGATGTTTGTAGAATGCACCCAAAAACATTAAAAGTTTGCCTCGTAGAGAATCGAGCGTATACTATTATAACTTGAAATACTTGATAAACTCATGTCCATGATATTCGTAATAATGCTACATTTTTTGCGACACTCTATTTGAGGATTTGTATTCATAGGATAAATCTCAAATCTAACTCGTTTTAAATCTTAACGTTGTTTTTCTTCTGCTTACATGAGCTTAAAAGGCCCTTATCCATCGCTAAGCTAATTCTTAAAACACACATTTTCTAAAACACATTTACTTAAATCCTTTGAGGTTCATTTAAAAGACAGACTCATCTCAGAGGAATTACGGCTTTAAATGGCGTCTGGTTTCATTGTTAAATGTAAATCGAAAACCCGAATGTGTCGTAACTTGTGTCGTAAGCGTTAGTGAACACATCCTTATAAAATGCTTGGTTTTATTTGCACTTGTGCTATCGCCGCGCAAAACAATGTTACTTACTTTTGTACATAGCCATTTATTTTTCATGCATTTTAAATGTTGATGGCATAAATGATGGCATGAGTATTGCTTATACAATTTACCATTACGCTTGTACGACGTACGTCTCCTAGGTGTCAGGCAGAAGTCCATTACACCATCCATTTCGCCAACTCGCTTCGGTTTAAAGCACTGCACAATGAATAAAATTTTTGACACTTTGACAGACCCGGGAATTTGGTGTTATAATTGGTGGGGCCGCCATTAATATAAAAACTATTAATGACTATGTATTTATTATACTTAGGTATGCTCTTACAAGTATTTACATTCACTCCGCGTAGCGGTCTCCAGACATAACTAACAATTTATTAGAAATAACTGGCCAATGGAATCCAACTTTTTGTGGGTTGATATTTTCATTATTGTATTTGTACTTGCTGAGTCAGTGAGTTTGTATCAATGCACTTATATATAATGTTACTTTTATTTTTAAGACAGTGAATATTTAAAACTGGAAAAATATTTTGTTTTATATTTCACCTTTCCTTAAGGTGACAAGTAACAACACAGGTCAAATTTTATTTTATTATACCGATGTATAACAACGCATATTTGAAAATGTTTATGTGTACTGAAAATATATTTATGCATAACATTGAAACATTTTAGGAATAATATTGTCTTACGTTTACGCGAATATATCGCATATCCATAAACCTAAAGTACCTAGTTAAATTTGAAGAGGGAATATTTTGATGCTTACATTGTAGAAGAAAGAGCACTTTAATTGGTATATGACCCGACAAGCTTATGTTACAACCTTCAAGTCTTACAAGTAAACATTTAAAAATTACATTGAATTTAAACTACTGTATATGGATTTTATCTCGTTGTTTGTTATAGTAGTGTTTGAGTTACAAAATTATGCAATAAGTGCTTTAAAATAAACAACGCGACAAAATGCGTATAAAGTAGTTTAATTTCAATGTATGACATTCGCGTAAACATAAGACAATATTATTAAAAAAATAGTCATACGCACATAAAAGCACATGATACACACGAACAAACGCACGCAAGATATTATATCGCGCGTTATCATACCATCGTAAAAAATGCTACTGGTGTGCAGGAGAACTCAGGTTCGATTTCCGGGTCTGGTAAACGGTGATTGGCTCGCCCGCTTTTACATGGTACCTAAAAGCATACCGTGCGAAATTTGGGTTATTATAGACCTCTGCCCACTTCGGGATACAGGTGTGAGACTAATATTAATATTAGACCATAACACATTTAACCTTTCATCAAAATTCATTCCACGTGTCAGGTCGTCGCCGCCGCGCATCTTACAAAATAATATTACCTTTTACTTAACGATAAATAATTCACACTTCCTCAGCGGCGGCGAGAACATAATTTCCGTTTTATTTCGAATTTAATGAAACAGATTGTCTTAGTAACGTTCAAGAACAAACACGCCTATTTACAAATTAGTTAATATTCTAATTATGATCTAACTCATTAGTAACAATACCACCTACACGAACGTCTGTTTAATTGAAATAAAAAATAGGACTAGGTACCTACATGTATCTTTTTTATATATTTTCCTTTTAAGGAAAACTTCGCTTATTTTTTCAAATATCTACATATGTCGCAGGAATTTTACAACCAGTTTTTCGTCATACGTGGAGATAGAATACATAATACTTATTAATGACAAAGTGATCATTTTAACAATAGCGCACTTCTTGCAACTACAAGTGTATTGACTCTCCTTAACAGTCAGGTCTGTGGACCCGATACTTCGATATAGAATACTCGGACTTTGTGATTATTTTGTTTAAATAAACATCACTCCCGCATTAGGAATAATTCGTTTGTCACGGGGACTTTATAAATACTCAAACAACGGACACAAAGAACACCCAGACTCGGAACATCCATTTGTGGATCACACAAAGTTTCTTCCTATATGGGATTCGAAACCACAACACTCGGCGCAATAGCCGTGGCGAGGAGACCTATTAAACCACTAAGCCGGATGGCTTGTGCAGTCCACATGTATTATAAGACAGTAGCTATGTTTTTTAAGACACAATCAAATTCAAATACACATTATATTCAAGAGGTTCTTGGAGCTAAATAGACAAAGAAGTTTAGGTTAGGTTCCTGTCTATCCGAAGTTAGTTGTTAGCATTTGCAGTTGTTGAAATAAGCAGCTGTGACAGACTCACGAATAAAATGAGACGGGTTTTTACCATTTCCGTACGAAATCCTAAGAACGCTTTACACATGACTGTAATCGATATGCGTCGATCTATTGCGTCTCTCTTCATAAAACGAAGTTGCACTGAATAAAGTAAGGGATTAAATATAATGACCGTCAATAATACTAAGTGCACAGTAAATATTGCACAGCATAACGAGCACCTATACGCTTCAAACCACTGCATTCGTCTCGGAAGGGTTCGGTTATGTTAGGTTCCTTCTTAAACCCACCCAAAAATAGTTACTTACGTCGACTTAGTTTGATCTCTGTAAATATATTTTGCTGTGCAATTAGTATTTTTGGTATGCATATTTTGCTGTGCAGTTAAATATTACCCATAAAGTAACACGTCAACATATTGCTTTTAAAATAAAGTTCCAATCTGTGTCAGGTTCAAATCGACTAGGAACGAACCAATGAATAAATAATTGTACGCAGAAAGCTAAAAACGGCCACCACTTCTAAAAACGGCCACCACTTCTAAAAACGGCCACCACTTCTAAGAATCCGACTGACAATGACATTTTATTAATTCCGTACTATAAACAATACGTCACCAACAGTAACGTGTCCCTAACACATTATCTCGTGCTGAAATAAAATCTCGCCATTTAATATATAATGTACCCAGTTTTATAACAAGCCTAATGATATAACATTATATTCACGCTAGTATAGATGTTCGTTAATGACGTATAACGTCTGTTTTCCTGCCGTAGTATTTTAATGTAGGCGCCAGTAAGATCGGCATCTCGAGAGCTTTAATTTATTGTACTGCCAACAAATATATTATATTTTTCGCTAGACTATCTTAGAATTAATTTTAATAGTATTGTACTGATAATACGAATCGTAAGTTCAATATTAAATGGAACTGTTCTTGGATCACGTGTTTTGTCACGGCACACGGCGCCGCGCGCCGGTGCGGCTGCGCGGCTGTGCGATGGGTAAGAAGTTTTATATAGGTACGGTACCTACTCATATTTGATTTAATTTCATTTCATTCACGGCAAGGTAATGAAACTTTGAATAAACTTTTACAAAACTTTCTATGGACAGATAAAAGAGTAAAAATATGTGTTTGATCGAGTGCCTAATCAAATAAATATGCTGTGAAGGTTATCTAGCGAAAGTAAATAAAAATTTAGTGAATCTTTATTCCTAAACCTGTTAGTAAAACAGAATGAGTATGTTATGATAAACTAACAGAGCGGGTGGAATGAAATCGGCGTTGAGTAGACATTTATGATTAGATGTACGCGGTTAATTTAATTACATCCGTATTTTCAAAGACGGATTTTGTTATCTATACTTCTATACTAATATTATAAAGCTGAAGAGTTTGTTTGTTTGTTTGAACGCGCTAATCTCAGGAACTACTGGTCCGAATTGAAAAATTCGTGTTGGATAGCCCATTTATCGAGGAAGGCTATGGGCTATATAACATCACGCTACGAACAATAGGAGCGGAGCAGCAATGAAAAATGTTGCAAAAACGGGGAAAATTGTCTTATGTGAAGCAGACGAAGTTGCGCGGGTCAGCTAGTTTTTAATATTCGGATGATACATGAATGTATGATGTTAGCTGTAATGTAAATTCAGATTTTTAGTTAGTAAGTTAGTTTATACCCAAAGGTAATGCAAAATACAGTGTTACATTGAACCAAATCTAGGCGAGCCCGTAACTCGGGCGCCAATACAGAAGGTTACAAAATACATTTAAGAATAAAAACATTTCAACATATGTATATGTACTTTAATTACCACATAATATAAAAGAAAGTCCCTTGCCGCCTCTGTCTGTGTGCTGTTCGTGATAAATTAAAAAATATCTTGTCGGATTTTCATGCGGTTTTCACCAATAGGCAGAGTGATTTATGAAGAAGTTTTAGGTTTATAATTTGTTAAGGTTTTGTACTACCCGTGCGAAGTCGGGGCGGGTCGCTTACTATTACTTAATAAAATAAAAGAGTAACAAAGCTAAACTAAGAAACGTAGATAAAATAAAACATAACAAGATGAAAATAAGTATCTACAACTACATGATACATCGTAAAATTAGATATTTAAGTGTTGTGTAAAAGGTGAATAGTCAGGGTGACGGCGACAATGAAGACACAAGTTGTACAAAAAAGCACTTATATTATCTTGAATGCACGTTTCAACGGTTAGAATATGAATGTCGCCAAAAATCTAACCGCCGGCATTTATACAAACATTTGACCTAATTTAATACTAAATTCACAAACTCAATACATAATATTAAACATTGTTTATCTTAATTATTCTGATGATTATTTACATACAATTATTATTTAATAATACAGGATTATGTAACATTAAGGATTTATTACACCGGAAGCAGAGGCGCCGGTGTGACAAAATTATGCCTAACCCAAAATCAGTAAGAATCTAATAGCTTTATCATTATATTATACATAGTATAATATATTCGACATAGTGTAATAAAAGTACAGAGATCAGTACCTAACAATACGTACTATTTATTAATCGCGCCGGAAGCTGACAAGCGGAAGGCGCCAAGCTAATAAATATAATAAGTATAAAGAAATATGAAATAACTATTTAGATTATTGATTATAAAATTATTAATTAAATTATGAAACGATAATAGGTTTTAATGTACATATAGTGGTTAAGATGTACCCAAACTAGCAGTATATGTGAGGCCGGAAGTGTTACTTGATAACACTTCCAAAGTACACAGAAAGAAAGAAAGAAACAATTCTTTATTGCCACAAATACTAACTACATAATTTTCATATAAAACAAGAACAAAACAATTAAAAAGACAACCAAATAAATTGTTTGTAGTTTGTAGTCAGATACTAGGCAATATAAAAGGATGGTTTAGTCAGTTTCAATATTTTAATAGCATCTGAGAAATTTAATGTATTAAACATACATTAAGACGTTACCTATGCAGTGCGTATTTATTCTGTATGTCTAAACTAATATTATAAAGAGGAAACATTTGTGTTTTTGTATGTATGTTTGTAATGTTTTCACACAAAAACTACTGGACCGATTTCAAAAATTCTTTCACCACTGGAAAGATGCATCTTCACTGAATGACATAGGCTATATTATTTTATTTTTTTAAATAAGTTTCCGTAATAAAACTGCATTAATATAACCCAAGGTGTGAAAAAGTTAGTCATAAAAAATCTGTCATCGCGTGCGCTGCGGAAACTATTGATGATAGAACATAAAAATGTTCTACAGTGTTATATAACGTATCAATATCTATAAAAAAAACCGCGATACCATATGTATTTTGTTAATATTTAGCTAACTACACCTATATAGTTGTAGTTAGGCTTATTAATTTCTTTAGTTGTAGTTTTATATATTAAAATTAGATAACAAATTAAAAGTAGGTATTGGGTAATAAATAAAAGTCGACACGGACGAAGTCACGGGCAACAGCTAGTATTAAATAATTTGATTTACGGTTTTGAATAAAGAACAAAGTTGTAACTAGTTTTGCGACCGCCGTCAGTTTCATTTCTTCGTTATAACACATTTTAATTCGGATATTATTTACAACAAGTGTTGATACACTAAAAACGTGTCAAATACATGTGTAATAGACTTTTAGTATAACATCAAGCGTTGATTTTACTTTACACTTTCACATAAAACCCTTCTTGAATAATGTTCGACCATGACATGAAAGTATTTTAATTCAGTACCGATAAAGCCAAAGGGAGAAGTCGTCAATCTCACAAGTTATGTGTTATCTATGTGAGATATGAAGTGTCGTGGTCCACAATGTGTCCTAAGGGTATGTAAATCATGTCGTATATTACGTCACTGGAAATTCTAAATGGCGGATGGTACCGTCATGCGAAGTTCAAGGTCCAAATTATAGTCTCTAAATCATCGTGCAAAGCCGAGTATTTGGTTTTATCGCTCCATGGTTTATTAAGAGGAGACTTAATTATGAATTCATAAGTGATGTAGCCTGACGCACATCACTAAACTTAGGTACCTTATCCTTTTCTATAAACATAATTAGGGCCATGGAATAGTTTAGACTCAGCTTAATAATTAAAAACAAAACTACAATATTCGGCTTTTAATGCGGTTTAAACGCAAGTGGCGCGTCACAGGTTTAAAAATTACACAACATTTAACCGATTTTAACGATTAAACTATTTATTTTAATGTTTAACATTCGTGGAAACGTAAGATAATACATAAGATTAACAATTTGTCTATGGTTTGTATTTGTATGATCAGATTGAAAATAGAAGGCTGATCTCTTGTTTCTATCAAGTTTAGCCTGTTTGAGAGCTGTGGGTATGCTATGACTTTCCCTATATCTATTTTTAGTCACATAACACTAAGGTACCGTGCTCAGTACTGGCAAATTTTGTATATCATTAGAGAGGGGAAAGGTAAAAGTCTCGCAGTATGACCCGTGCAGACAAACATAGACTAACATGGAATGCCCATGTTAGTCTATGTTTGTCTGCACGGGTGCTGACGATGCTCATGCTTTATAAAAAGCCGCACTGGGTGAACAGGTAATGCCGTAAGTCTTGGCTGTCAATAATGTTTGTGATAGTGGATATGGGTAGTTAGTATCATCATATATTCTGACATTTTTATTAACCTTACAATATCGTTATTACTTCTCGCAAAAGTCAGATAGTAGGCAGTTACTTTACAGAAGAACTGTTTGTCAGCATAATCTGGTTAGACTAGTTATCCAACTATGATGATGGTAACAAAGCATATGGTTAGCTTACCTGATAGTCAGCTGTTAACGAAGCCACTATTAGCGCTAATAGGCAACACAGCACAGCTCTTGTCAAAAAATCCTTTGTCAGCTGTACTCGCGTCACTGCAGGAGACAACATTAAGTTTTCTTTTCTGTGATATTCTGGTCAAATATGATTTCTTAGTACCTATGGCTGTTCTAACCCTGTCAGAGATGCCGCTGTATCCTACATTACGTAAACAAAATAATGTAAAGTAAAGCAAAAAGTTGCGTATATTTCTCAACAAATCAAAAATTCCGTTCACCACGGTCGTAATTTATTTTTTGTGTAATTAAATTAAGATTATTTAAAAGTAAAAGCAATATTTAAAATTAAATAACCTTTAAGTAAATTAAACTTTTTTGTGCATATCTTTTTATTTTATAGTGTTATACAAATAAATAACTCGCTCGACTTGAATATTGTGATTTACTTTTGACATTGACATTTGTTACGAGTTCTTTTTAAGTTTAAGGGCGCTGTACCCTATAATTTATTATCAATTAATCTACTTTATATAAGTTGTTTTAAGTAAAGCATATTTGAACTACTTGTAACGAGAAATTATATCAATTTGACGGGTCCATGACCGCTTGAGTTGTCGTTGACATGGTCAAGAACGTTATTACTTAATAATTGTTATTATATCGTTGACGTGTTCTTACGACATGTGCATATTTTGAGTTATTTACACCCCAGTATTCTGATAGTAATGATAATGATGGCGAATTGGTTTAAGTGATCGCCTCGTCACTGTCAGTGGCAACACGCGGCAACAATGGTGTTATTCGCAAATAGTCAAAATCCAACTCTGGGAATTCTTTGTAGTTTTAATGGTTGTAAAGTTCAGAATAAGTCTTGTTTGAGAAGCAAAAATACAAGATCACTAATGTGTGGTTTTAGGCTTGATGTTATTGCACTTTTGCCTACTGCTTCGTATTAATATATACAGACATCTCATCACACGGCTATATTCACGAAGAGGTTGGCAGAAATGTATTGCATTCTCGATTCACAAAGTATAGTTGTAGGTCCCACGAAATAGAGGGATTTAGGGGCTTTTTGCGGTTTACCGGACACAATTTCTGACTCTGTGCTGATACTCAGAATTTCTTGTCAGCAAAACCCGATAACATTTTTCCGACCCTGGAATAGCGTTCAAGCGACAACGTGCGTGTATGCGTGACGCTATTGTAAATATAATGTAACTGTTACACTTTTCACAATATAATGTAAAAACTTGTCATAAGAATATACATAAGCGTATTTATGGGCAGGCATTCCCGAATAAGCGAGAAATCGGCCACCCAAAGCGATAAATCGTACTCAAAGAAGTTATAATTCAAA
The DNA here is from genome assembly GCA_930367265.1 of Catocala fraxini. Taxonomy (NCBI): domain Eukaryota; kingdom Metazoa; phylum Arthropoda; class Insecta; order Lepidoptera; family Erebidae; genus Catocala; species Catocala fraxini. The sequence continues at coordinate 29,769,877 of OV884028.1, read as the reverse complement.
AGTCGTTCGTCGTACTTTGTGATAAAAAAGTCCTTATTGACGCATTCTTACACCACATAACTCATAACGGTAAGCTTTCTTAGGTAAAATTATTTTAGATTTAGAATAAAATATACTGCCCATTGAATATTTTAGCTTTCCAAAGTTGTAAGGCGTGTTATTTTCGATTTGTCAATATGTAAGATCATTTTATTTATAAATGAATGCCTTCTTTAGACAATACCAATAAATGTGTAGTAGTCATTATATATAAGAAATAAACAATGACATAATGTAAAGTTGGTATAAAAACATAAGTACGTATTATTATATATTTGGTGTAGTAGAGCCTCGCTGATTTCGGCATGAATGGGCCGGCTCGACCGGGGAAGGACTACCCTCTCACAGAATATCGACGTGAAATAGCAATGTTCCTACTGTTGTGTTTCGTTCGGTGAGTGAGAGTGCCGGAGGCCCAATCACCCTCTTTCCCCCTTCCCGCTCCTTCTCCTTCCCACTTCCTTGGTATATTATTTAATTAACAATGTAATTGGCTCATTGGTACAAATATATTTGTTTGTTCTTGAAACCATTTTTCATAAACATTTCACATTCTGTAATAAACGTGGTTATAAATAAGTTTGTGCGAACGTGTAATATAAAACGACAATGGCTACTTTTCACAGACATAATTTATTCATGATAAAATTAATTTTCTAAATGTCGATGAACACGTTATTCAAACTAAGAGGTACTTTCTTGGTAATCGCGCGCCCGTAATAAAATTACAATATTCATATAGCAATATCTTATCAGAAACGTTGCGAGTTATATAGATAAATTACTTTACTTTCAATAAAATATAAGACATATTTCAGTGCATATATGAAAGTACATATATTTGTAATTCGTTTTGAAACTAAAATATGGCAACGTGATAATTTACGACTTCTAACATAAGGCGATAATAAATTTTCTAACAAAGAAAATCGTTTTCGAAAATCGCTTCAATGTTTAAAAAATGATTCAGTATCGTATGTCAATATGTTCATGTATTAAATTCGCGAACGCGTGTACGTTATAATTATCGATATAGTGCCTTTTAAATAACGGTTTACCACAACTTTTTAAACCAAATATGCTGCTATGAAGCATACAGCTTGACGATAACCAGATACCGTTTGCAGTACTAGAGATTTCACTTGCACGAGAGGAAAACAAGGAAATCATTTCATCACTGAAAGGATATAAATGTGATCAACCGCCGGAGCTCTGACTTATCAGGCGAGACATAGCAACAGTGTCATTAATGTTGCACCGGTTTCCTGTAAGAGAGTGCCTCCTTCGTCCAGACGAGGCGATTCATTGGTCTCTACCGTCAACAAATAATGAGCAATAATTAATATTACGATGGCTGCATTATTAAGGCACAAACGGCTCCTATTACCAAGTGTAAATTTGCGAATAAATTTCCCTAATCAATTAATCATGGATCGTTAAAAATCATGACAGAATTGCCTCAGTGATCCCTGTCACTGGGCAATTCGGTCACGATTTTTACATAGAGTCACAATGCATTAAAGTCCCGTTCTGATTTGTGAACTAGTATGTAAGCGGCATCTGATACTTGCACCGCAAACATGGCATGTGTTTGAGTAGATCCTTCGTTATAGCGAGCCGGAATGTATCAGATCCCTTGCTGCTACAAGTCAATCTGTTACTTAATAGTTAACCCGATAAAACTACGCCCGATTACGAAATCGAGCCCACGACCTTATAGATAGCAGTCTCTACCGCTACGATACTGAGGCAGATAAAGCTGCTAGATTTTCAAAACTGTAATAAAACTGAAATCTATCTATTATAGTGTCTATATATTTATTATCATCAAGTTTAAAATATGATTACGACTCTTAAATTGGTTTATGGCTTCAGTGTTGAGATGAGGTTTATATTGATATTCAACAAATATTTTAAAAGAGTCCCCAGTTTTATTTTATAACGTACAAAAGCAAACAATAATAAAATACATTACGCACACGTTCGCGATGGAATGTTAACGCGAAAAAAATGTTTATTTTTACTGTTATTGCAATAATATTCAATCATCGACAATCTTTTTGTCGAAAATTACGTGCGAGACGATTTTTCAGGTCAACATTGTAGTATAAATAACTGTACAGTACCTACTCATCAAACGCGTTTCATGAACTATTAATACAATATAAAGCTATTTTGACTTCGGTAATGGACTTCCGGATAGCTGATATTAAATAAGAAGTTGAAAGAAATATACATACATACATAGATTCACGCCTGTTTCCCAGAGCAGTAGGCAGAGACTACAGATTTCCATTTGCTACGAAATAAAAAGAAATATAGAGAAAATACAATACGATTAAACTTGTATTCTAAGAGACTTTGATTTTGTTACTTTAGGTTACTAAGTTGAACTTATAAATGATAAAGTTTAAGCGGCGAAATTAAATTACGCGAGTGGACAAAATCAATACGTTTTATTTTACAGGTTACTCATTTATTATAACATATACTTAATTTAAATTAAGTTGATAACCACAAACCATAACCATCATTCAGATTAGATCAGTCACCACACCACCCTTTCACGAAGCTTGGGTTTCTTTCGCCATGTTAAAGAAAAGAGATTTAGATTGATTAGTAATTAAAATTACGTATTAAACCTTAAACTTTAGAACTGACTGTATCTTTGAGCTCAAAGTGTCCACAAACATAAAAAAGTACAGAACGTAACAACTACCTACACCAGACTAACAATCTGTGTTGAGTGGATAAGTTTTAATGCGGGTTGTAAACGAATTTTGTTAAACGCTCAACGCTTTAAATCGTTTCGTTTCTTGGATTGAGTTCGACTAGACGTTTTTTAAATATTTAACACCATTTAAATACATCTAATTTTAGAAGCGTGGTTCAGTAGCGGACCGCCCGAGGGATTTAATTAATGGAAATACTATTTTACAAACTAACGTAAGCTAGTAGCTGATTATTAAAATCTATATATCTATAAGCTAAGTAGTTAGATATTCTGTCTTCAACTTCATGTTGTATGTGGGATTTAACTTTAGAGATTCACTTGCTTTACATTTTGAACATTATAACGGCACAAGAACCTTTCAAACACAAGTTTAGTTTTTAGAGTTTGAAAATCTCTTATACTGTTTATATAGCTTTGTCCGTCTGTCTGTTATACAACATTCAACTCAAGAACCGTAAGAGCTAGACACTCGCGGTCAACGCCATTCGACTCAGATGACTATGACCTCTGACCTCTGACCTCTGATCTGGTCAAGATCACGTGGTATCACGTGACCTTTGCATATTACTTAAACCATTTTTTGAACTCTAAGATTTACGGCAATTCATTGCCGATTCTCACTTGGTTAATCTTAAAACAAGAATATTATACAACATTTGAGTGATCATTATGTCGCTTCTATATATACCTATATATACATCTATAATCTTTATCTATATGTCACTGCATAGATTATAGATGTATGTAACATAGCATTGAAACATAACGACTGATGGTTATTGTAACTATCACTAACTTATTACTATAGTGTATTTTTTATTCAACATAGGTGAAAAACAAGCGTGCGGCTTAATGGTAGCTGGATGCTATAGTCTATGATGAGTTGTTTCTCCAGAGGTATCACTCCTGTCTTGCCGACCTTAGAGAAAAGGAATTAAAGATATGGCAGATGTGGCCTCTGGAACTCTTGACTTATCTAAGCGTCGCGATGACCCTGCCTGACGTAGCCACTGTCGCTTAAAATCTACCTCTGGTTTATGAACATAAATTGAGTATCACATGTCATGTTAACATGTACTTTTAGTAACAATTTCTTGAACAATAAACAACTTAAGTAGGAGAGCTTTACTGAAAGTGTTTCCCCTTCGAAGACTTACTAATGATTGTTTACATTGAGTGAGATTTTCGTCCATTACCAGCCGTGTTCGTTCAAGGGTTAAAAGGTACTTGACCCTAAATTAATATTAAGCCGCATCGTTCCTTAAGTGGAGTGAGGAAAATGTATCTTTAGGGTGTAGGCTTGCTACTTAATATAAACATCTTTAGGTTTGTTCTGATCATAAATTACTTATCTTCGGTTTTTTAATAATTCTTTAATGGGTACTTTAATAGTCATGTTAGTTTAGGGAATTGTTACAATAGATGAATGGAGTTCAGTATGCGCTTGCGTTTGGTGCCTGAATGTTTAGCTTTGACTGGGGAGTTTTAATATTTTTTGCTGAAAAATAAACTTCCCGCACTATACGGAATAAATCCAGGAGACTTTACAAACATTCAAACAATGGATATACAGAACACCCAGACTCAGTACAACCATTTGTGGATGACACAAATTTTTGGCCCGCGTGGGATTAGAACCCACAACACTCGGCGCAATGGCAGTAGCGAGGCGACTACTTTAACCACTACGACATCCGTGCAGTCGAAGTTGTTAAATGATTATTAAGTGTTTTGTTTCACAATGTTCAATGACAATACGTCTATGTATGTCGGATTGTTATCTGTTTAGTAATTGCATGTCTTACACTTGCCATCAGTAAACCGTATAAAAATACTTGGGTTTATACATTTTAGATCATCATCGCTGGATGCTAGAAGCTATCATCTAACGATGGTATAAAAATTATATGATTGCATTGTTTTGTATTATATTTTTTCGTTTGATTAGTACATTTTCATATTTATTTCACAAAAATAAAAAAAAATATTTATTTATAAATGATCAAAGCGAAAAGCTAAAAATATATATGACGCGCAGGTAGTCATGTCTAATACTGAGAGCTACAGTAACAATGGTTGTAATTGGTATTATCAATAGAATATGCAACTTTCAGTAACAATTACAGATAATATCTTTAACAATATATATGTAGGTACGTAATCCGTATTTCCGTAAATCGCAATATCTGTATTGTACGGGTTTCCATCAATTCAGGATACGAGAGAAATGATAATATGATATTAATTCGTTCGCATTACTGACACAGTATTATTATAATAAGGGCTATAGCTCAGCCCACTGCAAACGAAATTGCTTATATTTTCCTATACGGCTGAGATAGAGTTACATAATATAGAACACATAAAAGAACATCTGCTCATGCAGAATTCTTTTCTATATATTCTTTTACGGTTTCATTAGATACTTTTGTCGGCCTCGATGGCGTAGTGATTAGTGTAACCTACTGCCACGCCTGAGGTCGCGGGTTCGATTCCCGCACAAGTCAAACATTTGTGTGCATGAACATAGATCTTTGTCTTGGTCCGAGTGTTCCTATGTATAATATGTAAGTATTTACAAAAAAATATATATATATGTATGTTTATCCATTGTCTAGTACCGATAGTATAAGCTCTACTTAGTTTGGGCTAGATGGTGTTGTGTATGTGATAGAATATTATAATTATAAAAAAAGAATATTTACTTGCAATAACTAGTGTATTGGTTATCATAAATATTTTATTGTTTATCAACTACCAGTTATGAGCTCCCAATATTAAGGCTTTTACGACGACCCTGTATTCTAAACACATAAGAACATCTACGCGTTTATTTGTTAGAAAAGGTCTATAGTAGGATTTATTACAAATATATTTCGTTTAGTCTCAATATATTGCAAGACGTCTTATTATTGAATAAGTTTACCTTCATTAGAAGCTAGCATTTAAAGTTGACACGTGCTTATCTGTCTGTCTGTCTGTCTTTACCTGACCAGGGAATCGATCCCGAGACTTTATGCACAGCAATCACATTCACCATTATTGCGTCACTAAGCTAACATGAGATTGTGTGTGTAGAACCGTGATGCAGAAAAACAAAATTACAATTTACTCGGTTTGAATTAAGCTCGATGCTTCACGATGTCAATAAAGAGACAGTCAATATCTATACTAATATTATAAAAATGAAAGATTTGATTTTTAGTTTGTTTGTTTGTAAGGATTTAACTCAAAAACTACTCAACGTTTTAAATAAAGCTCTCGCCTTTAGAAAGCTATATTATCACCGAGCAACATAGGTTACATACTATTCAAAAAACTTTCCAACCTAACCCACATAAGTTTGCGCGAGTGAAGCCGCGGGCAAAAGCTAGTTATAAATATTTTTATTTTGAAGTTATATACGTACCTACTATGATTATATATAACAAATCGTAATAACACATCAAATATTATCTGTACGTTATCTTCTAAATGACGTCAGTAATCTCTGTATGTATAAGTAGGATGGGTAGGTAGGATAGGTTAGGTACCGAGACCACTGGAGCGGTAGATACCGTACTACAAGTACTAATAATGTACGTTTAACGAGATGTTCGTTATACGTACATTAGTACTCAATCATTTTCTCATATTCTCATCTCGGCAGATATATATAAGGAGTATATTTCAAATCAAGATTGTAATTCAAATCTAATGGGTGACACGGATTCTGTCCAATATATTTGAACTGAGTGTGATATTCTCTACAGATACCTAGATAGATAATGCATTTTTATTATGTATATTCAAACATTTATTACTTCCATAAAATAATAATTACGTATTACTTAACTTACAATACACACATAGAATAAAAATCTCTACTCAAATAAATAATGCAAATAAAATATTCATTTGTAATAATAAACATACATAATAATATATATTTATTTTGCTAAGGGTTACTGTAGTGGTTTTTTCATCGCTTTGATAATATTAGTATAACTTCATACAAGCCTAGTTATGACAGCTTTATTAATCCTGTACTTCGAGCTGGTTTGTGGTTGAGAGATCTCAGATTTGATTCTTGGCTCGAGCAGTTTAAACTTGTATTGCATTCACATTGCATTTTAATAGAGGGCGCACGTATTGCTTTCTATTGAGCACTTTGCCAGACATACATAAATGCTACTAAGAATGTTCAACCAAAATATTCTCTCCTCGACAAAGGAATTCAAAACACAACATATCATTGTGATTGCGGCTTTTAAACTTCGCCTTTTCACCAAATATTGTGTTTAGCGAACCAGTCTTCAAGCACTATGTAATCTTAAGAGATTTTGTGAGATACCACACTACCAAAATAAAATCTTATCTGAGATAAAATCTCTATATTTAAAGACTTTGGATGAGATTTTCTTTTATTTTGAAGTTGTTTGTTATTTATTGGAGCAGCCTCTCACAACTGAATGGTATTTAGTCGAGATGCGAGCTACGCAGCCAGCGTTATTGGATTTTACAAGCGAGCATGTAAGGCAACAAGCACGTAGCCACTCCTGGTTTGAAATGAAAAATTGCGGCGCTGTGGAGTGTTCCTACTCTAAACTGCATTCTTTTTAGATTCCTAACAATTTTGATTGCAAATTAGTTGTTACTGACCCCTCTAGCTTAGCTAAAGCTTTTAGCTTTTATTTTCTATTTTTTCGCTCCCAACGCTAGTATCGATAGTATTAAAAGTTTGTATTGGTAGCGGAATTCCATTTAACCCAAAAATTCTCTCGGCCGTACATTCAGTCATTAGCTACTGACTAAGACATGGCTGATCAATGATATATTAAACTTAAATATATATCAATTAATAAGACGAACAGATAGGCCTTTCACTAGAGGCTAGTTCTGTAGCATCTGTAACACTGATTTAATGCGTCAATCTTGTTTTACGATAATGAAGTCACAGGGAACAAATAACTCGATTACTGTTGAGGAATTACTACCTACTAATTAGTAATAGATTAGGTAATTAAGCTTTCTTGTTTGATATTGCCGATTCTCAAGATTTGTAAATACAAAATATTAAGATACAGTTTTCAACGTTGATTAGATAGTAGATAGACTTAGTTACTCAATAGTAAAAGTCAAAAATAATCGTCTAATATTCGATTAGCTTTCCTTTTAATTAACGTTTCCTTGGAGTTGCGTTTCCGATATTTTTCATTTGGTTGCTTTCGATACCGTATTAAAAGCCTTGAACCGAACCAATAAAGGGTTGCAGTGATATCCCCAAAGCGATTGACAAATCGACCGAAAAAGAAAGGCAAAGGTCAAAACTCAATTATTATTTCGTATACAATGGACTAGTTTCTGCGTTTATTTGGACATAACTGTATTGTCATATACGTGTCTATGATTATAGCTGATGCAACAATATGGTGTTAATTTTATTGTAAGAAGGATTTTAGTATATCGAAAGTTAGCTTTAGTAAATGATTTTGTAAACTCTATGTTTACGAGTTTATTTTAATTATTTTACTATAGTAAGCACTTTCAAAAAATATTTTCAAGAAGGATTTACAAAATATAGTTTAATGAAACCCACCACACACCCTCGGATTGGCCACCTCAGCTATTGCAATAGAAAACGGATGTCAATACCGAACTCCTTTGATGAGATGCAGTCCCGGCTTGGGTTTAGGGCGTACTACAACTTGCAGTATTTCAAACTGAAATATGCGTCGACACGTGTTTGGCCTCTGCGCGAAAAATCCTCAGAACAGTTTGACAAGGTTTATCCATTGTAATTAAAAATAGCTCATTATTTTTTATTACGACGGATAGCCGCCAAGCAACGCCCAATTTAATCTTATATACCTTGTCAAAGCTTTATAAGTTTCCCTAAAAGCTTTCTAACCTTTTTAAATATTAGTTGAATATCAGGCTGTTTCTAAGGCGTAATTATAATAAAGTAGGTATACTTAGTCTTAAGTAAGAGTAAGGTATGATCCAAAAGCTTAGCTGTAGGTATTACACATACCTATAAAATATAAATATGTGTGAAAATAAATATTAATAATAATAATCTATATTGATTCAAAAAGTTACAGACACACATTATACACAGATACATATTATATGTATATGCTCAAGGAGCTAAAACAAAAGGAGTAACATAACAATTTTGAAGATCCATTATAGCAGAAATCTGTATACAACTATCTTGAAACCCTGTCTTTTAAACTAGGATAGGACCTGTATTATAAGAGACAGTGTTCGGCGGTTATTTATTACATGAAATAGATTTGTAAAACTTACAGATTGTGTCTAGTGTAATTATATCAATTAACTACAGGTGTGCGTATATGTAACTTAGGTTAAACTGTGTGCGTGTGGGTGTAGGTGTGTGTACTTACATACGTGGATGCGAGCGTGCAGTTCTATGTGTATGTTTGTGTGTGTGTGTGTGTGTGTGTGTGTGTGTGTGTTTGTGTGTGTGTGTGTGTGTGTGTGTGTGTGTATGTGTGTGTGTGTGTGTGTGTGTGTGTGTGTGTTTGCGTGTGCGTGCGTGTGTGTGAGTGTGAAGGGTAAGAGTGAACGTGTTTATGAGGGTATATTATATAGTTGCGTTAAGCGATGTTTTTGTAATTGCGATGCAACTAATTATACCTCATCTTCAAGCAGAGTAACGTGACGAATTCAAAAAAGAGCATTGTCGCAAAGAAAATTTGTTATACTGATATTACCAACTTTAATGAGACTATAGTCATTGAAACAATGCACTGGAGCTATAAATTCTGCTCGTTTCAAAACTAGCTATTGTGCGGTTCCACAATCATTTTGTAGCTCATCTCGGTTTACCAGAAAGTACTTAACAACAATCTTTAAGTGTTTAAAGCCCGCGGCGAATTAAAAAACAACCTGTAAGCGGACACTATGCGCACACATTTAACTCGGGAAAGCTTTCAGTGATTCATCCCGCGATCCGTCACCGACGAGATTTTAATTGTTTCATCTGCAGTTAAACTTGGAACACAGTAATGTCGTCTTTAAATATAGTTATTTAATCCTACTTATATTGATTTTCTACTTATATTGTTTTTAGATTATGATTATGAATTTTAATACAGAATTACGAAGTCTGGAATCGTGTCTTGATATTCCTCTCAACAAAGTACACTCATCTAAAGAACAGTTTACTTCGGCTAAAGAAAAATAAATTATATTTATTGTAAGTTGGATTTCAACATAAAAATATATACACATAAGCAATTGTAAAAACTGACCAAACTGAGCGTAGTGATAAGTAGCAGATGCTTAGATTTACTTTTATTGCTTTGCGTTTATAAATCATTTATTTATATTTTTATATTGTATATTTTCATTGAAATTAAACTGCTATATACGGATTTTATCGCGTTGTTTATTTGACACTTTATTACAAAATTTTGAAAATTTTTACACTACTAAGTACTACTATTAAACTTTACTAATTTTTAAGCTAATTAAATTATTATTAAACTATTTAGATTTAATTTATTTTTACACTTTCCCCGACGTTTCGGTTGCTTTTCAGCAGCCATGGTCACGGGGAGACTAAGATGGCAGTTGTCTCAATGTTCCAGTGTAGTTATTTCAAAGTACCCGAACATAATTTAATCATTGGTGTTTCTATTTACGCAGAATGAGCTCAAAGTATCATGAAGTCTAGCTGTGGTTTGCTTCTTCTTGGGTTTGACTATTTTTATTACTGGATCCCAAGCTGGTGGTACATTCCAACCATCTTCTCTATTAAAATTAGGATGTTTTTTGATTTCAATAGCCTCGCGAAGCATCCTTGGTAGGAATCGGTGTTCTTTAGCGAGAATCTGTGGTTTGTCAAATCTCAGGTAGTGGTTGGTCCCCTGTTGCACATGTTCACACACAGCAGACTTCAACGAGCGTCGGTGTTTTACATCAGCTATGTGTTCTTTTATGCGGGTGCCTATGTTTCTCTTGGTTTGACCAATGTATGAGAGTCCGCAGTCACAATCTATTTTATAGACCCCTGCATCTTGTAAAGGTAGTTGGCACTTGACGGATGGTAAAAATTGACTTATCTTCGTTGGCGGCTTGAAGTATGTGTTGATTGAAGCTCGCTTCAAGATGTAGCCAATCTTGTCAGTGACACCCCTTACATAAGGCAGTATAGCAGGCTGGCGCTGGACTGTGGCTGGCTTTTCTCGGGATCTGTGACAGCGGCGCGGCTGTTGGAGCTTGTTGTCTTGCAGTACTTGCTTGACATGTTGAAGCTCGGCGTCCAGGTGTTTCTTGTCACAGATCCCATGGGCTCTCTGAAACAAAGACATTCCCACGGTAGCTAACTGTTTAGGATGGTGGTGAGATTCACCGTTTAAGTACCTATTTGTATGGGTCTTTTTCCTATATACAGTGTGGCTCAAAGTATGATCAGGATTCCTGATGACAAGTACATCTAAGAAAGCTAATGAATTATTTGCCTCTAATTCCATAGTAAATTGGATGTTATTATTAATGGAATTAAGATGTTCTAGGAATACACTTGCACTATCTGTTGGTAATATTGTAAAAGTATCATCTACAAACCTCTTATAAATCCTGGGTGTGATGGGGGCAGTATGTAAAGCTCGAGCCTCGAAGTCCTCCATATATATGTCAGCAACGACAGGCGATACTGGGGAGCCCATTGCGACACCATCGACTTGTGGGCTCCCCAGTATCGCCTGTCGTTGATGATACTTTTACAATATTACCAACAGATAGTGCAAGTGTATTCCTAGAACATCTTAATTCCATTAATAATAACATCCAATTTACTATGGAGTTAGAGGCAAATAATTCATTAGCTTTCTTAGATGTACTTGTCATCAGGAATCCTGATCATACTTTGAGCCACACTGTATATAGGAAAAAGACCCATACAAATAGGTACTTAAACGGTGAATCTCACCACCATCCTAAACAGTTAGCTACCGTGGGAATGTCTTTGTTTCAGAGAGCCCATGGGATCTGTGACAAGAAACACCTGGACGCCGAGCTTCAACATGTCAAGCAAGTACTGCAAGACAACAAGCTCCAACAGCCGCGCCGCTGTCACAGATCCCGAGAAAAGCCAGCCACAGTCGAGCGCCAGCCTGCTATACTGCCTTATGTAAGGGGTGTCACTGACAAGATTGGCTACATCTTGAAGCGAGCTTCAATCAACACATACTTCAAGCCGCCAACGAAGATAAGTCAATTTTTACCATCCGTCAAGTGCCAACTACCTTTACAAGATGCAGGGGTCTATAAAATAGATTGTGACTGCGGACTCTCATACATTGGTTAAACCAATAGAAACATAGGCACCCGCATAAAAGAACACATAGCTGATGTAAAACACCGACGCTCGTTGAAGTCTGCTGTGTGTGAACATGTGCAACAGGGGACCAACCACTACCTGAGATTTGACAAACCACAGATTCTCGCTAAAGAACACCGATTCCTACCAAGGATGCTTCGCGAGGCTATTGAAATCAAAAAACATCCTAATTTTAATAGAGAAGATGGTTGGAATGTACCACCAGCTTGGGATCCAGTAATAAAAATAGTCAAACCCAAGAAGAAGCAAACCACAGCTAGACTTCATGATACTTTGAGCTCATTCTGCGTAAATAGAAACACCAATGATTAGATTATGTTCGGGTACTTTGAAATAACTACACTGGAACATTGAGACAACTGCCATCTTAGTCTCCCCGTGACCATGGCTGCTGAAAAGCAACCGAAACGTCGGGGAAAGTGTAAAAATAAATTAAATCTAAATAGTTTAATAATAATTTAATTAGCTTAAAAATTAGTAAAGTTTAATAGTAGTACTTAGTAGGGTAAAAATTTTCAAAATTTTGTAATAAAGTGTCAAATAAACAACGCGATAAAATCCGTATATAGCAGTTTAATTTCAATGAATAATATTCGCGTAAATAGAAGACAATATTGTATATTTTCTCCAGAAACACGATACCAATATTCAATAATAATTGTTCTCAGTATTTGGCAACGATTTTATGCATTGAACTGTGAACGGAGTTACTGAATCTGAAAATTGAATGTCGGTTATAAATAAATACAATAGGGATTTATAACACGAGACTAAGCATCAACATTGAGAGCAACAATGGATCAAACAGTTGTGGTGTGTTGTCATCAACTCGTTTAATTAAATCCTACTCAGTACGACAAAGGAACTAAATATAACGTATTTATAAAATAAGTAATTCGTCATATTTGTCATATCTCTTACTGTCGGATATTTCCGACTGGGACAGTCAAAAGGGTAAGCTTCGTGCCTCTGTTTATTGATAATGTACGAGGTACCTTACTGGTATACTTCATATCAGAAAGGACATTAATAAATCACAATAATTATCTATAGCAGTTTGCATACCTACAGTACGCGAGCGGAGCGAGTGCGTTGTGTTTGTACAATATTACGATATGAATTGAATTCTATGGTAAGATAAAGCTTTGGAAAAAACATTGAAGTATTCGTCATCGACTATAACGAATAGACAGATTAAAATTTGCTACTGTTGGTGATTGGCTAGCGTATGAATGATCTCTTGCAATACCAGAAAAGTAACTTGCGCATCAACGACGAAATGATAGAATGAGGAACAGTGTGATAAGAGAGAGATGCGGCATGAGAGTGGATATAGTGACAAGAATCGAGTATGTTAAGCTGGTTTGGGCATGTAGAAAGAATGGACGAGAAAAGACTGATTAAGAAAGTTTATAATGCTAGTGTGAATGGAACAGTCGCAAGGGGAAGACCTAGGCGAACGTTTCTTGATCAGATCAGACACGTTCTGGACAAAGGCTAGCTTAAGAGCATCTTAAATCGGCGAGCGTGTATGAGGAATGTGATGAAAGTGAACGAAGCCAGAGAAGTGTGCTAGGATCGAAGCAAATGGAAATCCGTAGTCTCTGCCTACCCGTCTGGGAAACAGGGGTGAATATATATGTATGTATGCATCAACTACTTTATGAAGAGAAATTAAACAAGAGAAGAAAAGTAGGTAGATTCACATATACCTACTTTTCTTCTCTTGTTTAATTTTTAATTTAAATATTCACATATCTACCTTACTTATTTTATTACTTATCAGGTGAAAAACATTGTGGAGCCGGCATCTGGTAAGAGAGATCTCTTTTCCGGGCAGGCTGACTCATTCGTACTGTCACCGAATAATTGGTAACTGGGCTCGCATCATTGGGTGAAGCTCTTCCACTAAACTCTTTCTCTTGCATTGTTTTTCAACTTTTCATAAATATAACAACCTCATTGCATCAGCGTTGTCTCGGTCTGCCTCTGACTTCGAATTTTGTGATCAACCATGTTGCAGTTCTTGTCCACTTCTGAAGATGCATTCTTTAGACAGAAATAATACCATTAAAGTCAAATTTAAGTTTAATCCTATTTAAGTAACACCGAATCGAAGTCGCGCAGAGATGTTTTTGTGTTAGAGAGTGGCTTGGCGAATTTACTAAAAAACATTATCATTATAAATATACATTATTGTCATTGTAAGTCAGTCATAAAATACAGTCACACTTATTGTGTGATTTTAAACATTAAATTACAGAGACAAAGGCGCTTAAAGTAATTTGTGTTTTTGAATAAAGCTTGTATTATGCAGAAAAAGGATTCCTTTCATAATCCATTTCGTCGTTTCATCTGTCTGTCTCGCCCCGCGGCGTCACCTGTGGTTTTGCAATTAATACTCAGTCAAGCCTCTTAGCGCCATTCTCTTGGATGTTCAAGACTTTATACTCTGTAAATTATGGAATGAAAGTGGAAGCCAAATCTAAAATAAAATAATGATATGCATGGGTAGAGTTCAGCAGGATAAAGCTTAAGGTTACCGTGAAGACTCGTTTTCGGTATCCAAGCTGAACGAAGTGATATTCTGTTCGAAGATTGGTTGTAGCCAAGGTTGTCAGATTGTACTTCATGACAATATTCTCACGCCCCTTATGTGGGATTTAATCATAATTAGCGAAATGAGGGCCAAATACATATGTGTTTAACCTCGCCGGATTACATAGGGATCTTAATATGTTATGTTAAATCGTGAAGTACCTATATGAGAAACAAAATGTAAATATTTTATATAGTCGAGCTCGCAGATATTATATTTAAGAGTTATTTATTTTTACAAAGCCTTGACTCCTGAATAGACTAAGCAGCGGTTACGTAGAGTCTATAATAATCGTATACAGGGTCGGCCGGAACGTCGCACTTGTTTGAAAACATAATCTCATTATCATCTGAATCGCCGTATTCTAAATATATCGTTCAGAATACTATAGCTTGCGTATTTTTAGTTGCGAGTCGTTAACCTCAGAGAATGCTGTGTATTTGAATTTGCATCGAAACGTTTTGAACGTCTGCACTTTTAGAATTACGTATATATAAAAATATTTGTTCGTCCCCTTTTTATATGCAAAGATAAGTGTTTAAATGTCTTATTGAGCATGGGAAGAATATACATTCGGTGTTTTATATAAGCGTGTTATGTTCATAACTGTGTGCTGTATACAATTTCACAGGTACGTTGTAACTAGCTATGCAGATCACAGTCTACTAGTTTATACTATAAAATGTTTTATTTTTAATAAGTGCTATTATCAATATGGATACTACTCATTATATATGTATTTGTTTTGATGTTTAATTTTTGTTTCCTATCTACATTCATAATATATGTATATTCGTTACACCAAGTTGTCTGATTACTATTATATTATGCTATAAATTTATGAATATAGATAGTGTAAGTTGTTATGCTGTTTTATCGAATAAGTAACGAAAGGACTATTTTGTTTCGTTATCCATTAACCTACCTCATCATCGTGTAAATTATAATTCGTGTGTAGGAACATAATTATACTTAATTGAATTATAAATTCACGGGTGCTAATAGACTGTAAATTATTTTGAAATATGAATTTCTATATAGGATTTTATTGCAGATACTCCACTAAATTTTAAGATTGAAGGTGGTACTCAACCGATTAACTGAGAAACTTTTAATCTGAAGCATTTCTATCTGAATTATTGGCTGCTAAGCCATTATTTTTCAACAACTCTTTAGTGAATGCCACTTATATACACGCACTTTTGGATCTCAGTGGTCACTCGAACAGTCGTATTACAAACACTATCACGAACCTATTTATTCATTGCATGTTGACGGTAAATGTTCCAAATGTTCTTGTAAATATTTAATCAATTGAGAATTGTCGTCAAATGAGTATAAACAAAACTACCAACTCCAACACAGCGTTGTTACTGGGAATGTCTTTCCCCAATAACGCTAACTTTTCCCAGTGGAATAAGGAGGTAGTCAACACAGCTAAGTATATCTCATATTAAATTTTCCGAGATTGGTTTCATGAAATCGTTAACCTCGCTTATCAGGAAGGGTAACAGCCTCTATCGAGTGCTGTGTTTTCCATACTAAATGATCGCGTCCACTGAGTGGTAATTAACCCTGATTCCTGAATAAAGGGCGGGATTGACATATTATTTATTCTATTAATGCGTTTGATTACTTGATTTTAATGTAAGAATATAGTGTATACAGGTGGTGCTGTGTCAGTAGCTAATGACGAAAAATTAATTTATGCATTGTACGCTTGTAATAATATGCAGAATGCATCAAAAAGTATTACAAAGATTATAAAAATATATATTAATAAGATCAATGAACAAATAATTATTTAATTGAAGTAACTAACATAAAATAATCATGTGTTTGATATGGCATAGAGTATACATATTATATGTTGTATTTTCAAAGTGAGTTACTATGGCTATCACTTTCGAATAATAAATAGGTACTTTTAAATACTAAGGTGAGATATATTATAGAGAGGGGCTTAAATAATATCGCGACAATGGGTCTCAATACTCTAATAATGTCATTTAATCTGTAAGATTAAATAGCAAAAATCGTACACGACAAATTATAATCATCTTCATTTAACAAATTAGCAATAGCTGAAGGAACGAAGGAAAAGTAAGAAAACAGAAAACACAGATTAAATTCTTACCCCGCAAAATATCTTTAAAGAAATTAAATAATAATAAGTGGTAAATATACGCATTAATAAATAATAGTTAATACTTCGAAACAATCAATACAAATTAAATATCTCATTACTTTTGCAAATAAACAAACTCAATCTTTTCATATACATACTTCTGGCATAAACGTCCATAAAGCGTATCTGTATACTTTTCTCAATAGTAACAATTTTGAAGGACAATGGACGACTTGGCTTATAAACAGCGCAGTACCTCGTCGACGCAAACTCCTCGGGACCGACAATAGAGGCAATATCTTGTTGTGATATTTACATGTTTACGGCAACAAATTCAAGGGATCCTTCACGATTCCTACAACTTCAACCTTCATTTTATCCGAGTCTTGCAAAGGCCAAGGTCGTTCACGTTCATAACTCGAAGAAACCTCCATATTTCATACGATATCAAAATATTTGATGTAGTATTTCAAGCGAGATTGCCTCCGCGTTATAATACGAAGGAGTTTTAAGGATCAGTGTTGGCGTCTAAGTCTCAAACGCAGGCCGAAGTTAATTTGGCGGAACATGGCTTACTAAGAGCTCTCTCGGAGGGGAAGGGATTAGGGAACTAATCTCTGTTTTTCCAGACGATATAAAATATCCACTAAAACTTCGGCGGATATGCGCTAATAGAGGTCGTTCCGATAGTCGTTTGGATGTTCGATGGGGACTCCTCCTTGCTCCTCAATTAATTACTCATAGTCATTCAATATGGCAATCGGAGATGCTGCGTTTAGTTTATAATCATTTTATGCTTCGTAACTTAGAAGCAGTGATTCACCTAAGTCATACAAAATCTCTAAATCAGCATGATCTTTAGAATCCCTTCAGACTTCAACTCTTTTGACAAACTATGACACTCAGTCTTACATTTATCAGTCTTTATGGACTATACTCAGAACTAGTCTTTCCTATGATTGCTCACATGACAGAAAAATTATATTGATTAATATTAGAATTGAACCCGGAATCTTGCGATTGTAATGCAAAATTAACGCCACGGTACCAAAATCACGGTAAAAAAATTTGAAAGCCTATAGGTTTATATAAATATGTTTAGTTACAATGGAGTACCTATTAGCTTTATGAAAGTAATTTCGTTAGATATAATTCTAAATGTTGAAGTTGTATTTTATTTTTAAATTCTATTTTAATGCCCTTAACTAACTGTATCTCATCTGCGGGCATCAAACCCACAACACTCGACGTAGCTTAGTGCGAGGTGTCCAGTTAAGTAACGTTTACAACATCCGTGTAGTCAAATATTTAACAGTATCTCGATATTTAATTTTTTATTATAATAGTTTGTCATATGTAATTTAAGCAGCTATAAAATGATCATCTTAAAACACTCTTATCACAAGAAATAAAACGCGAATAACAAGCAGAAATGTATAAACCACAAGCATTTCATAAAGTTTACGATATCATAAAATTATAAATACATTTAAAGATAAAAAGCTTTATTCGCGACGACTACACGAGTATACGACCGCGTCAGAAACATCATGTAGCGATCTATGACACAAGTTGGTGACATAGGCAGCAGTGTTATGGACATTGATGGCCTACGACTGATAACACCAATAATATAGAGGCTGCCTTGTTGGGAAACGGCTAACCGCTTAAAAGGGCAACCTCGCACTTGGAATAATTCCTGTGTCTTTACAAACATTGCTTAACATTCGTACAAATGTATGTACTATTCTACATGACAATTTGGAAGGACATATTGTGTTATATTAATCTTTATTCTAACTTTTACCGTCGAGGACCACATTTGCAACAAACTGGTGATCACATAATCTGCTCCCGTGGAGTCCTGTCCATAGTAATTTTAAAACAAAAAGCAGAAAGTATCTTCTAACGTTTTTTGTCATTCCCCAGCGATAAGACTTCAGACACAAGAAGAATAATGTAACACAACATCGACATTTCAGTATCAGTATAATATTATATCTGTTTTTATTATGACTCAAGGTTACACATTTTGTTTTTTTTAATATAACGGTGTTAGCGGAAGTAATCAATTTAAGACGAACATCTGAAAATAGTGATTATTATTTAAAATGTGAGCACTCAAAGAGAATTATTGTCATTGTTGTGTCTTCCTAAATAATAAACATTTTTAATTTTTTTACTCAATTCGTAATCTTCAGTTTTGTGTTTAGACTATAATACGTTTTATGTCAATAGTATGAATAAGAAGAGCTACAAACATTGTCAGGAGCTTGATTCTGTGATAATGTCTGCCAGTATTTTTAAATTTATAATTTGTTTAAAGCATAAGTCAATTTGTAAAATATATTTTTACTTCATACCATGAAGTACCTACTTCTTTTCAATAAGGTAACGTAACTATTGTACGGTTTCTTTTGTCATACTACTAGGAAAATCTTTCAAGAAGCTCTCTTTGCTATAATATTTTCTTAACACTTTACCTAAGATTTCGAGAAAAGGCACAATATGTTTGAAGTCTATGTTTCTGATCTCGTAATATTTCGATTTATAAGAAGTGACGTACTGTAGCTCTATAATTTCTCATTTCTGTGTCGCGCTATATTTAAACAAAGAATACCATTACATAAAATAACTCCAGCTTATATGTGAATTATACAATTTTCTACTGGTGTCGCGCGTACGCATTCATGGCTTGAACCACACTCAGTGTATAGGTAGAGTTAGGTCTACACTGCACAGTTGGCGTAGTGATTTAAGTAGTTGGCTCGCCACTGCTACTGCGCTGAGTGTTGTGAGTTCGATCCTCACATAGGACAAAAAAATATGTGATCCACAAATAATTGTTTCAAATCTGGATGTTCTTTGTGACCGTTGGATGAATGTTTGTAAAGTACCCCTCGGTACAGAAATACTCCTAGTCCGGGAGTTGCCTTTTTTTAAAGAAGAAAGAAATATAGGTCTCGTATGACCAGTACATAACAAGTAAATAGCAAATCACACACAACATAACTTTAATTATTATAGACTGGCAGACCCGCGCAATTTCGTCTGCTTCACATAAAATAACGACTTAGTTATTAAAATTATTATATCTTATAAAACTTCAACTAAAGAAAATAAGTCTAACTACACCTATATATATATAATATAATAGTTAAAAACTACCTACTAGTATTTAAAAACTATATATCTATAAAAGTTAAAATATGTCATAAGAACCAACGCTCAGAACGTCTGTTCGCATCGACAGCCCCCCGTTCGTTCTTTTCTAGTTTTCGCTCCGGACCGTGCCGTGCGTTATACAATAATCAACCGTACAGCATACGTATAGCACGTTGATACATTCGTAAGTCGCAAATCACCTTCCACACCGTAATTACTTGAAATTTTATTTCATGGATATCTTGTGTTTATAAACAGATTTCTATAATTCTTTTTTTATTAGTTACATATTAAAGTCGTCTTTCATCACTACACTGATCGTGAGAATGTTGTGAAGATACAGCTATGTATAACACGATTTTTATTTATATTTTAGTAAATTTTGAACGAATATCTTAATTTCCAATTATTTTGTTGGTATAAAAAGTATCATATATCCTGCCCAGGATTAATAACTATAACTGTACCAAGTTTGATTAAAATCCCTTCAGTAGTTTTTAATCCATCTGTGTACATACAGACAGTCGGACAGACCGACAGACAGACAAAAAAATTACTGATTGTATTTTTGGCATCAGTATCGATTACTAATCATCCCCAAATAGCTATTTTGTAAATATATTAAATGTACAGAATTGACCTCTCTACAATTTTATTATAAGTATAGATATAACTCGATGATCGGTGTTCTTGAGATCTGTTAGACCCGCCGCAATAGCGATACCACGATGCTGCAACAGCAGATTACTAATGACTTTTGCCGCGCCTTTTATCAATTTAAAGTATATTAGCCTTTTGAATAAAGCGTAGTTGATACATCATACAAAATATCGTAAAAGCTCTGCTGCTCCAATTCGATACCCCAAATCTTCCCTGCCTTGCTCCTACAATAAAATGAGATTTATAGCTCAATATCTTTATTGCCAAATATAATTTTCATCATTCTGTCCTATTAACTCGATAAGTATCATTCACGCCAACATACGGTTATTTTCCAGACCACTTAAGCAAATATATAGCTGGTGAAATAGCCAGTATATATCCTGCACCATAAATTATCAATTAAGGATTAATAAGCTGAACCAGGCTCCCTGGAGGACAATAAATTTGTAAGATAATTCCTCGTGGTTCGCCCGCTTAGCTGCAACTTCTTGGTTGGAAGTACGGATGTATAGTTAGATAGATGCACTGAGTTTTCTCGTACTATTTATAGGTGTACTAAGTGTTGTTTTGTGTCATGTCATGTTCTTTTCTTTACCACAGACAACGTGAATGCGAAATTTCATGATGATCGGCCAAGTATCTGAGGCGTGAAAGCGTAACAAACAAACTCACATTCAAATTTATTAAATTGATTAGAGATTAGTTATTTTTGTTAAAAAAGACAACTCCCGCACTAGGAATAATTCCTGTGCCGCGGGGCACTTTACAAACATTCAAAGAACGGACACAAAGCACATCCAGACTCGGAACAACCATTTGTGGATCACACAATTTTTTTGTTGCTATATTCGAACTCACAACACTTGGCGCTATGCCAGTGGCGAGATGCCCACATAGACCACGACGTCATCCGTGCAGTCAAGTTTCAGTTTAAGAGTTGGGATCCTAACAGGGTAGGGCTTACATGCCCGCCGATTATATAATTTGCCTGTTTCACTATCAGCTAAATTCAGTATCTGAAAAGTTACGTTATCTGTAAGTACATCTAATTAATAATTAATGTTCTGCTCTGTCATGCATTGAATATTTACATGGAAATCAGTGAGATAATATAACATATTAAACGGAAAACTAATATTATGACGCGGTGATTTATGCCAAACATTTAAAGAACGGTTTAAAAGGGCGCATACTTGACTTAGAACAACAATTCATTTTGTACTAGTGACCCGCCCGGCTTTGCACGGGGTAGTTCAAAACCTTACATATTATACACCTGAACCTTCCTGATGAATCCTCTGTCTATTGGTGAAAACAGCATGGAAATCCGTTCAGTCGTTTTTGAGTTTATCGCGAGCAGACAGACTCGGCGGCGGGGGACTTTGTTTTATAATATGCAGTGATTTGTGTTTTGTTTACAATTAAACTAATACAATTGAAATCCATTTAATAACAGTATGAAAAATTCTATTACATACATACACACAACACCATCTAGCCCAAACTAAGCAAAGCTTGTACTATGGGTACTAGACAATGGATAAACATACATATGTATATACTATTTTTGTTAATACATACATATTATACACAGAAACTCCCAGATCAAGACAAACATCCATGTTCATGCACACAAATGTCAGACTTGCGCGGGTATCGAACCTGCGACCTCAGGCCTGGCAGTCGGTTACACTAATCACTACGCCGTCGAGGCCGTCAAATAATATAAATTCTAAATTAATTCTCTAAATATTTTATTTTATTCACATTTCTTATTGTTGTTAAATGGAGCAATCATTCATTTCTATTACACAAGTAATTTTAAATAGTCAGTATCTGTATCAAAGTACAGACTCAAATGAATTTCGTTGTCTGAACTTTTAAAATAAAATAAATA
Source organism: Catocala fraxini (assembly GCA_930367265.1). Taxonomy (NCBI): domain Eukaryota; kingdom Metazoa; phylum Arthropoda; class Insecta; order Lepidoptera; family Erebidae; genus Catocala; species Catocala fraxini. The sequence continues at coordinate 29,747,300 of OV884028.1, read as the reverse complement.
ATAAAAACGAATGACTCACAGCTTTCTAGTCGCCATACCTTTACGATATCTTCCAAAAAGAAAAGTTCGAAGACTTTTAGACGTAAGTATTGCGAACAACTTTTAGGCGTATTTTAAGTGATACCATTTTTATTTACAAACTTCAGCAAAGGTTCACTTTAATCAACCTATACGAGTAAGATGTTTTGGTGGAATACACATTATTATCTTTTGTAGTTTGTAGTGTGTAGTACAAAGATATATATAGGAGAATGAAAATTATTGCACACCGTGAAAAATCCTGTAATACAAATGCATTATTATTATGAATTTAATGCAACATGCAGCGTATATTAAAACTTTTACATTATCAGGTCTTTATATTAAATATTCTTTTTTTATTTCAACCGCCATGCAGACTTGCGTATAGCATGTATCAGCAGAATTAGTTGGCTTGGTTCTATTTATTTAGCCAATATTATGAACTAGATTATGGCAGCAGATTCGATCGCGTTATTGTAGATTTTATTAACAAGTTTTAATCCCTCGGGAACAATTCTTTTTCCTGGACGAAAGGTACCCTGTGTCTTTTTTTGTTCCCCTGACAACGTGTATTAAAATTTCATGGTGACAGGTTGAGTAGTTAAGTCGTGAAAACGTAACAAACAAACTCACAGTCGCATTTATAATATTAGTCAGAATAACAAAAAGCATACCTACACATGAGTGGAGATACCCCATCATATGCTTTGGAGAAAATTTGGCGCTCAGACACATATGATACTTTTATGCCGGTATGTGTTCACATATGATGGGATCGGGCAAATTTACGGACAGAACCTAGTAGTAGTAGTAAATAAATCTATCGAGCTATCAAAAATGTTATGCGTTCATTCTATATAAACAATAATGTCAAAATATACTTCACTGTAAAAAGATTAATATGTATTTAGTGTCATATGATATGATTATATAATATGCGAGATATCATACTACATTGGTAACATTAACTCAATCGTCACAACAAATAAGAAAATGAATAATCAAATGACATTAAATATAATAGTTAAAACGACAGTAAAAATTTTGTTGGCAGTTTGTAAATAGAACAGTAATATCTTTATGAGCGATCCGCTAGATAAATAATAAAATGGCCGCCGAAAATAAAAGTTTGTTCTAATTTCAAATGTGGATCCCGGTTAATTCGCAGACTGAGTTATTGGTTATTGGAATGATCAGAATGTGTGTGATGACTCTTTTAAGAAGTACATTATTTGAACAGGGTGATTGTGATGTGATTATTGGAGAGATTGATATGTGAGGTGTTTTTTTATTTTTATACAACTAAAGCGGCAAACAAGCATTCGGCCCACCTGATGGTAAGTGGTCATCGTAGCCTATGGTCGCCTGACACCAAAAGCATCACATGCGCGTTGCCGATCTTGTAAAAAACTTTAGAGCCCTTTTTGAAGAATCCCATACTGTAGTCTTGTAGCAGAACCTCGGCAAAAAGATTCCACAACCAGAGCGTACGCGGAAGAAAATTACTTTGGAACCGCTTGGTGCGGCGCCAATTAGGTTGTAAGGTGTGAGAATAAAATCCCTGCCGAAGGCGAGCGGTGCGATGATAAAAAGTAGCTGATGGCATCATCTCAAACAACTCATCAGAACACAATTCATTATATAAGCGGTAGAACACACAAAGGGAGACAAAGTCATTTTTGAGGTTTAGTGGCTCGATACCGTCTGTGAGTTGGGGCTCATCGACAATTCTCAGGGCTCGTCTTTGTACCGCGTCAAAAGGTTTAAAATAATGGTGTGTTGATTTCTATTTAAAGTTGTGGATATTAAAATCTTTTGTTGAAAACTTCTCTAGCACTTTACGTATAGGAAAATGTCCCGTGGTCTATGAGAACATATGGAATGCTAAATTAGGGGCTTATTGTAATGAGGCCCTGATGTGACATCCCAGTAGCTTGCACTCTTTGACTATCGTTGATTTGAGTTGAGTTTGTGTGGTAGAGTTCCTTTCTGGGGTGAGTCAAGCATGCGTCCTTTATGTATAGCCCAAATATTTAAAAAAATCTGGTGTGGAGCGGTTATTATCCATGTGATTAAAAAGGTATTTGTTATAAATTATAATATAAGCTATTTAAAGCCATTATACTAAAAATATCACATAATCTATAAGCGCGACGCCGTGCACGTGAAAAAGGCCAAGTTCAGACGGATTTAAAATTAAAATTAATTTGTCCATAGATAAGTTCAATGTCATGGAGCATTAAAGGGTTATAAAGTTTATGGAAGTTTATCCAGTATCAACGCGCAGATTTTAATATTGAAAAGTATATATTTTATCAAGAGACGATGTTTTTTTTAAAATATACTTGTAATATGTCGTGTGTCGTATCTTATCTATACTAATATTATAAAGAGGAGAGATTAGATTTTTTGTTTGTTTGTTTGTAAGGGATTAACTCAAAAATTGCTCAACCACTTTAAAATTATTTCACCATTGGAAAGCTTTATTATCAGCGAGTAACATAGGCTTTATTTTATTGTAAGAAAATACTGTTACTAGCATAACCTAACCTGCTTTTACGCGAGTGAAGCCGTGAGCATAAGCTAGTCATTTATATATTTAATATCGATTAAAAACTGGTAGTAGCCCAGTGGATAAAGCGTTGTACTTGCGATCGAGAAGTAACGGGTTCGATTCCCACCCATTGTGTTACGGACGCAAATTCACTTCCAGCACAAATGTTTAGCTCAGTTAGAGACGCTTACGATACTAGTGATCCATAGTTAAGTATTTTAAATAGATTCCCTTTGAATTCGTTGTTTGCGTATAGTCGCTAATTGTTTAATGAAATTGGCGTTTTAATCTTATTATTGCGATTATAAACAAATTTTATTTGCCACGAAAAATCATAGTTATATATCCGATGTATTTTATGTAGACTTCTTTGCTTTTAAATAAATATTTTGAAGGATAATGTTTTGTAATACAAAGTTGTTGGAATGTTCATATTGTCTTAGTAAGCTAAGTTCACGCAATTCTTACACATTAAAATTAAACTACTTTTTACGGATTGTGTCACGGTTTATTAAAAAACAATATTATTATGCTATTTAGCAACCCTTAAAATCTGCCAAGTCTTATAATACCACATATAATCAAAAATCTACTCAATAGGTTAAATATCACCAACTTGGGATTAGCTTAAACCCAAGAAGAACAAAATGCAGCAAATTAAGGTTAGGCCCTAATTTTATACATTATTACATACATTATACAGTATTTAATATCGTCGCCTGTTTTGTTTAGGTGTCATGTAGTAAAATAAAACAGATGTTAATAAAAATAATGCGTAAAAATAGCGGCCAAGTTAAAAATACTTACAGTTAGTCTGAAATAAAACCAAATAAACAAAGAAAACAAATCGTACGAGTTCAGTGAATAAAATAAATATTTGTGACAAACACATGTGCTTTAAAACATAACAAGTGAAACAACGAGCATTTGATTTATATTTTCTATGAAAATATTTTATATGAACCTGATATATGGGTATGACCTATACTTTGTATCGATAAAAATATATATTTTCAGAGAAAATCTGTGTCATACACAAAGTCAAGCGAGAAACGACAAGATTGACACTATTCCTGAAATTACACCTTCACAACACGATGTTTTGCTATCTATTATTTCTAAGGCCATTGTCGATTGATAAATGAACTACTTCGGTAATGAGCTGTCATCAGCTGTAAACATTTCTTTGTGAGTATGGCGTCCTTTATTCTAGAACTGATGATAAAAGAAAATAAAACTTGCTTTTTGAAGTTCAATTGTTATAGAATAAAACCTCTTCACAATAATTTATACGACATATGAAAAGCTGTTTTTATAAAGAAAATTCATAAAGTTGACACTTTAGTTTGATATAACTTACCGTTCTGAATTAAAATTATTTTTATTTTATTGACTAGAAATTTATTTGCCCGATGATAATTTAAGCAGCCCGTACCATTCAGTACCACTTTATCATGCATGATACCATGAGCAGAGTTCTAGACTCAATGGTCCAACTGTGAATTTTCGGACAGTACATCCATTAAAGGACTTATCGGACAGTGTAGTGTGAATAAGGAAGAGGGAAGACTTTGCCTTACCTTGTTTTTACAACAAGGTGGCAAACAAAAATACTGCCAGCCTGATTCTAAGCGGATACTCGCACATGATAGATCCTACGAAAAAGGAATTAAAGATGGAATGACAGGTTAGGAATGAGCGACGTAACGACCCTCGACTACTAACGTAGGTACACATGTACATACACAGTACATGTGTTAACCAATGCAAAAATAGTTCACCGCTGTAAATGTCTGCAGCGGTGGACTATTTTCTTTATAGCTCGGACTCGTAGCTTATTTCACGAAATGTGTTATTGAAATGACCTTAATTGATGAGAGATTAAATAAATATAATAATATGTAGATTGAGTAGTTTCAAAGATTTTAATCTTTAACAACAGACGCTATACTTGAAATCGTATGTGAAATTAAAATGTTTTATTTATACTACTTATAAAAAATACTAGACTAAAACAATTATTTAAAAAAAATATCTGCCTAATAGTAAGTTTTAAGTATACAATAAGTAAGCGCTTGTGGTGATTAGGTGTTTCTTACACCTGAACAGATTTTCAGACTTCGTGTGGGTATTGAGAATTCCCTACAATACTTTGCCCAATCCGGGAATCTACGAGTAACTCTTAAAATTGTACGCGAACTTATACCATGGGACCAATAAGGCTCTCTTGGCCTTGAATACTTTATATTACTATCGTAGGCGGACAATACATATCATAAACCTTTATTACAAGAAAAATAGTAATTTAGAACACGTGCACGAACATGTCTGGCTGGTATTCCATCCGTACGAAATTCAATGAAAAATTCATATATTCTTTTATTCTAGTGCTCCGTTTTTCAACATGAAGGTCATGAGCACAGGGGAGATGAGAGAAGACAAGGGTCAAGGCCACATTTACGGACACTATTATTTAAATAAGGGTAAACGTAAGTTTTTATCGTCACAATGTACGGCGATCGGTTACAGATCGGTCCGAATAGGATTAGTAGTACCAGATTATAAAGCAATGTTGACTGCAGAAAATGTCATCACCCGTAGGGAAAATATTTTATTCTATTTCTTCTTTACTTATCTCTGCGCATATGTAAAGCTCTTATTGATTTTTTATTCGTACTGGCATAGATGTGAATATATACACGCAGTCTGGATATTTGCATTCTCTTGAAAACGTTACCATTTTTTTTATGCGTATGATATACGAGCCAACCGTCCACTTAATGGTAAGAAACTCTGTTGTCATGGTATCACAAAAGCGAAACTAACGCAAAGACAATCTAACCGCTACCACATCACTACCACATAGATGGCAAAAATGTGGTCGGCCTGATGGTAAACCACAACAGTACTTAATACTGTTACTTTACATCGACAGCCTGTGAGAGGGTAGTACATCTGCGACCGAACCAGGCAATCTGGTCAAAATACAGCTATTAGGTATATTATAATCTAACCATAGTGCAGTCAAGCTATTGGCCCTGGGGTCATGATATTAAAAGGTTCAGGTTCTAGTATAGGTACTCCCTAGCGAAACTAAATTTCAATGTATGAGTGTAATCATTCATAGTCCCATACGACTGGCGTGTCTAGTGAACTTTCACATTGACATTGAGATCGTGAACTGATATGACATTTGTAGGTGAATAATACGTAACGAATGGGTTAATGAGATTTTGTTATACATAATGCAAAGAAATAACTAATGTTTGAGAATTTCTTGAACTAATATAATTTAGTGTATGGTATTTGCTGAAGATATTAGTTTTTATAAATCTACTTGTACCATCGAGACGAAATTTTGTGCTTTGAGTAAACAGGATCTTGGTGAGAAGTATCGTGAGGCAGTGGCTCCTGTGAATTAAAAGAAAGCTAACGTATGTTCAGTCAACGAGATAAGGCCATAAGCATTCGCTAGATTTTGAATTTGGTACCATACACAATTATATTAATTTGTCATCTTTTACTGCAGTAGCGGTTATAGGAGACTCGACGACCTCGATGGCGTAGTGGTTAGTGTAACCGACTGCGACGACTGAGGTCGCGGGTTCGATCCCTGCACAAGTCAAACATTTGTGTGCATGAATATGGATGTTTGTCTTGGTCTGGGTGTTTCTATGTATAATATGTATGTATTTACAAAAAAAAAGTATTTAAGTATGTTTATCCATTGTCTAGTACCCATAGTACAAGCTCTGCTTAGTTTGGGCTAGATGGTGTTGTGTGTATGTGGTAAAATATTATTATTATTATTATTATTTGAATCACAATTCATTGCTGTAGAAAATAAACATTAATAAAATACTATTACGAATTTGGTAAATTTTCAGTTATTTATGTCGCTGACACGTCCTGATATTCAAATTGCTACATAAGCCAACCGAAATATTAAGTCTAATAGATTCAATTACTTACGAACATGTAACCTGTCCATGTAAAAAATGGGGAACGAAAGAGATCAATTTTACGATCCTGATGAAAATGCCTGGATCAAAATAAACTGAATTGATTCAGATATGTTGACTAGTAGATTCCTTTACCTCCACAAACATAACCTGGTCAATGCTGACTGTCGATGTAATAATACTGGTCACATGAGCCTAGACGAAATTGAATCAAATATATGATAATACATGACTAGTTCAGATAACCCGTGAAAATACGTAATGTTTTCTATCGAAAAACATGTTTTTGTCGCTGATATTAAACAGAATTTATAGTTACTATCTGAAAACGGTAGATCAATCACCATATGAATCAAAATGGTAATGGAATATTTATAGTGATAAGTCCATATGATCCATTATCAATAAGGTAATATCGCGCCTTAAGCTGCCTAAAGTGTGAAGCAGAGACATAACATCCATGTTTTGCCACAATAGTGGGTACGATTTGGTAACGGTAATAACGGTGTTAGCTTATTGCGACTAAGTGAAGTTGTTTTAAAAACCTGGATTAGTAATGTTAATTTATTGCTATGCTATGATGGTCTAATAATAAATTGGTCTAATTTATTATTACACTAGTGACCCGCCCCGGCTCGCACGGGCAGTACAAAACCTTAACAAATTATACATTTAAGCCTGCCTCATAAATCACTATGTCTATTGGTGAAATCTGCATCAAGATCGTTTCGTAAGTAATTGAATTATCCTTCAAATAGGTCGCCAAGTTTTTTAAAGACTCCTCTCGTAAGAAATATTTCGTGCGCAGTGAATTTTACAAACTCCGAAACAACGGATACAGAACTATTATTTGTAGATCACACAACTGACGTCTGCATAAACCTTTGCGCAATCGGTGCAGTCTTTATCGAAGACGATTGATTGCATGGACGCTATATTTTTGATGTGATCGCCTCGCCATTGAAATCTCTTCTTTGATAGACATACGGGAAATTTAGATTTAAAGATTTTTTATTTTTTTTATTTTAATTCCTTTATTTGTACATTCAGAGATAATAATATAATAGTAAGCGAAAAAGAAGAGCTTACGATGCGAAAAGTTAAAGCTAATTCTAAATATTATAAAGGCTTTATTATAATGCGATTTTGTTTTTTACGTTTTATAATTTCTATCTTTTGTAAAGGCAGTACTTAATCACATAAAATATACAAAATATATCAGCACGTATACAAGACAATGGACAATGTCCAATTACACTGCGTAGTTCCACCAGAGCAACGTTGAACGAAGAACGGAATGTAGCGAATCACGGGCAAGGTGAATGTGTTTACAGTGTTCATTTAGAGATTATCTTAAATACATATGTATATTTACTAATGTTTACGTATTTTCTTTGCAGATTGATGTTAGCCACATAGCAGCGGGTATGTACAGTAGACATATTTATTATTATATATGGCGACAGGTGTATACGAATTGTTATATACAATGTGTAAAACCAGGGGCTAAACTTAGTTTCCTTTCTTATATGGATCGTTTAATTTTATATTTTAACTAGCTGTCTCCCGCGGTGACACCCACGTTTAAGATTACTCCCGTAGCTCGTAACGTGATGTTATATAGCCTTCTACAAGAATTGGGCTATTTAAAGCAAAAATATTGTTCAAATACAACTATTTATAAGCTCCAAAAATTTCAGCGCGTTCAGACAGAAATAAACAAACTTTTCAGCTTTCTTATATTAGTATATTTATACGTCTGAAAGGCAGGCAGAGATTTATTTTATTTTAAATTATTTTCATTACTTTCTAAACAACTGTTATTGATTATATTGCTAAACAAACAATTTTAAATAGTAATAATATATAATATTCTATCACATACACACAACACCATCTAGCCCAAACTAAGCAGAGCTTGTACTATGGGTACTATGGACAATGGAGAAACATACATATACTTTTTTTTTGTAAATACATCCATATTATACATATGTATAAACATCCAGACCAAGACAAACATCCATATTCTTGCACACAAATGTTTGACTTGTGCGGGAATAGAACCCGCGACCTCAGGCGTGGCAGTTAGTTACACTAACCACTACGCCATCGAGGCCGCAATCTTTTGTAAATTACTTTTAGTTTTTGCAAACTTTACAAACATGTTTTACATGTAGACCATATGTAGCATTTTAAGCCGCAATTCAATAAGGGATCAACTAAGACTAAATATAAAAAATATTGATGTGTTGGTGAAGCTGGATTGGTAAAATTTACCTTGAAAAATAGTAGAACTAATATTATAAATGCGAATGTGAGTTTGTTTCAATACTCAATACTCAATACTCAATACCTTTACTGCACTCCATATGTTATATAGGTGTTACACAATATCACAGTAGGTACAATATGCGCTCTGTACGGCACGGCAATGTAGAAGAGAGGAGGATGCTGTTTGTTTATTACGCTTTCACGCATTAACTACTCGACCGATCATCATGAAATTTTGCATACACGTTGTCAGGGGAACAGAAAAGGACATAGGGTGCCTTTCATCTAGAAAAATACGTCACTAACTTACCCTCATTTACGCGAGTAAAGCCGCGGGTAAAATCTAGTAACTTATAAAGTACGGAGTCTTTATTATAATGACTTATGAAAATAGGAAGGGAAAATATGGGAACATTGCAGTGTGAAACCAGAAGAATACGTTTGTATAGACTGAAAGCTGTCCACATTTTCTCTTAAGAAAAATCCATTATCATAAGATCCCGCCTCTCCGCTCCCCTTTTTCCAGTAGAGAGGGATGCGTTAATGAATTCCACCACGTTAAAATAAAGGTTATTTCAGTTAAAAGCATCATATACATACAACACTAACATCTTTAGTCAAAAGTATCAATTTTAGAAAAGACAAATTTTAAATTGCAGTTTTCCACGTGGTATTAAATTATCATAAGACAAAGTTTGCTCGACAATATATCGAATTAAATTAATATAATTAAAATCATATTTACAATTTACAATACGTTTAAATACAGCCACGCTTATCTTTACATGTTTTATATCCCACGTCGCTACCAAAGTTACTTGTTCATCCAATGTCCGATAAGTCAACACTAGTCTTCATGAGCGTCTATGAAAAGCATCAAAGTATTAAGAATTTACTGCCTTCATCAATTTCTCTTCTAATCGTGGCGTTTTACGTGATATAACTAATGTCTGAATCATTTATTTTACAGGTATATCGAAAAGAGTCGGGTTTTACAGTCAAATAAAACGACAGCACATTTTATGAACTGCTGACTCTTTAATATTAAATATGTAGTTAATTCTTTGACGATCAGGTTTGGTGTGAATAAATGGATATGGAAATTGGAAAATGAAAAAATCTTTTATATTTTTTGAATTTTGTAATTTACTGCGTATTTGATTAAGAGTGTTGACTATCTCGTTGGTATTGTGCCTTGTATACAGCTTTGGATCAGGAGGTCCCGAGTTAGATCCGCGAATTCAGCCAACAAAGAGTTGTTGATTCTTTTCTGTCAAAGAATTCTCTGTCATATAAAATGTTAGCTCTCATATTGTCAATAGATATCATAGAAATATTCTCACAGAATAAGCCTTAGTCGATAGCTTGTCACTTTTAATAACTAAAACTCCTAAAGCCTTCTTTATTTTAAACGGCCTACGTTGAACATATTTGATCAACCATTAAAAAACTATTTTTTAGTAGAGCATAGAATTCCATAAATCTTAGTCATGTAACTTGTTTCACATGAAAAAGTGTCGAAGACGAATTAAGTTTTTTATTTGCGATAATATGTGTGCGCCCCACTGGGACTCGTGACGTGACTCCTGAGTGACATCGTCGGTATTAAATAGAATAAATGTTATATTTGTAACGATTAACTGAAAAATTAACACATAAAAAAATAAGAATTCATTATTATATTTTATTGATATTAAAGAGGGTGTATAGAGTCGTGTTCAATGATAACACAAATTATGATCAGTTTTGCATAAAATAATGATTAGTCATGAAAAATATAATGACTAGTAATTATTTTGATATTGATTAAATGTGAGAGAAATTGTATTTCAATACCTGCTGATATTAAATAAATGATGGTAAAGTTGCTGTAGTGCCCAAAAATTGGACAACTACAAACGCCGAAATGTTTATAAAAGGGCGCGTTATGATTCAAGAGAGTATTTTTTTTAAATTACAGTCATTGTCTCGTTCATAATAAACGATACGTTTAGTATGGAATAATAAATAATGTGACAATCAACAATAAAATTTCATTGATAAAAAACGAATGTCTAATAGTTTATCGGGGTATAATATATTTAACTAAGGTTCGTACATATATGTACATAGCTAAACATTTTCGCATCAATATTTCTTGCTATTCGCCATAAACTTCGATAACTTTCGCACTTAACTTTAGCTGACGCTACCTTTCTCACGTAGCTACACTCGCCCTATATAAGTATAAACAGAAGATCCAGCAAATAAGGTGTAAATTGATCGAACAAAAAACCAGGATCAGTGACCTACGATATAAGAAAAACGGTCAGTCCAGCCGTCCTCGGAGTAATCCGTCTCCCAACGACTCTTGTTAATCAAAACCTTGTAATACTGAAGGCTGTTCACGTATATATTTTTTAAGTCTAGCCACACTGTTTTCTTTATTGGAAATTATTTTCGTGCTTCAATATGTTTCAGAACAATAAGATTCCTAAGATCGATTTATTGCATGTCAAGGTTAATTTAATATAAATATAACACGCTAAATAGGAGTGTGTGTTGACTTACTAAGAATGTAAGCGCATACTTTAAAAGCCAGATTTCATTATACCAGTTTTAGTATTCAAACGCCTCAGTAATTTTCTTCCACTTTAACTGCTATAACGATTTGCTACACAATGAAATTTCTTATGCACTTATTAGACTCACATCTGATCCTATTTTCTCAATTATTGTTATTCTCATTCACATCTTATTTATTTTGTTCACTTAAACTAAACGTAGGAGATATGGCTGCATTTGATCGAACCTTTATAATAAATTCCCCTACCTACTAGTGCAAGTGTCAAAAAACCTTGCAGGCTATATTGCCAGCGCCTAAAATTCCCAGAAATTCTTGTGTAGACAATTGGTTAATATGATTGCTTCCTTTAAATAATTATGATGTAGTGCTCTTAGGTACATGTACAGGAATTATATCTGATTCACGATCGCGAATAAACACATTAATTATATAAATACACAAACAATTTACAGGGTGCTAATGTTATTTATCGTGTTGGTCCCACCTAGCAATATAGAAGGCTTACAGTTTCGTAAAATAACAAGACTAATTCCTATGAAGTGGCTAATAACTTACGACTTCATATATTTTCGAGACGATTTAATCCGCAAGCGTTTATCACCGTCTGCTTTAAATTTTATTCTAATTAGTTGAAGCATGGATTTAATGTCAAAGAGAGCACTCGGCCAATTGACGTCACATAAATCAGTACAAAATAAATTAGAAGATTATGTTTATATTACAACGAGAGTGTACTAACGCGGTGGCACAGTGGGAGTGAATGCGATTGCGGTATATGAGGTCTCGGGTTCGATTCCCAGGTCGGTATTAATGAGACCTTTTAGTAAGAAGATCTTTCTACAACTCATTGGCCTAAAACCGTAGGTGGCGAAATGTAAGTATATAATACTCTGCCTACCACTTTGCGGATATGAGGATATAGGTATTAGATTATGTATGTTACATACATACAGAGTTACAGGTCTCCCAAAGTAATAATGCGCATAGAAATCTTCGTCACTGTTCGGCAACAGTCGTATTCCCCGAGCGTCGGAAGACGATATGTATATAGAGTGGTTAAGTGCATTTTCTTCATGCATAATTTAGTAGTTATGTGTTTTGTGCTAAAAGAGATAAATATTGATTTATCAGTAACGAAATTTGATTCGATAATTCCAGCTGAAGCTGGTGCAATGATGGCAGAAAAAAAGGTTTAAATAACACAAGGTTTATATTAGAAGAAGAAAAAATGGTTTTCAAACACAGGTTTACATTAAAATCTTAGAAATCTAATTATTAAAATCTCAGTTCAAAAATATTTACAGCATTGATCATTCCAGAATAATATAACAATTACAAAAAAATTAATCAGAATCAGGGAGGATCTCTATTCCAGACATCGTAGATTCATCAGAACTTTCATTATGCTCTTGTTCATTTACACTTTCCCCACTGCTGTCACCTGTGTAAATAATCATTTCATCGGAAAAACTATCGATTCTTGGGTCTAATTGTCTATATTCATCTTCGCATTTAACAGCCTCATCAGAAACTTTTTTCCATTCTTCTGGTCCTATATTATTGATTTTTTCTAAAATAGCATCTTTAACTGACGTGACAGTCATTGCAATATTTTTTTTGGCTACGTGTTGCTTTTTATTTGGGACCAAATATTTTCAATGGGGTTAAAATCGGGATGATATGGTGGCAATCGTATAATTTTATGCTCATGTTCCTCCATTATACGGTCAATGGCAAATTCTATGTATTTTTCTTTATGTCTTTTTATAATTTCATACAATTCAGGTTTCAGTTTCTTTGGGTCATGCGGAATGTTGTGTTGTTGTAACCAAGCTATCATTTGTGGTTTAGGTGTGTTGTAGTTTGGTGGTTTCACAGACAGCTTATTATGATATCGGGCGTAGTCAAATACCAACACACTATTAGGAGGCAAGTTGGGAATCAATTGATTGCGTAGCCAAGTTTGATAACGTTCCGCGTTTATTTCTTTATGATAGTCACCTTCTGAGTCGATACATTTATGTAACATTAGAGCCCCTGGGACGAAGCCTTTTTCATTGCCTGCGTGTACAATAATTATTCGCTCTCCTTTGGAAATGGGTTGTTTGATACCTTTTTTGCTGCTATCTTGCCAAGTTTTACCCTTAGTATGTGATGTATGCACGTATGACTCGTCCATAAACACTATGTTTCTACCAGAATTCCTCAGCTGTTGTATTTCTCTGAGATATTTGATCCTTTTTAAACGTATATCATGCTTTTCCATAAGTAACCGTCTGTTATTATTAGTTTTCAGAAACCTAAACCCCATTTCTTTCAAGATCAGCCTTAAAGTCTCTGCACAGCCTTTGAAATGAATAGCTTCGATCAACTTTTTCTCAAATTATTTACAGTTGGGAGTTCTTTGAGCGTCAACTGAAAATTGTATATCATATTACGAATAACACAATAGTCGAAATCATCAAGTCCCAGCCGAAATCGACTTTTAGGTTTTCCTTTTTTCGGTGAAAAAAATTTCATTGATTGATTCTGTTTTTTTTCGTTTAAGATATTACTCAAAGATCGTCGTGAAATTCCTGTAGCTTTTGTAACACGGTCCTGAATTTTGTTTAAATAAACATCATGGTCTCTTTTGAAAACATTGGCTTCATTTAAGAAACAAAGGTACACATTAAATACCATTTGCCGTGCTTGTGATTTAAGCGGCTTTCCACGTTTAAATTTATCCATTCTGAAAGAATTCGTCTGAAAGAAAATGGTATGGGCAGAGTTAGGCATATTTTTATTTATTTGTTGTATTATTGCATTATGTACTAATATACTTTATAATATTATTTATTCCTATATCTATTTGTTTATTTATGCATGTGTATCTTTCTATTAAATTTATATAAGCCTAAATCTGATTTAAATAATGTTTTTTCTAGTACTTAATATGTATTTAACGTAGGTATTCTCAATTTTTTAATATTAAAAAACCGTGAAAAATGTTAGCATATTTAACTATTTTACAAAATAAACTATTTAAATTTGAATAAGATAATTGAAGTTGAAATTAAATTCACCTTTGAAAACAAAACCAAGAAGGGTGTGTAGTAGCAGCTCTATATAATTCCACACAGAGAGAACACGTGCAGTTACCACCAATAAATAAAGACGACTGACGGACTTTTGACTGACCGGCGACCGCCGCCGACCGCCCGAATTGTTTTCGATTGTGTACACATGATATTGACTCCTATTTCTTTCGAACAAGATGCAAAATGCAAGTGCATTGTTTAGGGCTCTTACGATTCAATTCAATGATTCGGGTGTTTCCGGGAATACGACAATTAGCGAAGATCTGCATGCGCATTATTAATTTGGGAATACTGTACACTTTACTTTGTTTAATCCTTATATACCTTGTAAGTCAATCTAAGTTACAGCATTCTCATTTTAAGAAAAGACGACTTTTGACATGTTCTATATTCATCCTGGACGCCGTTCAAACGTTATTTCGATCCATCTTGACCATCCCGTTTTGCATAATGTCGTGTTTGATAGGAAACTTGGTTGTATTGAAACACAAGGTTGTAAGTAATACGATCTAATTTTTCAATAATTGTGTCACATTTAGTATCAAAAGGAACATTACTTCCTGATGGCTTTTAATTACAGCGACAAAAGCGCCAGGCTAGTATGAAACACTACAAAGGATAATTCATTATTTAAGTTTGATGTTAGGTTTGATGTAAGGCAATAAGTGTGAATTTAGTAGAATGGTATGTTTCGTTGCGGTCGGTTGTGTGGAAACCATTTTATTGTGTACTAGATTTTAAATGTATACATTTACGAAAGCGAAGCCGCGAATCGTGATCGCAAACAAATGTAATTTACGCGGGTAAAATCCAAGGTTCTAATTAAATAACAATATCAGCCCTGTATTAAATTAGTCCATTGCTGGGCAGGACCTCTTCTTAGTGTGAGAAGGTTTAGGCCATAGTCCAAAATGCTGGCCCAGTGCAGGTTGGCAGACATCACACATCTAATATTTATATAGAATAATAAATTTAAGAACATTATGGAGAACTTCATACATGTAGGTTCCCTTACAATGTTTTCTTTCACCGTTAAAGCGAGTGATAATTAACTATTTAGTACGCATATATCTTCGAAAAGTCAGAGATACGCGCCTTGGAATCGAACCGGAGACCTCTGCGTGCCAGCCCAACGGTCTTGCACTAAGCTATCGCTGTTTAAATGTAGGTTATGTAATCTTTTTAAGCCTCGGGAACAGTAGTTTTTCGTCTAGTTTTCCATATGAAAAGTACCCTATGTCCATTTCTGTATCCCTGACAACATAACTATATGCAAAATTGCATGGTGATCGGTCGAGTAGTTAAGGCGTGCAAACGTAACAAACAAACTCATATTCACAATTATAATATTAGTTAGGATAGCATCAAAAGAGATGATAAATGATCATTAAATGAATTGTTGTTTGTGTAAACGGGCAACACAATATACCAACAGCATCGCAAAATTTTGGGCAAAACAGTAAGTCCATTTGTAAGGATATAAACACGAGTGTTTTGCACATAGGAAGAGAACATAAATGGTTCCGTGGCATAACTGATTAAGTGATTGTCAGTTTTTCTTAGAGGCAAGACATTAGGAGCCTAAATGGTAAAGTCTTTGTTGAGCTATGGAGAGCACACACAGGTGGCAGCTCCCTTCTGAACAAATTTATTTCTAAGCATCTAATAGGCAAAGTCAGATCTTGAAACATTAATATCCATTGACAGCTTTACATAATCATAAAATATTATTATATGGTACCATGTTTAGAACTTGTAACTGATGTACATAATATTGTCTTCTGTTTACGCGAATATCATACATTGAAATTAAACTACTTTATACGCATTTTATCGTGTTCTCTATTTATTAAAACACTATTATTACATACTTTTGAAACTTTAAACTACTATTTTTAAACACTGTTACTAGTTACTGTATACTTCTATTTAACTTAATTAAACTATAAAAAAATATTTAAATTATATTTAAATTTTACACTTTCCGACGTTTCGGTTTCTTTTAAGCTGCGACTTTTGAATGTATTAAGTATAAAATACATAATTTAATTTTAATGTCCCTAATCGTTGACATCAGAGGCACAACCTATAGAGGCGTCAAGAAATTTAAGTATCTCGGGTGCACGATCACGGATACAAATCAAAGTGAGGACGAAATAACTATCCGCATCGTCAACGCGCTAAGGTGTACCACAGGCCTTCATACAGTGTTAATGTCTAAGTTGATAAGCAGAACCACAAAAATTCGCATCTATAAAACAGTAATTAGACCGATAATGTACGGGTGCGAGACTGGGACACTGACACTGAAGGAGGAAAATTGACTATTAGTCGTAGAGCGAAAGATATTCCGTAAGAATCTGGGACAGACAAGAGGAGAAAAGGGGGAGTGGTGACAAAGATTTAATAGCGAGATTAAAGATCTAGTATTAGAGCCGAATATCATCGGGGAAATAAAAGCTACCCCACTTCGCTGGCTCGGACGTGTGGAACGAATGGGAAAGGATCGAGCTGCCAAAAGAGCATATCTCGGGCAACCCACCGAGCGTCGTCCAGTGGGTTGCCCAAGGTACCACTGGAAATATGAATAGCTAAAGACCTGAAAGAGATGAATGTGCTCGATTGGTCTGACTTGGCACAAAATAGGAAAGAATGGCGCACTTTAATGTCGGAGGCCAAAATCCACTTTGGATCGCTGAGCCAGCGAAGTAAGTAAGTAACCGTTGACATGCGAAGCAGATGGCGAGATGTTCCCACAACATCCCATATTTTCTTCTTTCTTCCAAATTTAGAATGTGAACTAGCTTCTTTATTTTCCAAGCAATTTTGATGCTGTTTTCAGGCTTTCACAGGCTTTCTTATGTTATTTCCTGTTATGTATAAAATAGGATATTGAATATTGAAAGGAGAACGATTGCGGGAAACAAAGTGAATGGAGCTCTATGCGCTTTTATGAACAGTCGAAATGTTTCCGAAAAGGCACGTTTGGCTGTTCATAGAGGACTATTAGTGCCCACACTTATGTATGGAAGTGAAAGTTGGGTATGGCAAAAGAAGCATGAGAGCAGAATAAATGCTGTAGAAATGAGAGCGCTGAGAAATATATGTGGTGTGACGCTGAAAGATAGAATAAGGAATAGTGTGATTAGAGAGAGATGCGGCATGAAAGTTGATATAGTGACAAGAATAGAAAAGGGTATGTTAAGCTGGTTTGGGCATGTAGAAAGAATGGACGAGGAAAGACTGACTAAGAAAGTTTATAAGGCTAGTGTGAATGGAACAGTCGCAAGAGGAAGACCTAGGCGAACGTTTCTTGATCAGATCGGAGGCGTTCTGGACAAAGGCCAGGTTAAGAGCACCTTGAACCGACGGGCGTGTATGAGGAATGTGATGAAAGTTAATGAAGCCAGAGAAGTGTGTCAGGATCGTAGCAAATGGAAATCCGTAGTCTCTGCCTACCCCTCTGGGAAACAGGCGTGAATCTATGTATGTATGTATAAAATAATGTGTAAGTAAAAATTAATCAGACAATTATCCTATTTCTAATACCGACAAGAACTTTTTGGACGTCAATTAATTTCTAGAACTGTACCGAACGTTTTTCAAGTTTATCCTCTACACAACCCTGTAACGCAGAATACAGCTTAATTACGAATATATTTTAATTCCAATAAATATTTCAATTTAATTTGCTCGTAGTATAAATGTTATACATGAATTTATGGCAATGTCCTGAGTGGACATTGTATTTCATATTTATACTTGATTACTACCAAGTGTAATAAAATGCTCGGACTAACCATATATTAGAGTTATTAACAAAATATGGATCTGCATTTTCAAGTGATGGAAATTTTAAATAAACAATTTAAATTTTTATCATATCTTAACAGAGGCTATCTTAATAGTGGCTTTTGTTTTTTTACGAGGGGAATGCATTGACACGTGCCTCTCAGCGGGGCGGCGGAGAGGTTATTTCGGACTCATCCGGAGAAAGTCGACGTCCCGGTCCTACCAGAGTCGTCGGGGCCTCGCGAATCTTTCTAACATGCGAATCCCAACCCCGCTAAGGTTTCTGACCGCCGCGCCGCGCCGCCGTGCCGCGCCGTATGACACGTCGGACCAGGGATACTATTATCCCATATTTCTTTTTTTTTTTTTTTTTACATTGGGGAATGCTTTGACGCATACCTCTCCGCGGGGCGACGGAGAGGTTATGTCGGGCTCACCGGGGAAAAGATACCCCGGTAATACCGACTAAACCTACCACGGTGTTCCTGGACATAACCATAGACGGCGAGGCCGCGCGAATCGCTTTCACATGCAATCGCGACCCCGCCGTGGTTTCGGCCCGCCGTGTGAAACGGCAGGCCACTGCACAAAGAATATTTCCTCCACCATCCCCCTGAGCGGGGACAAAGACACGATACAGGGGCGCACGTGGGAACACGCACGCCGCCTCTCGGACCTGGTGCTGATCGGGTGGCGAGCAGGCCCACGCAGCCCACCACCCCCAGGTCAAACTTCAAGGTGGCTGGAGGTCATCTTGCGCCCTCCGGCGCCCGGTTCTGTGGTTGGGAAGAGGGTTTAAGCGCTCCCTCTCCCGCTCCGCCGCCTCCTTGATGGAAATTACTTCCTCACAGAAGGAGGCGACGGCGTTCTACGATCTCTTACTCCGGACCATAGACTGAACCACGGCCGGGAGTGAGAGGGCAACCGGTCCGACTGCCGCGATCAACTCACGGCGCTGCAATGCCTAGGCGGGGCAATCCACCAAAGTGTGCAGCGCCGTGTCCACAACAACATCGCGGCAGTCACCCCAGTGATGACAACCGGGCGTCGCCTGCCGGCCTATACGACACAGGAACTGGCCAAAACAACCTTGGCCAGTGATTACCTGTGTCAGCCGGAAGGTGAGGGCGCCATGCCGCCTCTCCAGCCACTTCTCAAAAACGGGACTTACCGCCACGATCGTGGCGTGCCCGGCACTGGGGTGCACAAGTCGATTTCTCCATTCTTCCACCAGGACCTGGCGGAGTTCGGACCGTGCCGTCTCTAAAGCGGGAAGACTTGGTCCTTCACCTCGAGCTAGTGCTTCCTGGCGCCAACGATAGAGTGACGCCAGAAGCGCCGCTTCCAGGTCCCAGGGCATCGGTCCGGCTAGGAGACTCGCTGCCTCAAACGAGATCGTGCGGTAGCTTCTAATTAACCTGACGGCCATTGCACGCTGTGGCGCACGAAGCGCCGAAATATTACAGGCCGTTAGGTTATCTCCCCAAACTGGTGCCCCATAAAGGGCCATGGACCGCACATTATCCCATATCTTGCATTAAGCCCTCACAACCTAAATTTCAAACTTTTATCGTAAAGGAAAAGTATAATTACAGGCAACACATGCTGCCTAGTTTATTGTGAGTAATTGGCTCTGAGACGAGCAGGGCAAGTGCTGCCTTCATTGTGATTTGATTGGGCATAAAGAGTTCACACCTACGCGTCGTAAAAGGTAAGGAAAATTCGTGTCGTAAAATTTGGTACAAGTCTTGAGCGCTGGCGGTAGCGGGATAGTGGAATCTTGTACTTGTTTTATCTGAAGTATCTTCACTAGTACTAAGTGCAGGGATTTTTTTAACGTTAGTTCATGCGCTCCGCTTCTGCAGCTGAATAGATTTGACACCTGAATAGAAAGTTGTGCCATTCGTATCCATATATTATGTTATTTATCCCACGAAATATTATATTTTAATATGCAGTTTTCTTTACCAACTTAGGGACGGTCAATCATAAGTAATGAGATCAATAAGTTCTTACAGACTCCTAAAGAAGGCGCTGATCTCGCAATAATCTTTGTCGCAACATGACAACAACAGCACAGCGTTTTATTTTTTGAATGACGTGTGCACGACGATTAAGTATCAATGTGACCATTTTATCCACAGCAGCAACATTTAATTAACCTGTAGTTTTAGTAACACCCAAGCGCAATTGGGATCATAAATGCGATTTTATACCAGACACCAACAACCTCGATGACGTACAACTTCTAATTTGATTAGCCGCGACCTCTTATTACTTGAGCGATTTTATTGAAACCTTTTACGATGACAGTGGGTTACTGACTTTACGACTAAGAATTGATCAGTTCCAAAGTCCTTACTCCGACAGACATAACATTGTAACATCTGCGAAAACGTTTCTGTTTTGAAACAGACAACTCGCTTACGCTGACTTAACAGCAAAATACGGATTTATTATATAACTAGCTGTGTCCTGCTTCTAAGGGTCAAAACGTGATATTAGGTAGCCTATAACTTTGCTTAATGTATAGGCTATAATATAGCCTATATAATATAATGTAAAATACTTGTAGTGGTAGTGTCAGAACAGAAATTAGCGTTTAAACAAACAAGCTCTTCAGATTTATGTATATATTAAAAATATGTATTTGATTTTGGTGATGCAGATACCCGAGTTGTATGCGATCTTGACTTCTCAAAGAATCGATGCTGCATACTTTGTTCTACTGCGCTCATCCGCTACTGGTGGCCCCTGCCACTAGTACGCAGTAGAAAGGGTTTTATATTATTTAAGCTTCTTTATTAAATACTCGAACGGCTTGATAGTATCGTTCGCTTATTAGATTTGTGTTCGGACTGAAATTAATAACAGTCGTTCTTATTCGCATATACTCTGGCAGCATGTCCACAGTTTTGAAAATTAACAGGCATGCTTATATACGGCGTTTACCTTTTACCATCCTCTGGGCGGCTTCTTGATTTGCCACGAAAAGCAATATAAACAATGTAACTATAAAAATAAAATAAGTGTCGATATAAATAGCTTCAAAAATAATTTCTAACTAGGTTTTTGAAACAAACTATATTCGAATTCGTATGAAGTAGTATATTTCAACTGTATACCCCTTTGTTTTAAATATGGCCAAAAAGAATAGAAGAATTATTTATTCAACGGCATCCTTATCCACATTACAGTTGTACTTTTGCAACATACAGAGGACTTTACTCGAACATCAACGCTGTCCATCAACACATGGAGACAGCGCTGCTTCTATATAAGTCGCAAGTCTGGCCTCACATGGAGTACTGATCTTTGGGCAGGAGCACCAAAATACCAGCTTGATCCTTTTGACGCGGTACAGAGACGAGCCTTGAGAATTGTCGATGAGCCCAAACTGACAGACGGTATTGAGCCACTAAGTCTCAGACGGGACTTTGCCTCCCTTTGTGTGTTCTACCGCTTATATAAAGGATTGTGTTCTGATGAGTTGTTTGAGATGATGCCCCCAGCTACTTTTTATCATCGCACCGCTCGTCATCAGCACGGATTTCATTCTCACACCTCACAACCTACTTGGTGCCGCACCAAGCGGTTCTAAAGGAATTTTCTTTAAAAAGGATGTTAAAAGATTTCTACAAGGTCGGCAACGCGCATGTGATGCCTCTGGTGTTGCAGGCGCCCATAGGCTACGGTGACCGCTTACCATCAGGCACCTGATGCATGTTTGCCACTTTAGAAGTACAAAAAAATAAAAAATATACGAAACATTATCGGAGAGGCTCCCCATCCAAGTGTGACCACAGGTTCTTCGCAAGCAAACTTTCAAGTACTTTCCATATTATTAGAGATTAAATAAGTTTCAAATACTCCTCCTTGTGAACTAATTTAATATGTATTATAATAACAGCGTAATGAACGTTCAAGAATATCGAAGGCAAAGTTTTAAAAGGTTTTCTTAATTAGACTGTTCAAACATTCGCCTAAGATGTTTAGTATTTAATTCTACTAATAGAAAATAACTGAACAACAAAGAAAAGCAAAGAAAGGTGTCTTGAGTGCTTAACTACAGCTTTTTATATTTCAGATTGCTCGTGACGTGATTGTTGATTGTGTGCTCCTAAGGTTTGATTCAAGAACCGAGTGTAATAGGAACGTCTTACAAAACCTCTAAAGAAATAAAGATCCTGTGCCAGAGGCTCTTTATTTTTTCAGCTCCTTTTAAATCACTGTTTAGTAATCAAACTAAATTTGTATGTTTTTTTCTTTGGATCACTGTACGGATTTTTTCAGTGGTTAACTCGCCATTACCAATATGCCGAGTGTTGTTGGTGGGATATCCACACGGGACAAGAAGGTGTGTGTTCTACAAATGGTTGTGCTAAGACTTGGTGTTCTTTGTGCCAGTAGCTTGCACGTTTAAAAAGTTCTAAATGATACAAAATATAAATTTATTCCTAGCGCACGCGTGTGTGTGTAATTCCTGACATGTCATCTTAAAAAAAAGTAATGAGAAAGGATCCGGCGGCAACTGTAATATTTATTTATTTATTTAATTAGGTTATCCAACAATTGTTTACACAACACATTACATAATTATTCATTGAATAGGTACATTTACAAGTGTAACAATCATTTATTGGGTAACACCACATGCATTACTTAAAAGTTAACATTTAAAAAAGTGCTAAGCATCAAAATTCATTTGGTGTGGAATACACTTCAAAAATGTTATTTATTCACTGTAGTATAGTTTTATAAAGATTATAATCAGATTACTATAATTAAATACAATTCAAAAACAGAGCAAGTAAACACGTTCATATGTTAACCGTTTGAGTATCGAGGCAAAGATAATATAAATTATATATATGCATATTTATGCGTAATTATGAGTAAAATGTGAGTGGATTACCTTCCATGCCTAATGTAGAACATAAACCATAGGAATTCCTTTTGAACTTCGATAATGCAATGACAAAGAAGACCGACGACGAAATGCGCATCAACATTTCGTCTAGATTATTCTTATTATGCGCCGAATGTAGTCCTCAGAGTAGTTCTAGTAGGTAAAATTCGCTTTCTATTTGCTGTGTCATATCAATCATTTTTAAAAGTCGCCTTTATAATTTAGGTAGGTGAACTAAACTTCTTTTTATGGATTTTATCGCATTTTAGCAACAATGTTCACGAGGAGACTCCCTGTGAACATGACTGCTGAAAAGCAACTGAAACCTCGGGGGAAAGTAGATACTTAAATCTCAAGTTTTAGTAATTTAAATAGCTTATATAAAAGTAAACAGTAACTAGTAACAGGATTTAACAATAGTAGTTTAAGAGTTACAAAATTATGTAAAATTTGTGTTTTAGAAACTTTGTGTTGTACCTGCTGTTGGTCTACCAAAGATAAATAAATAAAATAAACAACGCGATAGAGTCCGTATAAAGCAGTTTAATTTCAATGTATAACATTCGCGTAAACGTAAGACAATATTAGATGAACTAATATGATGACAATGGATGAAGGCGGCGGAAGGTATCTATAAACCTATACTTATGTATATATATTATGTAAGACACGACGTAAATACGTTTATATATGTTACCAATCAATAGTAAAACCTTAAGCTATTAATAAAATATACGACCACCATTAATATACAATTTTGGTAGACTAGGAAGAAAGTTTTGCATTATAAAAGAAAATGGAAGGACTGGTTTGATGACTCTGTATAAATAAGTGCCGTTAGGAGTACCTACTGACGGAAATTACTTGAACAAACAACAATATTTAACAAATATACGATTGAAATATTTATGTTCAATATTACGCTCAAATTTAGTCCAAAGTTTTCTTAAGATTAGAGATTCGTAGTAGATTTTAATAAGGCATCGAATTTAAATATTTTAAGAAAACATATCGTTCCATTCAAGCTTTTATACCGAATTTAGAATGTAAATAAATATTATCTTTGCATAAGTTTATTTTAAGATAACCGTTTTTAAACAAATTATTTTTGGAATCGTAACAAAAGCAATTTTTATTCATGAATGTACAGACTAATGATAGTTTAGATGCCTTGTCAGTCTTGTTGGATACAGTAGTTTGTGCATTGACATGTCATATTGTCAACAGAATGTAGTAAAGTAGTAAATTCAACAACATAAGCATTTTTAGAAGGAAATTTCTCAGAAACCGCCTGGGATGAGCTTATTTTGTTGGGATCGCTCACAGTTATAGATAGTATAGTAGCTATAGATATATATAGATAGCGGTGAGAACACCAACTCGAATAATTGCAGTTTAATATTATCTTATGAGGCTTGTCTAGATCCCGACCATACCATAAAAAGATCTGATTGGTGCGCATCGCTTCAAGGAGAACTATGGAAGCCAATTGGTTCGTATAACAGACAACTACTTAATTACCATTTAATAAATACGCTACCATCATTTATACTGAGAATTAATAATTGAATACCACTTTGCCTAATGAATACCGAACTTAGCTCTTACAATCACAAATTTAACGAGACATTTATAAAAAACAAACAATCCTTTGAAAGCTTTTAATCCGAAATCGGCACCACAATTCTAAAACCTCGTTTTCGAGACGTAAAGTGATTGGATATAAATAAAGAAGCATATTTAATTGATCAGCATATAGGTTAATGACACACTGAGGTATGTAATGAGTGCTTTCAGTTTGATCCGACTGCTTTATTGTTGTTTAAATCTTCGATCGGAGTTACGGCCGGAGGTACACCGTCTGATCCCAATCTTGTTTATACATTTTCAGATGAATTTTAAAGGAAGTTTATCATAAGATTGTGTAAACATCGTTTGCGTGCCTGCACGCTTAAGCGTTGCAGCGCATGTATCGATTTAGTTCGTAAATAGCGCAAAAGTTTCTATAAATGGCTATTTGTCTATGAGCGCTTGTTAAGCTCGTGATACAACCTGGGTTATTTGTATGTTTATTTATTTGTATTTATTAAGTAGATATTATTAAACATTTTGCAAACTAAGAAGTTAATATTTATATTATCTTCTGTTTTATCCTGATACTTTTAATTAAATACATAAGTACATGCATAGACTTATGCTTGTATAGTCTTGCAGAACAAAGTAAAGATTAAATATACATACACATTCTGCCAGCTACGTTGTCCACGTAATAAGGGATGGATTTACTTCCGTGTGCTGAGCGCATTGTCGATCTTCGAGTGACTCGTGGGAATTTCAAACAAAAACCAAATAATATTTTGTTCCACCCAGGGATCGATCACGATACCTAGAAAGCAAAAATTAATGAACAGTATCAACAGTCCGAGATTTTAGTTAAAATATTAAATGTATTTGTTTTGTCCTAGCAATGTACACATTCGTTTAATTATTTGTCCACGTGGCGTGTCGCGTGCCCACGTGTTCGGCGCGAGTGTGGTTTACCACGTTGTAGTACACGTATCAGCTTATTAAATCATAACGCTGCCAGAATTCTACTAACTACGTAAGTTTAAATCAACAAAAAGTTTAGTTGCCTAAGTTAAACCGGCCTTGTGACTAGTTTATCTTTAGATACCACTGTTTTATGGTATAATCGTAACTCGTGAGTAGCCAATCTTGGTATCCTGACTTCAACTTTAAATATATTAATGGGTTTCTTGCCCGTTCTTCTCATTGGTTCTACGCCCTTGCTATGCTGAACGTGGCAACAGGTAAATGTAAATTCATATTATTGTTTAGTAAGTGTAACCTTGCCGTTCATAAGTGTTACTTTAGACCTAAATGAATAAATAGATTTAATTTGATTTGATTTAGATTTAAGATTTAATAAAACCAAGTGAATTTTCTTGTAGTTACTAATCCATGTGAAAGAGATTTACGATGTTTAACTAACAAATACCTATTTATTTTTCTACTGCATTGAAAGCCAATTAATGTGTTATCTCTTAGTCTTGCATGTTTATTAGAAAATAATTAATACATTACCTCGGCCCGGTTATATCTACAATGATAAAGAGCGATCCTACCGATCTCATTTATTTATTGTGTGATTTCGAAAAGTATTTTATTTTACATTATCGTGCAAATACATTTGCACTGCATGGATAGCGTGGTGATTAGACTTCGGTCGCCTCGCCACTGCCACTGTGCCGAGTGTTGTGGGTTCGAATCCCACACGGTACAAAACTCTGTGTGATCCACAAGTGGTTGTCCCGAGTCTGGGTGTTCTTTGTGTCCGTTGTTTGAATGTTTGTAAAGTCCCTCACGACACAGGATTTATTCCTAGAGAGGGAGTTGTTTTTTAAGTAAAATATTCAAATAAATAAGTTGCTATATTTTAAAAGTAATCTGATATATGATGCATAGTACTACCATTTGATAATGGAACAAAACAGACATCCTTTCTTCAAGGAAAATTTCACATCATGAACTTACTGAATATTGTACGTGTTTATTCTCGGAATGTTAATGTAGGCTTTTAGGTATGTTAGAGCTTTGTGCTCATACTACGCCTGTTCATGTAGACTAGAAGGTAAATAATCATGCCAATCTAATTTGCATATAAATATAATGAGATGGAACCGCCTAACCTTGCTACGGTTCACGAGACAATATTTAACGAGACGAGAATGATAACAGTAAAATAAACATGAAGTGCCCGAGTTTATAAAAATAAAGTTGTAAAATATAAAAGAGGACAATATACATATTTATTAGTAACTAGATTGAATGTAGATTTTGACAATTATTTTCTATCACTTTGGGACAAGACTGTTTCCTGGATGCAAGGTACCGTATGTCCTTTTTTGTACCCCTGGTACCGTGTATGCGAAACATCATGATGATCGGTCGAGTAGTTAGGGCGTGAAAGTGTAACAAATAAACACACTTTTGCATTTATAATACTAGATTTTGCTTGCGCCTTCGCTCGCGTAAATGTAGGTTATGTCACTTTTCTATCCCTGGGGAACTATTTTTTCTGAAAAACGGTATCCTATGTCTTTTTCTGTACCCCTGGCACCGTGTATGCAAAATTTCATCATGATCGGTCGAGTAGTTAAGGCGAGAAAGCGTAACAAACAAACTCACTTTCGCATTTATAATATTAGTTTGGAAGTTAGGTTAGAATACATCGTTTTATATCCTCAAGGGGTAGGTAGAGTTGTGTTACACTCGCATTTTGGTATGGTTTTATGTTCTATGTAGGAGGCAAAGCTTTTGCCGACTACCAGTCATAGATTAAGACGTGCTGTTAGTGAAAATATCTTGGTAGAAAAACTCAATAACAATTTGTCGAAATTATCCAATACTCGGTTTTGAAATTTAATTTAAAAAACAGTTTCTTAGCCCACATCGTCGTGCTATTTATAGCCGAATAAATTTCCTAGCAGTTTCATTAAAAGAAATAGAAAATATATTACTACTTAAATGAACATTTTTCAAATGGTCGTAGAGGTAAACCAATATCGGTTGACAGATATCTTTTAGTCAAACAAAACCCCAACGAACGCCTCATCTTTAATAAACTTTTTTGATCATCTTGTAAATCGTAAGCTAAAATTGTGGTGAGTTCATCAATAAAATACTAGTAATGGTATAAATTTTACTCATATTTAAAGAGAAGTTTGTATGTTGGCGTGTTTAGCAGAACTGTAGAATGGCTTTCAATTAAACTTGGCACACATAATATACAATACTATGGCCTGAATTTACACTGAATATTTTCCATCCCATTTTAGTAATATTTCTTTGTCAGCATTGCCACACGGTAATGATTTTCATAAATTCATGTTGGTGAAGCTGCGGGCAGAAGCTAGTCTTGTTATTAAACAATAGTTACATTGTTTTATAACAAGACTAGCTTTTAAAGATTCTACTGCTAAGAGTTACTCTTACCAGTAGTACTTTTAGCAGTAAAACCTTTAGAGAGTTTAAAACTGCTTTACTTTAATCGTTAGATTTTATTATTAATTAATTACCGTAGTAAAGTAATTACGCGTCAAGTAAAAAAATTATTTTATTACTATTTACGTCATGCTTTTCGTTTTATAGGTACCAAGACATATTTTTCCATACAATAGTAATTTATTTCCAGGCCTGTAGCCTTAGGATATTGTTGTCCAATCCGTTGAGACTTTGGATTCTCTAGATTTAATTTGGTTTGTCCGCCGCAATTCCTCTTGTCACGACACGGGCATCGAAAGGGTTAAACCAGTTGTCAAATCTTTGTTGCAATAAGATCGATATGTTGGAATACCATTTATTAATGAGTCGTAGTTGTTTTACATAATGTTATGTACTAAGTATTTCCTAATGGAAATAATGCACTTTTCATTATTGACCACATAATATTTCACATTAATTTCTAAACAACATTCAATTATCGTTTGCCGCAATAATAAAGCTGATATCAAACACTAATGCATCTGCGGTTTTGATTCTCGGATTATGTCTGCATGAACCGGTTTGATATAAATGATTATTATATTCTGTTTTAAATTAGTAAGTTTACACTTCACCAGTAATCGGATATAAGTTTCAGCTCTATTTATCCTTTTATTTCGTATAATTAATTGTATGTATGTAATAATATGTATATGTCACATATTGTATCGTTGACGAGAATTTTTATCACTGCTCAAATGATAAAGATTATAGATCTAGTCTTTAGACTTTATCACGTTTGCAATAACTAATTAATATGCAATCAAAATGCGACGAGTTGCATATACACGAAAATAGTAGTCGAAGCCGATTCTGTGAGTATATTTATATGAATAATGAAGTAGTAAATAATCTGGTTATTTATACATATATATAAAATAGTCGGCCTCGATGGCGTAGTGGTTAGTGTAACCGACTGCCACGCCTGAGGTCGCGGGTTCGATTCCCGCACAAGTCAAACATTTGTGTGCATGAACATGGATGTTTGTCTTGGTCTGGGTGTTTCTATGTATAATATGTATGTATTTACAAAAAAAAAGGTATATATGTATGTTTATCCATTGTCTAGTACCCATAGTACAAGCTCTGTTTAGTTTGGGCTAGATGGTGTTGTGTGTAGGTGGTAGAATATTATTATTATATTATTATAAATGAAATTACAATAATTATGATAGGTATATTGGTTCAATATGTTTTTGCAGTTTGGATAATCTGCATACTATGTCAACAAATTGTGACATTTACAGTATTCTACAGGCCAGCTAGCTTAAATTGATCACTAAGCGCCGCTCATTGTAAACCGGTAATATTTCATCCCTCGCAGATTGGCAACGTTTAGTGTGCCCATAAGTAATTGGTTTCTTGCATAAAGAATTAAAGACGTACTTGATAAATATTTATGCCTCGGCCTCGATGGTGTAGAGGGTAGTGTAACCGACTGCTACGCCTGAGGTCGCGAGTTCGATTCCCGCACAAGTCAAACATTTGAGGTCAATATTTTTTTTTATACTACTAATGTGGCAAACAAGCGTATGGCCCACCTGATGGTAAGTGGTCACCGTAGCCTATGGACGCCTGCAACACCAGAGGCATCACTTGCGCGTTGCCAACCCTTTGGAAGAAAAAAGAAGTGGGAAGGAGAAGGAGCGGGAAGGGGGAAAGAAGGTGATTGGGCCTCTGGCACTCTCACTCACCGAACGAAACACAACTGAAGGACTACTGCTATTTGACATCGATATTCTGTGAGAGGGTAGTCCTTCCCCGGTAGAGCCGGCCCATTCATGCTGAAATCAGCGAGGCTGTATTATATATTATATTAACATGGATTTTTCTCTTGGTCTGGGTGTTTCTATGTATAATATGTATGTATTTACAAAAAAGTAATATATATATGTTTATCCATTGTCTAGTACCCACAGTACAAGCTCTGCTTAGTTTGGGCTAGATGGTTTTGTGTGTATGTGGTAGAATATATTATTATTTATTTATGTGCTTGAAAGACCGTTTTTCAAGCACATCCATCATTACAATCCATCTGTTGAGCTAGCAGCAGTGACGTACAAGGTAAGTCGGTACTTATACGGATTCAATCCCCACACGGGACAAAACATTGTGTGATCTACACGTAAATACACTCGGAATAACATTCACAATTATTCCATGTCAGGGTGTTCTATGTGTCCGTTCTTTGAATGTTCGTGAAGTCACCCGTGATGCTGAAAATTATTTTTTTTTTATTTTTTTTATTGCCATCAGTGGCAGACGAGCAAGTGGTCCACCTGATGGAAAGTGGTAACCGCTGCTCATGGACTTCAGCAATGTCAGGACACAGCAAAGCCGCTGCCTACCTTGAAAGAAGAACTCTCTTTAAACTTCGTTTGAAGAAGGACATATCATAGCGCTCGGGAATCACCGAAGCAGGCAGTTCATTCCAGAGCTTGTACGTACGTGGGAGAAATGATCGCTGGAAGCGTACCGTCCTGGATTTGAACGCTTCCAGGTGATATGGATGAACCCTGCTTCGTTGTCGAGTGGTACGAAGATAGAAAGGGGCCGCTGGTACCAAATCAAACAGTTTTTCAGAGCACTCTCCGTGAAAGAGTCGGTAGAACACGCAGAGAGACCCAAAGTCTCTCCGTTGCTCCAACGACTCCAATTTATCCGTGAGATTGGGATCATCAACGATTCGAACTGCCCGTCTTTGTAGGAAGTCAAGTGGGTCGAGCTGGTATTTGGGGGCCCCTACCCAGAGATATGAGCAGTACTCCACGTGCGGCCGGACTTGGGCTTTGTAAAGCACAAGACGTTGACCGGGTGTGAAATACCGCCTCGCGCTGTTCAGTACACGCACCATTTTGCTCGC
This sequence comes from Catocala fraxini, assembly GCA_930367265.1. Classification (NCBI taxonomy): domain Eukaryota; kingdom Metazoa; phylum Arthropoda; class Insecta; order Lepidoptera; family Erebidae; genus Catocala; species Catocala fraxini. The sequence goes on along the minus strand of OV884028.1, from coordinate 29,716,236 downwards.
TAATTTAGCTTTGTCCTCCAAGTGACTCCCAAACTGGACTTTACTCGAGATTTCCACGCCGAGGATCCCAATACTTTCGGAGATACGGAGAGTAACTCCTTGGAACTGTGGCGCCATGATAAAAGGGTCCTTCTTAGCAGTAAACGCGCACACTTGTGTCTTCGAGTATTATTAAAATTTGTTTTGTTTCCGCATTAATGTTTGTTATTGGTGTAAAATTATATTCCGTACTGGTAGCATTAGACATTTTCTCACACATTTAGATTTTCTTTAGTTTTGGAGGACCGATTTTTTACTAATCAGTAACCAGTATCCGCTGAGGTTTTCCCAGTCTATAATTATAATGATGTTATAGAACATTGTACCGTACGTAATTGTATTACAGAGCCACATAATTTCATCGGTAAACAAATGTTCGATACTTCCTCATATTGAACAAACAGACTACCGATTAAAACGCGCCGCAGCACGGGCGCTGTGGAACCTAACACATCACGTTTATCTCTTTAAAATTATTCACAGTTTACAAGTTAAAGGTTCATTTTATAGATTACAAAGCTTGTACAAAAAGCATATAAATCTTTGGTTTTAGAGGAATCATGTCGGTACCATGTTTACACAAGGCACACTGACAGCGGATTCTATAGTGATTTATTGAGTTGTTCATTTAGAGATTGTTGTAGAACGTAATTGATGTCTTCCACTTGAATTATAGGGGTTATTTACGGAGAAATCGTTCAACGCGTCTATGGAAAATTACGTGAATTGTTAAGAGAAAATATTAAACGGGGAGATTATTAAATTTACTAGCTTTTAAGAAAATATTTTGGTAAATTTTGATATGCTGTATAAAAGTGTGAAATAGATACCATGCAAAAGACAACCAAGAACACGTAAAGGTTGAAAACACATGCCACCGCTTAGCCTACTGCGTGTCTGTGTCTAGGTCTATAGGTAGGTAGGTATTACTATAACCTATTATAGGGGGCTATAAGTAGCATAGTTTGAAGCATAAGCGTCATACAGGCAAAGTTCAGTGTGCGATTTAAATTTTATGTATATGATTAACCTGTCAATTGTTGGATTGCCAGAAGTAATAGAAAACCTATTGTGCCTGGCCGCCGGGATGCCGCTGCCACTCAATAGGATAAAAGGAACAACAGCATGATCCTCGTCTGAATCTGGGGTGCCTATACTCAGCAGAAGATAGAATTATTTCTGCGATTTAGTTGCTGCAAGCGTGCGGATAATAAGTCGATACTATTTGTTAAATTACAGCTGTCAGTGGTCATGAAATCATCATCATCAAATCGAATCAACTATTATCGAGTTTTCTGTTAGGCAACTCCCAATGATTACATTCAGTTTGCGTTCGTATAAAACTATATTCTTTATACTACTATCGCGACATACAAGCTTAGCTCGCTAATGGTCAATGGATACTGTGACTTATACAACTGCAAGTATGAACTGCGCGAAGACGACGAATGTTTCTTTTTGAAAAACTGAATAAACTGCGAAGAAATATCAAACTAGTTTTGCCTTTATAATATTTATGAAAAAGGAATTATTTATTTAAGATGAGTAAGATCAATACTAACTCCCACGAGCTTCTTTCTTGAAAAGTAAATTCTTGTCAAGATAAATGTTGAAGATGTTCTTTTTTATTTGATAAGATAAATGTTTGAGATGTTCTTTTTTCTCTGAAATAAAGACTGAATATGGATGTGACATTCAGCTGAAGAATCAGGCTCTGCTTGCTCAAGCTGCAACTGTATGTGTAATTTTAACATTTTAAGTGTGACTTTGTGTGGTATATGTTTGTAAGTGTAGTCAAGAATTTTGTCAAAGTTAAGTCATTGTTGTGCTGTTCGGATAAATATAAGCAAGGTGATAATTTGCGGCACCGCTAGCCATTTGTGCAAAGCAAGGAAGAAACTTAAATTTGATTTAAGGTCTTCTTTAACTTGTGTGTAATGGCTCAGCGTCTAAATATGGCGGTTTCAAGTTCTACTCCGTGGCTTAAGAACCTTCATTTTAATATTTCAATATAGCTTATGAATCGAACACTAACTTATACCTATGAAAATCTATTAAGATTACGGTAGAGTTCATAAATTTAACGCTATTATTATAAGCTCGTGAGGCCCTACTGCAGGGCTCTGTATGTACTGGCGCTAAGAACCAGTCGCTCAGTCAGACTGTATTTATGTATACCTTGTTGCTCGGGTCCCAGTAGTCATATAATATGTAACATCGTTTGCGGACGTAATTCAACATTAGAGGTCCAAGTCGTGCTCCATATTCGTCGTTGATTTTGTCCATCCCATTATTCAAGCACAGGCGCGATGATTATGATTTATATAATGTTACCTTTCACACAAAATAAATGTGTCCTTTCGGAGTGGCGCCCGCGCCGCATCAATCAACAGTCTAACGAGCGCTTTACATGCATGTACCACATTTTAATGTACAGAATAATAAAAATAAACACATCAATGTGCCATTTCGTATCCAATAAAAAGCGAGTTCCCTTTGAGTTTTATTCTGATTCTGCGTTTCCAAGGCTCGGTGATTCGGTACTAATTTAATTTTATATGGAATTTATGTTACATCAAACGTTGACGGGAATAAATATTGGGTAAATTAGTTCTGTTGGCAAACTCGTGGTATTTCAATGCTTGTTTTGGAGTTAAGCCTAATAAGGATAAAAATGGTTCTACAATTATTTTAGATATTGTATTGGAATTGTTCGGACTTTATTATACTAGTTTTATTTACATTAGCTCAACATCTAATTGCGTATGTTTACAGCCCGAAAAAGCGGGTACTAGATATTCTCTGTGTGTAAAACAAAGGGAAAAAATAATCTCTTGGCGTAACAGTCTACACAGTAAATATATCGGTAGCAACACTCAGCTTATTTACAATAATCAATACATTAAACTTAATACAGAGAGATGAAATAAAAGCAAACTCTTAACAGAAAGGAAATAAATGCTTGAGTTTAGGTGTATTGAGTTCACCTTTTGTTACCTTAAAATATCTTAAACTTAAAGTTTTATTCTCTTATATAGTCTAACTAAATAAACCTTGGTTTAAACCTGGCCACTCGGTTTAAACGGAACGTTGCAATTGAACGTTTATTTAGTTTTTTGTAATACGACTGAAATGTTTAATTACCAAACAATACTTCTACCGGAAAAGACGCAGTTGATGTCAAAAATGGGTTATTGCATCAACACAAACTCATAAAATCAGTTGAGCACCAACATTTTGTCGACAAGAAAACAAAAGGAATCTAACTGTAGGTACTACAAAAGACCCTTTTTAGTATATTGTTAAATGAAGGTTCTATTCGGAAAAGCTTTGCGTGGACCTTGAGCCGAACACGGCTAAGCTTTTCAGCAATGTAAGTATAACGTCAAGAACCCAAGCTCCGTGGCCTTTGTCCTTTTTTACGTTCCAGACGTTAACTCCAAAATATTTGTAATATCCGATAATTTATGGGTTCTACTTACACATACATACATATACATTATACAAGAATCAGGCCTGTACATTTCTAAAGGTAAGTAGAGTTATGTAGGATAAGTAGTGTAGCTAAATGTAAGAGTAATTTTTCACCAGCTGTGTTTTTAGATCTAATGTGTGGATGTGACCTTATATCTATTGAAGCATTTCCAGTTTCCGCCCTCCGAAAATTCAATGATATTTTTACATTTAATGCTCTATTCGGCGCTTGAACCCGGGTACTCACGGTCGCACATATAAGTGCGTAATCTCCTATCACGGGGCTAGGCATTCGGTATTCTATAATTTCATAAAGCTATTGGTGTATCCAAAAGTGATTTAAGTAAATTGACGTTTTGTAATTGGCTGAACTTTTGGTTGATGTCGGGAACTTGTTACAAGTGGTGGCAGAGACACCCTCGCCATAACGAGTAACAAGTCCTAGGAAGTTCGATCCCACCCGTAACAAATACATACATATTATATGTAATCCATAGATAGCCGTTTTGATTTGCCTTGTTCTTTATATCGTTCTTATATATGTATATCTTATTGTTTATCAATAAATAAACATTTAAAAATATTAAATATATGCTTTTGTATTCCAATATTTACATTTGCTTATAATATCTGTACCGAGACATTTATTTCACCGTATAAGCCTTTTACCGAACAATACGTATTATTTGAATACAAAGCCGTCATACTGCTGTCATGGAAAATATACACCGCTATTCCAATTCAAACCTTGACTTGAAAGGATATCTCAAGACACTGTTTATTCTATATTATTTACATGATCGAACAGGTTTTTGAAATAGAGGTTTAGATTATATTAAACCTCTATTAGGGTGTTTAGTGGGACAGGCAAGTCATGGACTCCGCTTGTAACCCAGTTTACAATACTTCATTACAACAAGAATAGTCAAGATGACTTAGCAGTAATTAATTTATTTATTATATTACTTATATTAGTACTCTCATTCCCTTTGCCTGAATTAAACGCTGTGTTAGGAACGAATTCACGGTTGTGCAATAATGAAGATTAAACCTAAGCGTCTGGTTGCAATGCTGATGCCTTATAATTATACGTTTCTGTAGTTTATTTTATTGTATACTAAATTTTACCTGCGGCTGCGCTCGAGTAAATGTAGGTTAAGTTATCTTTTTTACTGGATGAGGCCCTATGACGACGATCGGTCGAGTAGTTAAGGCGTAAAAGCGTAACAAACAAACAAACTCACATTGGTAATTTATAATATTAGCTAGGATAACATCATCAGACCAGCTGAGACCTTTGGAGAGCGGATCGCTCGAGTTTAGGCATGAAAGCGTAACAAACTCACATTCGCAATTTATAATATTAGTTAATAAAAGTGGATAATATCATCAGACCAGCTCAGACCATTGGAGAGCAGATGGTCACAGCCAATATAATACCACCATAACACAACTACCCAACTGTCAATATGGGCACACGATGTAAGCAACAAGCCACCGTCTTAGTTAAACAGAAGCCTTATATTAATTGGTCAAAGACAAAAAGAAACGTCTAATGAACTGTCAAATTTAAATTGCATTCGTATTTCAAAAATTCGCAAATAGAACCCCAAAGCATTACAATTGCTAATCATAACGGTTTACGGAAGGAGGTTGATGGTACCATAAATTAGACGGCAGTCGCCATATTCGATGAGTATGCACCGGAGGAGTTTACGAGTAAGGTAACACCTTAACTAGAGTTAGAGGCGATGAAGTACAGCACGTCTGCCAGTTAGTTTCTGTTTAGTTGGGTGATGCAATTAGTAGGTGGCAGCGAGTAGATTTACCATGCTTTGTTTAAAGTATATATTTTTACCGAAGTACCTACTAGTTAAAACCAAACCAATGTTTGATTTAGTGATTTACATTGCTATTTATGAAATAAATTTTTGATAATTATTTTGTCACTTCAATATAATAATATGTTTTTATAAAAAAGAGGTTCAAATAATAGGGCTAGAATTCTATTTCGTAAACTATTGATCCATAATTTGGATGTGTTTTAGACGGCCGAGGGGGTTTTATTCAACCACTGAAATTAAATGGCATACAGACATACTAGCCATATTGAAGTTCTGTTTGAATAGGTTGTTCAATTATTGCTTGCATCTCTACATTACTCATTACTAACGTTTATAATTTAAATGAAGAAAAAATTGTTGATCCTTGTAAATATAAATTCTGATGTAAAACTTTCATCAATAGGCTTATTGTAAAACAGGAAACAGTATCTTTTATTTATGATGAACTGACTAAAAGACCATTCCATCGGGTTTGATGCTATAATCTCACATCTTGTACCACACAACGTTTACGTTAAAACTGGACGGTGTAGGGGAAATCACGAACTGTTGGAAATTGTGTGAAACTGTCTTAGAGCTAAACAGCGCGTGAGGATTTTTTAAATATGGCCGACCAGACGTGAGTGACTACAGTAATTGCTCATAAGAAAGGATTTGGTCCGCTCAGTAATGATTTACGATTACTTATACGACTGCTATCCTGCACGAACGGAATAATTACAATGTATCATCAGTTCCTTTTGTGAGAAGTAGAGTGCCGTTTAAGCTAATTGTTCACGATACGTTTTAATCTAATCAAATGTTATACTAATGAGAATCAAAGTTGGAAGTTTCTTAATTTAATACTTAAATTACAGTTTTTTAAATTATTTTAGGATACAGGATACAATCAACCTTGTGAAGAATGCACATGGTCAGTTAGCTAGGCTTGAGGCTATAGTACTTAAATTAGTAGCTGAATTATTTATTCTTATTTTTATAGAGCTACGCTTGGCACGCAATTCTAAATTAAAATATATTGTATGCAGCTGTGCTTATTAAGTATACCACTAATAAATGCACTGATTTTTATTCAAACTAAATTTGTTTAGCTTTTGCTAAACGGCAGCTGTAGCTTATAAAGTTTATTTCAAGCTATAATTATAAGGCATTGTTTTCTGTGGTTAGCAGATTATTTTCAACTTATTTATTTTGTAATCACAGTATCTACGTGGATCATGATGCACCATTCTTGAAAAAGCTCTACTAAATAGAATTTCCAGAAACTTGACTGCTAATTTATTCTAAATTGGCAAGCTGTGAAAATGGCAATAAAATGAATTCAGAATTGATGTTGAAACAAGCGGATAGAGATGCAGATAACATTTCTAAAAGCTATTGTTCTTGAAATAGTCGATCCCAATTAGTTGATCGAACAATTACCGCCACTATTCAGACACAGCCTCGTGTCAGTGTTATAACAGAAGAGACTATGTACATACATAGATACACTCACGCCAGTATTTGTCTAAGTTGGTTGGCGGAGACGTAATACACCGACATTTCGCTAGTAATGCTTTATAAATCACCTAATAGTGGGCAAACATATTAATAACTCATTGTACTGCAATAAAATCAAACCGAATAATAATATAATATTTTATCACATACACACAACACCACCTAGCCCAAACTAATAGAGCTTGTACTATGGGTACTTGACAATGGATAGACATACATTATATATATATAATATGTAACGGGTATTAACGCGATCATGCATAATGTTTACCTTTTTTATGCTTGACGTTTCGACCAGGTTACACCGGCCGTGGTCACAAGCTGACTGGTGCTGCGATGTCCGAAAGAATGTCGAATGTCGAATGTCGAAAGAAATATTCCATCAACACTATTTATACACCGGGGGCCAAAGTAACCAGCATGGTGGGCACACCAAAGGACGTTTTGCCTTTACAAACGCCAGGCGTATACAAGATAAATTGCAGCTGCGGGAGTTCCTACATAGGCCAAACCAAGCGTACTATTGCTGAGAGGGTCAAAGAACACATCGCCGCTGTGAAGAACCGGCAGACTAGCAAATCAGCAATTGCAGAACATATACTGGAATCAGGTACTAATCATTAGATTGAATTTCATCGTCCGGAAGTCCTCTCCACCGATCGCCACTTTTATCCAAGAGTAGTGCGAGAATCTATTGAAATCAAAAAATATAGAAACTTCAATAGGGAAGATGGTTTCAAATTATCCGCGACGTAGAATCCCGTGATTAATAATACGCAACTTCGCTGTTTTGCACAGTCAGGTAATTCACAGAATACGGATACAACGGCTAGCATACGTAATAGGGATACCGTGAGTGTAGTTTGTGACGGTACATGGACAAATGAAAATATGCCAAAAGTGAGGGTGAATCAAGATTCTTCTGCCTCACAAACGGAGACATGACATCGCAGCACCAGTCAGCTTGTGACCACGGCCGGTGTAACCTAGTCGAAACGTCAAGCATAAAAAAGGTAAACATTATGCATGATCGCGTTAATACCCGTTACATATTATATATACATATATATCATGCAACGCGAAAGTTTAAAAGTTATACATTATATAATTTTTTTTTTGTAAATTTGTACCTAATTTATACATAGAAACACAAACATCCATGTCCATGCACACAAATGTTTGACTTGTGTAGGAATAGAACCCACGACCTCAGGCGTGGCAGTCGGTTACACTAACCACTCGCCAGCGAGGCACGGGAAAATATTTCTTATTTAAAAATCTGTCTGTCTCCCGCCCTAGCTACTCGAGCTGGCTCGCGAGGGACTTTACAATCATTGAAAGAACCGACACTCATCTCCCGCCCTAGCGACTTGCTTAGTCTCGCGACAAACTTTAACAAAATCGGACACAAAAAGCACCCAGACTTGGAGCAACTGTAAATCGCATAAATCTTTGTCTCGTCTGGACATTGAACCCACAACACTCGGCGCAGTATCTAGCGAAGAGGTGACCACCTTAAGCACGACACCATCTGCATCCGTGCAGTCGAAGTCGAACCCAAGTCCTCACATGTGGTCCAAATATAAACGGAAACTTATGTATAAAGCCAAAAGCAGTTTATTATATTAAACTGCCTCTTTCCTAAGCTTCTACACTATTGTATAAAAGCAACATTGAATCAAGGAAAACGCTACAAGATTTGCCCAGCGCTTTTAATATCACTTAAACAAATAGTAAATACATTTTTCCTTCGTTTAAGCCACAGTTCAACTGTTCTTCTCGGAGTGCGGTAGAGCGAGTTAATGGATTAAGTGGTCCAAGGCCGGCGGGCCCACGTGCTTAAACTATTAAAGTGAACAAGCGTCACACGTGCCAAGCTTTATGGGTAATTGTGAGACTGGCGCAAAAAAGCCAATATTCTTTGTAACACTCTTGTTAGGGAAACTATTCTTTTACCGATGAATCTTTACATATATACAGACAAGAATATGTTATATATATATGTCTCTATCCAAAACTCTACGGTAATCCATTGTTGCTAGGTAAAAAAAGACATTTTGTAACTTAAAATATAAAATAAATAAAAAATGTCTATTTTAAAATAAAGAACGTTATAATTCGTAGGCCGTTATTAAACTACTATCTTTATTTTAAATCAAACATTTACTACAAATTATTTAAACTTCTCAAATTGCGTAACAGTTTGTCGGAAAATGAACCGAACGGAAATGGTGCAGATCAACAAATGAACAATCTATATAAATTAAAACATATTACTAGACATTAGGATAAAGATTTTTATATATTAAAATAATGTGCAACAAACATACTGTGCGCTGTGTATATGTGGACGACCTAAAAGAGGCATACATTGCTGAGTACCTGATCCTTCGAGAACTTTGTGCTACTATTGGCTATTTTCAGACTAAGTTTATTATAAACCTCTTAAACAATCTCAACGTTTGCAATATAAATAAGTTGTCAATTAAAAGTATTTCAGTTAATGGATAAGAACTTAATATAACTTTTAATTCTTACACGCACATAGACTTTGTATCCCCACCACTAAAAAGGAGGAAGCCTATTTACTGGGCACATTTGGAGACGCCTTGCACCTTTCTAGAATGTCCTTACAGAAAGTAAATAATCATCTCACCACGCGACACGGACATCAAACTCGAGATCTCGCAACCGTCGTCAAGCGCTACCGCAAACTTATGCTACGGAACCAATAACGCAATAAACGCACGCGTGACTTAATTAATTAAAAGTTGTAATGAGGCTAATAAAGTCGCAGGTTTTACAAATGGTAATGAGGTCGTGATCATGAGGCGGCATCAGTATCAACACTGCTAATAATTTGTAAATACATTCCGCGACCAAACACACTTAAAAGGGGTATCTGGAGCGAGCCGTTAGCTGCCAATTGAATAATTAGGGGTTTAGTGGTGCCGCTGCTACGAGACTATTTACAGAGTGGTAAATGACGTGATTATGGCGGTACCTCATTAAAATAAGGTTGGTGCCTCGGTTGTACAGGTAGTGTTTGTGGCTGCCATGGTAAGGTCACGGGTTCGATTACAAGAAATTTTCAGTAGTAGGTAGCACGGAGTTTAGAACTTAGCTCGAAAAGAGGATTCAAAAACATTGTGTACTTATAGTGTAAGTGCTACAGGTAATTGTGAGTAGTATCTCATCTTGTGTTTACCACCCCCAAAGCTTGTAAGATGGCCAAACTTTGCGCCATGCGGGTCGCAAGTCTACGGCACTTATTTTGTTTTGGCGTAGTGAAGTGGCGTAGACTTAAGCCTCACACATGCCATAAAGCTTGGCCATATAACTAGCATTAAAAACACTGGGATTGTATAGTGTATAAGTTTGAACAGCAGTGCAAATAATAATCTAAGTTTATAACTACTTTGCTTACTTAGTCCATGTGGACATCAGTTCGCCTGTCACGTCCTTCGCTTAGATCACCACACGCATTAGATGTAACGTAGTTTAGATTTTAAACTGAGTTGCAATTTAAGAAGTTGCGAAACGCGTTAAGCACCGTAAAATGTTGACTGACAAAAAACATTCTAAAATCTATTGTTTTGAATGCAGATTCTTCTAAATTTATTAACTTAGTCTTGTAATAAAGGACGAGCCCAAAGCCGTTACCGCGCACAATCCAGCTTTCGTACTGCTTTTAAAAACTTCTTGACAGAAAAATCCATTACTCTTGCTTGCTCCGACCTGGGTATTGAAACCGAGGCCACGCGCACAGCTGTCGCATTCACTAACTGAGGTAGTATTTATTTATTACTATTCTTCCTTATCCAAACTAATATTATAAATGCGAATATAAGTTTGTTTGTTACGCTTTCACACTTTAACTACTCGACCAATCATCATGAAAATTCACATACACATGTCAGGAGGCCAGAAATGGACATAAATATCTTTCATTTAGAAATAACTTAACCTACATTTACGCGAGCGAAGCCACGGGCATAATCTAGTTATAGGGGACTGGTTAAACATTGTACGTACTTAATCTCATGATAATTTAAGGTTAGAGGTGATGTATAAAAAAAAACTGTATAACTTGCAAAGAAAACCTTTATGAAAATTTGTATGAAATATCCATAAAATGTGGACACTGCGCGGGTCGCATACAGCTGTGCGCGCCGCGCTACCGAGGCTAATGACCTTTGATAAGAAATGGACGGTCGAGGGTGCAAATTCGGGAGAGTGTGGGGTGTGGTAGCGGGGAGCGGGGGCGGAGGTTTTGGTTACTGTACTGAGTCGTTACGTGGTATAACGGGAATTACCAAGGTCGCACGGCCAATAGGATCATCATTTTTAACACAGCTGTGGTATATGCGAAGAGTGTCAACACATTAGGTTTTTATTGGATAACTAGGTCAAATTTTAAGTACTTATTTTTCTAGATATTCGGGTCCAGAATCGAGTACTGAATACCCTCCTTCAATATGTCCAGTCTTTTACCAATCAGCCTGTATAATTCATGCATATATATCTGAAGGATTACATAAACATGTCGAACACTTATAATTCCTTTTACTAGCTGAATTCCGTGACTAGCATGTTACTATCTATCGAGCACATTTCCAGTTATTAGGAACTCTATCAACGTTCAACGTGTGTAAACGCCCACATATCCCACAGGATCGAAACAGAGTAATTCCATTGCTCCCACGCCAATTCCACATAGTGCATACAATTTTACCACTCAACAAGCACTACTTAATCAGAGCAGTGCATGACATGTCATTCATCCGATATCTCTGTCACTTTCTAACTGACAGATTATGAAAGGGAGCATTGAGATTTTACCTTTGTTATCCCATTGTACTGTAGTACGATGATTCGTCTTGGCAATTTCATACTTCCGCAACAATAGATGTGCGGTGAATGACGAATGAGCTTCCTTGATGAACGAAGGAAATTTACTTGATAATAATGTTTGATTTGTGTTTACGTCAGCAAATGAGAGCAGCATTATGTATTCAGAGGGTTAAACGTCTGGCATTCATATTGGCTTACTAAAATAAACATACATAGATCACCAAAATGCCTATATTCCAAACGGTAGAAGATTCCAGAGCCGTCATAGCTACGTCATTTTAACAAAGCTGAGATTTCTACATTTAATGTTGTAAGTAAACACTCGCTCGTTTGAAAGCTCTGGCATTTATTTTATTTTCTTTTTGTCTTGGGAATGCTAGGATCGATCTAAGTGCTTACAAATCGGTCTTAAAATTGTAACACAAATATTATATATACAATTCAGGCTGATATATAATAGTTTTGGTGGCTTTTGGATCTCAGTCTATAAGGTTACGACGGGTGTTTTCCACGTGGATCTATCGTGAGGAGCCGGCTAATATATGTCACTAAGGATAAGACAAAACAAATTGTTTATACCTATGTGTCATTTTCTGCAAAATTAACTCAAGTTGGAATCTTTCGTTTCTGGAATATACGCTGACATTAATAACTGAAAGTTATAACCGACAGATGCACATTTTCAGTCTAAGCCAACTTAAACCATAAATATGTATATAATTTGTTCAACACGAGAGTGTACCTGTTGAGAACCTATTGAAAATTTTCCATAAAGGCCGAATTTATCACTGTTCATTAAACAACTTGAATTATATGTTCAATGCGAGAATTAAGTGCACATTATATAGTTGAACCTGATTTAGGTGCGTGTGAAGCCGTTATTAATTTATCGATGAACAGTAAATCCCTTTGGTATCATTTTCATTTACTGCGAAATGCAAGATCTATAGCGAGATTACGATTTAGATTAAATTTAGATTTAGTCTGTTTACAGATGTTAACTCAATCAGAGCTCAGCTGTTGATTCAGTTATTTATCCAACATTTTGATTTCTTTTGGATTCGTTTGAAATACTATTGTAGATATAAAATACAATGTAGGTATTACACATGATGCTTTTCACCTGTAATACTACAGGTTAATCGGTCATCTTGTCATTGCTAATAATAATATGTCGTATAGTTCAAACTTTATTCCCACACCGGACAATTTTATTGTGATTCAATATAGTCTACCCTCGCTTTGAAAGGTGATTTCACAGAATTCTCTTCTCTTTAATTATTCTTTTATTATCATTAATATACATTAACCTTTTTATACTTAGTCACGGTATTTGCACAATTATGTTAAATTTACTTCAATGGTTTCGAATCCAATAAAGAAAACGGAAAAGCCACAAAACGCCGTAATTATTCAAACGCCATTTCTTTCACAATCGCATCATTTATCAATGAAAATAAAACAGATACCGATGAAACGTTTCAGCTCAGTCATCTCATTACCTGAATATGAGGAAAAGAATTTGCTTCCCAAAACAATTTTTACCGAAGAGGTGAAATTCGTTTGGGGAATTACTGTTATTCCTTCGGCAATCTGTTAAACCGCCGTATTGGGATATTACGAAGTACTGGAATATTGTCGAAATTGTAGCGAGTCAGATACTTGAAGTTCAAGCAGATTTTAGTGTATCATTTTGTAGCTTTCTTAAGTTTTATTCCAATACACGCAGTATAGGCAAATACAAGTTAGACAACAATTTCAATGTTAGTTTATTTTTTGCGTTATATGTACAATGTTTATAAAGTCGAGTAAATATTTCCATCGCCCACTAAGACTCTTTAAAAAAAGGGAAGAAATTTAAGAATATTAGCAAATGTTGTTGTGTAATTTTCTAAATAATTGGGTTAGAACTTTCGAGTCTTGAAAACCTGTTGCTCATATCAAAGCTTAGGCTTAAGTTCAGAGCACTCGTAACTTGCAATCATAAACATGTTCATAAAATGTCTTGTTAATGTTAACTAACTAACTACACAAAAAATTTACTATCCTCCTACTAGGTATATGATATGTAAACCAAAGCTGGCGAAATGGGGGTGTGGTATACATACCTCTGCTTTCGTCTTCAGAGATACATATATCCCCAAAGGACAGTAGACAGAGTACATACATATATTAGTAAAATATATTTATTTACAAAAATTTACATTTTATCATGTGGTCACGTTTTTTAAATATAAAGTGTTCCTTAAATTTTGCTTAAACAATGTTTACAAAACACCACATTAATCTTATAAACATAAATTTCATCTTATAACCCGATCCAAGACTCCCCATGAATTTCACCCCATAGCCGTCTCCTATGACGTAATCATCGGTGACGTCACTGCATAGGATGTAAACTTTCCCAATATTAATTGGAAGGTCATCGGCTGTATCAAATTAGATCGACCTCTAGAACTTTCAGCCGTTAATTTAGAGCGCTTGTATTTGTCTTAACCGATTGGCACCGTGTTGGATAACCGGTGTGTATTAATCTTCAGGATAGAGTACACTGTAGGTATATAAACTAATGTGTTATAATTTATTTTGGGTCCGGCGTCCCAATTTGTTCCAAATAATTGAGGGAAACTGTTAGTGTATCTCTAAAACTATGAGGTTGTGGTACTTTTGTTTAGAATGATGCATAGATATAATAATATGGAATTGATTTAAGATAAATTATTTTGTTTATGAAGTAGATAGATATTACAGACCTTTACGAACGTATAACTGTCTAAATCAGAAAGCTATGAGGCAAATAGTTTACTACCATGTTTCACCACGTGTTATTATTAATGAGTTAAACTTGAACTTTTAAATATCTATAAAGAAGTTAGGTATTTGGATTTTTCCTTTTGCAATATTTGGCTGGCAGACCATAGAATTCTTTTTACAACTAAGGTTGCTTAACAAGTAAATATGTCACATCGTATGAATGCAAGCGGTTAAAGCAGCTTTTAAACATTAGTGGCACTGGAAGTAGTTTCACATGGCCATTTCCAAAAAACCCACCGTACTGACAGAAGGGTACTAGTAATGTCTGCCCCTTGTGCTGGCAGCACTTTAAGGTGACTTTAAGTAGTCAAAGTCAAAATCAAAAATCATTTATTCATTTAGGTCACAAAGTAACACTTATGAACGTCAAAATATATAGGTTAGGGAGTTTACTAAGTTACTGAAGCTATATTAGTTAGGTTAGGTTAGTTGCTAGGTTCAGGCAAAGCGTTAAGCCTATGAGAAGAAACCTGCAAGAAACTCACGGCCACTCTTTTAAATCGCTTTTAAGTAGCTTGAATACTCTACTTATCTCAAGAACTTATAATAAGATAATTCCACTGCGATCTTTTGTAGTTTGCCAAAAGCCAGGTTCCTATCGTTTCAAAGATATCCCAAATAAGAGAGTAAAGTAAAGTAAGGTTGCCTTAGTGCCTTGCTTTTCTAATTTTCCGTCTGCGTTTCCCTTATACTTTATTAATAACTTTCTATTTCTGTCTTTGTTTAAACAAACAACTAATAAAACCATCTCCAAGCTTTAGATTAAATGCGACTCTGCGACGATGCTACTCGTTACAACTCTACACTAAGCGTGTGACACGTCGTGATTAGAAAACGATTGACTTTGAGTCTTGGAGCTCAACCCCGACACAAGTTCTACGAAATAGTAAGTTTATTTTAGTGAAGACTCGTTCGCTAATTAAAATTCTGTATTGATGTGATGTTTATGAGTAATGATGTTGGTTGAGTTCGAATATTAGTTTCGGAGGGGATTATGTAATGTCTGACAGCAATTACGTATACGGTTATAAGTTCCTCTATGTAAATATCTTCAGGTAATAATATGTACAAATGTCTTGCTTTATTCAATACTAGCTTTTGCTGTGGCTTAATAGTAGTTTATTTTAGGTTAGGTTAGGGTAGTAAATGTATTTTTATTAAATAAAATATAGCTTTTGTTATGTAGTAATAATATAGCTTTCTAATGGTAAAATATTTTTTTAAATCGCTTGAGTAGTTTTGTGTTAAATCCTTAAAATCAAACATAATATCAAATCTTTACTCTTCATTATATTAGATTATATACACATACTTCTGTAGTATATCAAAATAGTTTTAAAATTTCGGGTGATTTTTCTTTTTATGGGGTCACACTTGTAGTAAATTATTTACAAATAAAGTTATTATGATTCAGTTCAATGGTTAAAACATTGGACTTGCAATCAATAGGTAGAAGACTCATGTACGTAGAACAATAGCAGCAAGTCTCATTCTTAATTGGATTTGTAGCTGGAGGGCTTAACAAGAACACTACCAATCCACAAACTGTATTACTAGAAGCTTTATTTTAAAATAAGAATTGTTAATAGAATGCATTATTTGCAATATTAAAACTTTTCAGTCGCGTACCGGTAGTGTATGCGCCTGCTGTGCGTGAGATATCTGGTTCGATACCTGTGTCGGGACTATCGGGTAGTGTTATTCAGTCATGTGTCAATTATTTTTTTGTAGTAGTTAGGAGGACACTACAGAATGACTACCTGTATATCAAAATGAAGTGTTTGTATGAAAACGCCACCATGTTAGTGAGTGTCCAAGACCAGAGCTCGAAACCTATATGTACGTATTGCGTGGGCTTAAGCCCATGACTGCCGAAATGTAGATGTTTAATTTGACTATGTCTACATCCATGAGCGATGTAGACGTGAGACTACGCATGTTTTCGTACAGCCCAAATAAGTGGCCTAAATAATGTTGGAAATAATAATCCTGATCCTAAGTCTCCAAAGATATGATTGAAATACCCAAAGCGTCAAATGCGACTGTACGCAGTAATGAAAGTGGTTTTATATTGGAATAAAATTATAGGATTTTTTCTGTGTAGTACTTCAGATCTGCTTTCGAGTGACGATCTTCGAGTGACGATCTTCGAGTGACGATCTTCGAGTGACGATCCGAGCGAATATTTTGTAGAATACTATACTAACTGTTTAATATTATGGTACACAAGTTATTATATAATTTTAACTGGAACTCCAAATATTCATTAATTAGCTGTGTAAATTTGGGCGCAATGTCATAATGGCAAGTTTATATTTATGTAGTAATTGTATTGTTTATTGTGTGATTAACTAATAATTGGTTCAACTCTTTGTGTTCTTTGTGTTAATTATTTCAATAACTAGTGGCATAAACATTATCATTAGTATATAATTTTTTTGCATAATATCTACAGATTGTAGAAATATCATGGCTATCTGGACCATGGGGTTCCTAAACGGAATACTCACCACATCAAATGATTACAAATCAAATAAGAACAAAAACTTTTATTACAAATATTTTAAAAGTGAAACACTTTCATTCTTTAATTTAACTTTTCTTTACTGTTTTATCTATAATTGCTTTATAGTTCAGTATTATGTCCGACAATTGTATGCGTGTATCTGGGGTAGCATCCAATCTCGACCTGAATTTGTTTTTTGTGTAAGTGTAAGCTGAAAAACCGGTTTCACAACGATACGTTGTGACAAAGTTAACTGAAAATTGTGGTATTATTTAATGGCCAATAATAAATAATTTCGCGGAGCCCTCGTGACTTTTTTTACGGATCCGTGGAACCCACTTTAGGAATCCCTTATTTAGACTAAACTTAGAAAGGTATTAGATAACAGGGCAGTAAGATGTGTAATTAGTAAGCATGCGTTTAAGTTATCGTAGGCTCTTGAATAGACATATTGTAGATCAACATTTCGAATAACTCTTGATAATATTGTTCAACCTTGAAAATACAACCCGACGTGTTTGGAAGTAACAATTTTCGGTCGAGCTAGTTTTACAATTAAACTAACAGACTGCCGTACAGAACTCAAGACTTTGAATGGAAGGAAAAGCTAGACTTGGACTGAATATTGATTAGTTGATTTGATATAATATATGTGAAGCATTTGGTCGGATAAGGTTGTGCAAATTTCTATTGATTGATTTTACTTTGAAAGCAATTTGGAAAGTGAGGAGCCATATTTATATAAAAAATGGCAACCATTATTTGTCGGAATGGTAGACGTTTTATATGTTCTTCAGAAGAAAAATGATATTGTATTTCTTGAAGTTTCAATCGACCATATGTCGACCATATGTATGTATTCGAGTATATAAAGAAATATCTTAAATTGAACATTCTTCCAAAACGCAACTTAAATCTCCGTAATCTTCTTTTTAACATGGATGTTCAATGAGCGAAGATTGAAACAAAACGTTCTCGCTATGATAAATTTTTTTCATAAAGCATTTTCATAGAGCGTTAGGAAAATCAAATGCTGACAATTAAACATTTCAATATATGCCAACAAATAATCTCACGCCTATATCACCGAATGGTGGTAAGTGGTGTGCGTACCCACATTTCACTAACAATTTTTTTAGGTTCCGTGTAATGGAGAAGGCTATTGCCATCGACTAGACACAGCTCCAGAGACCGTGTTTCTACTAAGAATTCCATAACACTTATCCCCACAGTATTTAGCCTGACCCAGGAATCTAATGGACAACAGTAGCATTTAATACTGCTGTTCCACTAAGGCAGTCAATTCATTAGAACTAGAAGAGAAAATTATGAGTATTTACAATGTTTTCCGAATAAATTTAACAGGTTCAATAACTAGTTATTGCGCTATTTTGAGAGTAGCTGATTCCAAATTCATGACAACTAAGGCAGAAGTTTGTACTGTATATGTATGTACTTACTAGTTCGTAGTTGTACGTGCTTGTGGAGGCAGAGAGGGTAATGACCTCCTCCTGCCAGCTTTCTGTTATTTATCTGCGACGACGAAGTTGTCATAATAATATATCAACTAGTATTTGGTTAACTAATGTACAAATGATATATTTGAATGATAAACCCAATAAGTTTATTTTCTAGTACATACATAAGACCCTTATATATTGCCTAGAGGTCTAATAACCCATATTTCACTAGCTACATTTAAGTCTATTGCAACCCAATAGCCACATTGGCAGTCGCCATTACAGCAACTGAGAATTTCGTTGAAGGTAAACCCAATAACATTTTGCCTGAACGGAAATTGAACCCAGGGTATTTGTAAGTCTAAGTGCAAACGTATACTGCGAAAGACATCAGATTGACACACAAATTAATTGTATTATCAATACTTTACATGTACGAAGGATATTTTTTAATACGAGCTCCTGCCGGACAGAACATAGTGTTTCTAGTTTATTGACGACATATTTTGGAAGTGGATACGCTAAAGAGTATGTTTGGATTATTGTTAACAAAAACAGAACGTATATTACGATTGTATAAATCTGAAATGGCAGGCAGAAGCCTAACATTTCAGATTCTACAATCTTAATGTATGTTTTCTATTTGTAAGCAATAATCCTAACATACTTTCCTTATAGAATATTTCACCATCCACAGTCTGTTGTCGCTATTTGCTTAAATAATAAAAAAAACGATGTAGACCATTGAACTTTTACCCTTTACTCAATATGTCCCTGATAAAGCTTATAAGGGTATAAGTTTTCGCTTATTTACTTACCACACAAAGAATTCAATAAGACGTAGCTCGGGTATGCAATATAAAAAGAAAAACATCGCTGTGAACAGTTTTCGGACCAACGGAGATTACTTCGTATTTTAAATAAACTAGCTGATCCGACAGTGATTGTCCTCTCAATCTATACAAAAATACATTTCACGTAATTAAATCCAATACCAAAACGTAAATTAATTTTTTTCATATAAAATTACCCTTAAAGTTTTTGGCTGCTCACGCGGATTTTTCTAAAATTTTCGTTCATATAAACCTTGTCCTAACAATTGCAAACACAACAAAAAAGCAACCGAATTGGTCGAGTCCTTCTTAACTGATGCTCCGTCATAAATGTGGCAATTGATTTTTATTTATATAGATATTATATTTTATGGGACTCGTTAGTCAAGTCGTTCATGTATGTTCATTAACATCGTGAGGTCCCAGGATTAGTTCTAAGGTCAGGTAAAGTCCCATTAGGATTTTACGGAAAAACGTGATAGCAATACAGAATTTAGAACTAACCCCGGTATATACATAGACTCGCCACCTATTATGTAAGTCCTAGACAAAACATAGAAACGTGTAAATAGTACAATTCAACCCTATAAAGGACCTCAACGCAGATATAGCATCACGCCTGTCTATACCTAAATGATCAGCAGATAATACAATGTTCTTCTAGATAGCGCTACATTTTTTAATATGCGGGCAAAGCAGTAGGTCCTGCTTTGCTTTGCTTTATATTAAAAAAATAGACATGTAGCGCTAAAAGCAGTAGGTCCTAGCTAGTCTGTATTTTTAATTACGTTACCATATATTAAGTGTTACTAAACTGCGGTTTTCCGCACTAAATGTTGGTCGGTTACCGGATTTTGTGGTCATTTCACGCGGTTGGCTTATGCCGGCAGTCTGGTATTACGCACATAATATGATCTAATTCAATAAAATTTTTAGTTGGTTTTATTGAATTGAACTTATGCCAAAATAAGATATTCGGTAACATTATTTCGTAGCTAAGTATTTTATAACGTAATAGATTTATATAATACAAGATTTTGCCCACGGCTTTCCTCACGTAAATGTAGATTAGGTTAGCTTAGTAACAGTGCTGTTTTCTGGACTAAAGTTAGCCTATGTCCTATTCTGTTCCCCTAACAACGTGCATGCGAAATTGATGACATGATGATAAGTCGAGTAGTTAAGGCGTGAAAGCGTAACAAACAAACAACCTCACATTCGCATTTATAATATTAGTTAGGATTTCTTTAAATGATGCGGGAGAGGTGATTATAGTTGACCTGAGATAAGGGTGAATTAATTATTATAGAAAGAGACAAATTACAATCGTGAATCAAGATTTGAATCTCCGATTTTAGTAATCAGAGTCGTCGCTTTCGCCCTTTTTTCCATTTATGTTGAGTTCGGACTGCCTCACTCATCAGTATATTACGCGACTACTGTAAATAGGATTCGATTTTTGACTCGGGTCAATATTTTTGGGTTATTCTGTCAAGCAATTTTAAGTAGTACTAGAAAGGAGTATAGAACATTGCTGGGCAGACGACAATAGAGTTGCCCCTTTTATATAGAATCTAAAATATTGCCGGTAAAATGTGTGTGATATACCATAAGAATAATAAACTAGTCTAGCCAGTAGTGACTCGCGTTAATGCAGATATTTTTAACAAATTAATATCCCTCGGTATAGTCCTTTTTCCGAGGTGAGACCTAGGACCTGATACAGTATGCCCTTTTCTGTACCCCTGACAACATGTACCTATGTGAAATTTCAAGATGATCGGTCGAGTAGTTAAGGTGTCAAGGCGTAACAAACAAACAAAGTCACATTCGCATTTATAATATTGAGTTTTTGAGTTTAACATGGTGTTCATTTATATAGCAATAGAACAAGGCAACGCCATAACAATAACTACATAATAATTTCAGAATCATAAATTGTTTCTCTGATAGACACAATCGGCCCGCTCTGTTTTTATGAACGCCAAATGTCTTATGAATCCTAAAAAATTCAAATGCCATCGCGTAAAGTATTAAGAATTAAGATTCATCATCATCAGACATTTGTCTACCACAAGGCAACAGATAGTTGATATTGATTAAGAAAAATTGTGAAAACATGTTAACGAGAAGCTTTAGTGTTTACAATCATTGTTGAAATAAGTATTAACTAACTTCTTAATATGTACATATACAATCTTGAAGCTCTAGTTGTATGATAATCTTAGGACGATCACTCCAACCACCTTAAAATATATTTTTGTAAGATTGCTTATAGTGGAGAATAAGTAAGATAAAAACGGCATTTTTCACATAAATATATAAAGTTCAACCTCCGACTAATATTTAAAGAGTTCTCATCAGTTGAAAAGTAATATATGGTATGTCACGGTGGTGACAAATGGTGGCGCTAACACCACATGATGTTATCTTGTTTGATCTGAGGGTGGCAGGTTTGGATCTCGTGCTGGTAAATATTTGTATTGCTTCTTCGGTGCTAGCTATGTTTGTCCACGTGATTAATGTCACAGTTTCACCCGGATATCGAGTTTGAACATGATGTATGTTATTCATATTGAACCATATATGTATATGGTCAACGTAATATTACTTCGTTCATATCATCATCTTGGCCGAAAGATGTCCACTGCTGGACATAGGCCTCCCCCAAGGTTTTCCACACAGACCGGTCTAGTCACTTCATTCATATAACATACATATAATATAATATATACATGTTACAACAACATACATACATAATCTCGAGCCTACATCATTAAAGATATGTATTACACCCCCATTTCAGCTATTTAGGGTCTCATGTAATACACAGCAAGCTTATTGCTGTCAACCGACCATAGTTTCATACTCCGTGTATTAAAAACCAATAATACTTTTCCCGACCCGAAAATCAAAAATCGAGACTATAAGATCTGTACATGAGCACAGCATGCATATTTACTACCGCTGCGCCACCTCGGCAGTTAATAAAAAATGAAAATGCAACATTGTTTATTACAGCGTTCAACAAATTAGAAAATCTTATCAATCTAAAACATCTTATAAAATAAAATAATGTAATTTGCCAAGCGCTGGCAAAATTAAACAAAAATAACTTCTGTGGTTTTCACACTAGGCAAGCCTGTATCGTGAAGACCCAAAACAATAACATAATACAAAAATAACAAGTACAAAAAATTTAAATACATAAATTAATGACACATAATAATCTAATGTTTCAAGTATTGTAATGATATAGATATATATTTACTGTTAGTACTAACAGTAAATATGTAATGAGTGTGTATTGTTGAAGAAACAGAATATGAGATATACAATTATAAATAAATATATAAGGTAGTATGTATAGCAAAAAAAGTGTAGGTGTACAACTGACGTAAATTTTACTTAAACTTGTATGTATATCTTTATATATATAAACCTTCTATGCGTGTGTTTATAATTAAACTCCTCCTAAACGGCTGGACCGATTTTGATGAAATTTTTTGTGTGCGTTCAAGTGGATTCGAGAATGGTTTAAAGGAGAAACCCGTTTCTGGGCCTACCGTTACACGAATCAAATAGGTACCAAAAAAATTTCTATTTTGCTTAATTAACCCATTTAATTATTAGCCTCAATACCAATGGCCAAGTGTAGAAAATAATTATAAATCTTTTTTTTTTATCTTAAACAAGCTTTGTAAACCGTTAGAACTCTTATTTCATTATACGTCACTAACTTCACAAAAGCTGGCATTAGATGAATAGAGCGTACCTTAAGAATATGATCGATTTAGTGGAAATCGATAATTATTGAAATGCTACGAATAAACTCCATTGTATTAGTATATATATTTTTAGGTACTAAATTTAATGTAAAATAAAAATCTGGCATATTGTTGATTTTTAAGGTACCTTAGCACCATTAAATAATCATTACAATAAATAAATAATCTACAAAATCGATTTAATCGATTATATATTTAATTAAACGGAATGTACTAGTAAACGCCAAATGTCAATGTCAACGTCTGTCAATTGTCATGGCTGTTTCACATCTTTCATGTCATTAATGTCATTCGCATTTCGTATTTCTGCGCAAGTGAATGTGTTTTCCCGTATATCTCGAGATTTATTTTACATTAGACCTTTGGGAACATACCAAGTTAAACAGGCCTGTTCTTACTATGGGGAGTACGTGAGAGAAAATGGCTCATATGTCATAGAAGTCTGTAGAGAGGTGGATAGTGACCTACAGCAAGAACTATCAACATCGGACTCAACTTGGATGTTAAGAGGAAGAATAAAATCCAGGCATATCAGTACTAGGATGTATTTCGTTTTCATATTAGTTGACAGCGCTCTAAGTGGCAGGGATGCTATAATCCAATATTATTGCACCTGTATCATTGGCAAAAGAACGGTTGGTTGCTTGCTGTGCCCACACCATGAGCATAATATGGTATCTTGGTTGGGCACGGCACCAGAGTAGTCAATTGCCTCCTGCACAATTTCTGGATACTGTATTACTATATTATGGTAATCCTAATGAAGAAGGTGATTAATAAAACCATCACAAATATGTTTTTTATTTTAATATATTGTTACAAGGTGGCGCTGCTCCGAGTAGCTCAAAGAACTGTAGCACCGTGTTTAAAATTAAATTAAAAATATTTATAATGTGTAAATTATCTAAAATGAGATATTATGTGACAGTATCAGTGACAATATTCTATATATAGTGAAATCTCGAATAAACGGTGACAATTAGTGCAATATATTCGTGATAATAACCAACGAACAGTAGTGGACTGAAGAATTAACCATTTGTACTAAATCGTTGCTTTATATCGCAAATGCAGTACGAACTGGAATACACCGCCTGTTGTGAGTACAAATATATAAAAATAAGAAATAAAATGCTAAATATACTTACTCAAATTCTGAAAATAACATTGACGAAGTTCGTTTTTTATTTAAAATCAATGACCATCTAGTGTCAAATAGCTGAACTAGTTGATAACTGACACCAGGATAATTAAAAGAAGTACAGCTATTTCATAAGAGAGGGCACTACTTAATTATTTAGCTACTCACAAACAGATGTCACTTCATACATTAACCAGAAAAAACTTACATGATACTCTGAGAATTAGCAACCAGTCAATAATTTCGACCTGATACAGCAGCTAGCTCGTGGCGTAATAGATAGTACGCATGACTTATAAATACACTGGTATCAAGATCGAATCCCGCCTACCCTGATGACTTTTTCGAATTGTAATAATTTATTTGGACATTCATTTAATTATTATAATAATAAATAATAATTATTTAGAATAAAATAATAAATTATATAATATATTGTAAAATAGAATTGTAGAAATAAAAACTACACTATGGATGAAAACGTAACAGTCAGAAAACGTACACGAACAAAATCAATGAATGATTCAAATACTTCGTCATTATTTGATTGTACTATAACAAGCCTACCGGACGATACTCAGTCCCAAGATTATATGACTATACGAGAACTAAATGAAAAAATAAAAAAGCTATCTAGTGAGTTACAATCTGCGCACCAGGAAATAGATGATTTAACGTGCGAAAACGTAGAACTTAAATCAGACTTGTCAAAGGCAAACAAAACGATCGAATTATACAAAAAAGTTACTATTGCGAGTCCAAGGCTTACACCACGATTAGACCGTAAAAAGAAAATGAAAGATTCTTTGAGTAGCCAAATGATCCAACATAGAAACATACATTTAACGAATAATATTTTCTCAAACAAAGAAGAAAGCACTAAACAGCTTGAGGACACCACTAAAAATTGCAGCAATATTGTCAATAAACAGACATCTATAAAAACTCAACCAATTAATGGAAAACGGAATCTCTGTATTCTAACCAATTGTAATGTTAAAGGAAGATTACAGGATATTGAAGACACATTTTCTGAACAATTTGACCTCTGTCGTTACATTACACAAAACTGTGGAATATTAAAAATGTTATCGGATATTAAAACCAAGCTACGAAACTATACTTTTAACGACTACTGTTTAATTCTGATCGGGGAACATGACTTTAAAAAAGCTGTTAATTGTTCTGAGCTGGTAAAATCTATTCGGGAATGCCTACAACATATATCTCACACAAATATAATATTATGTGTTCCGACGTATATATGCGGAGCCCCTATATTTAATTATAAAATAGAGATGTTTAATACATTATTATCCATGAATGTACAATACCATAAATATGCATATATTTTTGATTCAAATTATAATCTCTCGTATGACATGTTTTCTTACAAATCTGGTAAAATCAACAATTATGCATTACAGAATATATATAAAAATATTATACAACAAATACTTGTCGACTTATCAATACTTCCGCATAACATGGACACTACGTGTAGCGTTGATGAAGCAAGAAATTGTATTGGTAAATGCACTGCAAAATCACCGATTGTTTTGATTCCTATGGGTAACGCTCGGCCTGCTACATCAGATTTGCATGCGTGTGATGACCATGTAATTGCGGAACAATCTAAAACATTTTTTCGTTAACTATAAACATATAAATATATTACATCAAAACATTAATGGTGCTATAAATAAGTCAGATCTTTTAACTTTAAACCTCGATTCTCTTATAGAACAGAGTATTCTAGTTGATGTAGTATGTTTAACCGAACACAATATGTTAAAAGGTGACACCAAATTATTATTCATAGAAAACTACATACTTGCAACCTCTTTTTGTCGTAAAAACCGTCATGGCGGTGCCTGTATTTTGATTCACAATCATCGTGAGTTCAAAACTTTAAATTCTATAGAAAAATATGGCGTTTCGGGTATAATTGAGTGCTGTGCCATAGAACTCACATTACATGGCATAATAGTAGTGTGCATTTACAGACCACCTCGAAACAATATACAAAATTTCGAAAAATTTTTTGCTATCTTTAATGACTTACTTGCTACATTGTGCTTCACAAGAAAAAAAAAAATAGTTATATGTGGAGACTTCAATATAAACACTTTAAAAAAGAGTAAAGAGACTACCATGCTGAACCAAACAATCATTGGCTATAATCTTAAATTGGCCATTAATGAGCCAACACGCCTTGTAAGTGGCTCTTGTTTAGACAACTTTATACACAATATTAGGGGAAGTAAATACAACATTTTTGAATTTGCTCTGTCTGATCACTCAAGCCAAATGTTAACTTGCAAAGTCAAAGCAACATGCTCTCTCTCACATTGGTTAATACAAAGTAGAGATTACAGTAAAGAAAACATGACAAAATTCAATCAATGCTTAAAATCACTTACTTTTAACGAAGTTTACAGTATGACTGATCCAAATTATGCATTTGATTATTTTCACGAATTATTTATTTTATTTTATAATCTGTGTTTTCCACTTATATTAATAAAAAGAGCACCTCGAAAAAAGCCATCCTGGATATCAAAAGGTATTAAAATATGTGCAAAACAAAAAAGATCTTTACTTTGGCAATATAGGAAACATCCAAGTAAACACAACAAAAACTTGTTCAAATGTTACACAGAACGTTTAAACAAAATAATAAAGTTAACACAACGGGCCCAGAATGACTATAAAATCAAAACAGCTTCAAACAAATCTAAAGTTACTTGGTCAATTATCAATTATAATAACAAGAATGTGATTAAAGAGGAAATCAGACATATAAAAAATGATGGGGTGATCGTTGATGACCCCAAAGATATCACAGAGTTATTTAACAATTATTTCATAAGTGGAAATGACAGTAATCTAAAACCAATTAACGTTAACTGTAAAGTACCGAAT
Organism: Catocala fraxini; assembly: GCA_930367265.1. Classification (NCBI taxonomy): domain Eukaryota; kingdom Metazoa; phylum Arthropoda; class Insecta; order Lepidoptera; family Erebidae; genus Catocala; species Catocala fraxini. The sequence goes on along the minus strand of OV884028.1, from coordinate 29,689,058 downwards.
ACTTATAACTCATTATTCATGAACCCAACGACTCCTTCTGAAATTAATAATATAATTAATTCATTAAAGAATACTAATAGCACAGGTTATGATGACGTTAGTACAAAGGTATTGAAAGATGTATCAACTATCATCTCACCTGTTTTATCCTACATAGTAAATTTAAGTATAGCCTCTGGAATATTTCCCAATAAATTAAAAATAACGGTAGTTAAGCCTGCATTTAAGAAAAATGATAAGGGTGATGTTGCAAATTATAGACCCATAGCGCTCATTCCGATTTTCTCTAAAATTTTTGAAAAGATTATTGGTCAAAATCTTAATGATTTCTTTGAAAAACATAAAATCTTTACAGAGAAACAAGTCGGATTTCGTAAGAATAAAAGTATAAATTTAGCTGTTTTTCATTTTCTACGTACTGTAATGTCAAGCCTTAATAATAAGCACTTAGTATCTGCTCTATATATGGATTTAACTAAAGCTTTTGACTATGTTAATCACAGTATCCTCTTAAATAAATTAGAAGCATACGGAGTTCGAGGAAATGTTCTGAATCTTCTAAAAACTTACTTAATAAATCGACAACAATGTACACAAATTACTCGCATATGTCCAAAAACGTGTAGACAAATAGTATATTCATCGTCATATCGTGAAGTAACTCATGGAGTCCCCCAGGGAAGTATCCTTGGTCCAATATTATTTATTGTTTATATAAACGATTTACCAAATTATATAAACCAAGATCTGGTACTATTTGCTGACGATAGCACTGTGATGTTCACAAGTACAAACAAAAATCAAATGATATCTGACATAAATCAAACACTGGACATAATAATTCAATGGCTATCAAATAATAATTTATTAATTAATCTGAATAAAACAAATTTAATGACATTTAGAAATAGGCAAAATAATTTAATAAATCTTAACATATGCTACAATGGACAACAAATTAACATAGTCCAAAATGCAAAATTTTTAGGTCTCCATCTCGATTCAAATTTAAATTGGAAATCTCAAGTGGAAGATATTTGTACTAAGCTGAACAAATTCTCTTATGCACTAAATAGACTTGGAACAGTTGTGAATCAATCTGCTGTCATCACTGCGTACCACGGTTATGTAGAATCAGTACTAAGGTATGGTGTCATCTTTTGGGGTAACTCTGTAGACAATGATATGATATTTAGAGCCCAAAAGAGATGTGTAAGGGCCATTGCGAAGTTAAAACAGACGGATAGTTGTAAAACATTTTTTATTAGTCTGAAATTGTTAACGCTTCCATGCCTTTATATATATGAGGTAGCCGTCTTTGTTTTTACACATACTTCTTTATTTGGGCGCCTACAGAGTAAACGTAATAATCATAAAATATGTTTTCCATCAAACAAAACAGGGCAATTTAGCAACAGCATATTTTGTATGGCCCCTCGAATTTATAACCATTTACCATTATACATATTGAGATGTTCCACAGATAACTTTAAAACGCTATTGAAGCAATTTCTTGTTAATAAGGCATACTACACACTGAAAGAATATCTCGAAGACAAATATGACATCCAATAATATAATTAGCTTTTAATGACTCTTAATTAAATTCACTTGACTTATATAATATTATCTAAATTGACTTGTATAATGAAAACAATGACATGGATAACATTTAATTAATTAATATTTATATTGATTCTGATTATGTTTCATGTGAACCTCAATTATAACTAGAGTATGTTTAAATAATTTAATATAAAAAAATTAATAAATGAATAATATAATCTGAGCAATATTGCATGCCAATTGGCGGAATATAGCTGCACTAAATGTTTGTTCAATACTGATAAAACTATGTTAACACCACTGTAACAACCTATATTCGCAATAAACTATTTGAATTTGAATTTGAATTTGCAATCTCAGATTACTGTAATGTGAGATTGCATCAAATCCCTTAGTAGATACAATATTAACAAATGCTAGCCAGTAGTGATGTAATTACGCCGTGTCTTATAAACATAGTTTTCATCTGAGGTTTTCAGTAAGATCACTCAGACCAATCTGAAGTCACTCTCTAAGCGCTTTTTATATACCTCAAACCAAATCGTGATACGCTGCAGTACAGCACATAGGCGTTCCAGATTTACATTGGCATCAAAGCCTCAAAAATATCAATTTAAATTTAAATAACTCAAATAATAAAAATAACCTAAGATGTAAACTTTGTCTGATTTTATCAATTTGGCCATTGCTGGGCGTCGTGAAAATTGGGCTCGTGAAACCTTTCTAAATGCTCTAATTTATGTCCAAATTCCAGCCCTGTAACGCCAGGCCCAAGTTTCTATGGAATTTGGGTTTCTCCTTTGGTGTTTCTTTTTCGTTTTTACACGAAACGTTTGTCGGGACAGCTAGTTTATTATAATTTCTAAACATATTACAGGAAATATGTATACATTAACACGTTATAATATCTATAATTAATCTTAGTCTAATTATTAAAACCACAGCTACAAACTCAACTGTACTAAAATAGTCGTGGTGCTGATAAGGTAAAATAGCTATTAGCAGTGCCGTTTATTTACATACTATCAATGTCAAGAATTTAAAGCCATTAATATAAATGTACGTTACTATAGCGACCCGGGTTAGTTTTATTTAAGCTCACCTAATTTGTGTAGATTATGTGGTGCTATTTTAAACGGTAAGAATACTTCCATTCACTAGCTCACCCTCATTATTATGAATTAATTGAAAACATAGCTGGCCAAATGATGTTATAATACACCATGCCTACCCCTCCGGGGATACAAACCCATGAGTCTATATCACGTTGTATTACGACATAATAAAAAAGCACATTGTTAAACAATATGTCCAACAAGGGTAGGGAACAAAATTGTTTATAAGTAGTGCTTTCAACCTTCATAAAGAATAGGTTAATAATAAGTATATTACGATGAACCGGCTTGTCATATATTTTATACAAGTTGAGGGTGCTTCTAACCCTCCATATTCGTAAAGCTACTATGATGAGTTCCTTGATAAAATAAAATACAATAGCCCTTAGTTTAACCTTACAATCTACATATAAGGTCGTATCATACTCGCTATTTTCGATTATGTTTACGTTTACTCCATTCGACTTAAAGTTCATTAATATACATATTTTGCCTGAATAGACGTAAAATCTGCTTTTGTTTTCACATCCTAAATATCCTAACTAATATTATAAATACGAATGTGAGTTTGTTTGTTATGCTTTCACGCCTTAACTACTCGACCAATCATCATGAAATTTTGCATACACGTTGTCAGGGAAACAGAAAAGCACGTGAGATAGGTACCTTTCATCCAGAAACAAGTTCTGTTATTAATCTAATCTAACTTAAATTTACGCGAGCAAAGCCGCAAAAATCTAATAATCTAACTAATCAGTCAATACTTACAGAACACAATCAAAATATTTTTGGCTTTATTGAGTTTCTCGGTATTATATCAAAATGTGCACAGATATGCTGATGTTAACTGGTTGTAGTTTTATTAACACTTCAGTATTAAAAATTATTTGTATTGCTACTGAACAGGCTCCTGGATATTTTATGTGATTAAAGAAGCAAGCAAGATCTCGCATGCTAACACTTATGAACTCTTATTACACTAGGAATACCACTCGTTCGTCGTCCACTTGATAGAAAAGTATATGCGTGCAGCGTATATATTAATAGCACAATCTTTGGGTCCTGTAAAGTAGGTTTAGTTAACTTGATAAGCTGCCCCAGAATACCGATTCTGCTCTCTGGCGTATCCTAAACTGACTTTGGTAAACGATAATCTTCTATAATCTACACCACATCCAACTATTTCATTTCATAATGATTACCTGTTTTTATTTTATTTTATTTATTTGGGATCTCCAACAAAGAGTATACACTGCAATTTACAAATAATTTTTCACATAAGTATTATGAATGTGTACCCTTTCAATTATTGGAGACCACAGCATGCAAAAAAAAAAAGGCAAATTAACGACTAAGATAAAAAGTTAAAACAATATAAAATATAATGTGGTTCATAACCAAAACAGATATAAAGTGTATGGAGCCATTTATATAAAGTGCATATGTATATGAACAAACAAATAAGACATTAAGGCAAGAGGATTAACATCATTTAACTGCTTCTTGAATTTACATAAGGGTTCACAAATGTCAATTTCGTGGGTTTTAGATATTATGTTGTTGTACTGCCTACAGAGTCTACAGAGATATTGCAGCATAATGACCAAAATTTGTTTTTGAGGTGGGTACGTCAAAAAAGTTATACGTATTCTTTCTTCGTATTCGAGAGTGAATTTTAATGAGTATTGGGCTCAATAATTGACCGGGTCAACAAGTACTTTGACTTCAAGAACTCACATTATATCGCCAAAGAGCCTGATCTACGAATTACCGCCAAGAGCGTAAACTTTCGGTAGCACATTATTCTCTATGATACTTTACTACACGTGGACCCATCTATAGCTAGTCTGTGCTCACTAAGCCCATCCGTAATTGGATACAGGCGGATATAGCTGTTAAAATATGGGTCAAGAGACAAAAAGTACAGTCATATTCATAACTAAGCAACTTGGGGAAACATTATACGTCATATAACAGGGAAACTAATGTTAGGATGTGAAAATACCATTGAAAGGAAAAACAGTCATTATTTTGTTATATTGATATTTTACTTGATGTTTATGGAATATTACAATGGATACGGCCCGTGAAGTTCGGTATCTTGTTATTAGAAATGGAGGGTGAACAATATGTTCAATCATGCTGAGACAGCATAGCTTAGGGTTCGTTCTTTTTGTATTATTGAGGTGGCAGACAAGTATACGATCCTGACTGATAGTAAGTCGTTGTCGTAGCCTATGATCGCTTGTTGTACTAAAAGCGTCACTTGCGCTTTGCTGATCCCTCCATATAATGGCTTGCTGGCCAGAATGGTAGGCAAAAGATTTAGGTCAATTCACATATACTATAGAAAGACCAGATTCAATCTACCTTCAGAGGATTATTGCAATAGAGTTGGTTTCAATACCCTGTTTAGAATTTGTGCGCGTTGTATTTTTATTTACCCATATTGTCATAAAGTTTACTCTTAAAGAAGAAGATATTGAATGTTATTTTGGGATGATGACATTCAGGTACTATATACATGAACAACATAACAGCATACGCTAATGACTTGCACAAATCATAAACGATGTTAGTTATGCAAAAGTAAAATAAATTAAAAGTTATACAATAAAAATCAAACAAAATATATCAGGAGAAAAAATTTACAAGTCATTAGTCATCCTTCATCTCACGCACTCAAACATTCGCAAGTTAACATCAACAACTACGCATTTTGTCGTTTCATAAAATGGATAAACTGCTAGAGTTTGTACATAAAATTATTTGTTGCAGAGACTTTTACTCTGCTAAGTTGGCTTTATAATAGGCTTATCTCCTAATAAAGTGAGTAGTCTATCATTTCTGCATGTAACTATTTTTTATGTTAGTCTACGAATTTTAGTTTAGGAAATATTTATGGGAGAATTACTTTTCCTGTTTTGTGTTTTAAATAAATAATTAATACATTATTTTAAGAGTATCGATACCGATATTCGATTTCGATATATTTATCGAACCTAGGCTAAAAGTTAAATCCATCGTTTACGTAATATTGTCATAATCACTCACGTTCAGACTCACCAGAGAAATGTATAGCTACATTATTCCCTTGTAGAAATTACGATGGAGTAGGCAGGTGTGTTTCCACATTAAACACATATTCAATTAAGTGATTTTGAATTAAATAAGCTTTCTAAAACGTATTGTTCTATACTTCTTTTAAATACAATTTGAGTTCTGTCTGTTTTCCAGCTTTAACGCTTAACCGCTTATGCACTGAATACAATTTGATGAGGTATATTAATAGCTTAAACATTAGCAAAAGGACATACATTTTAAACAATCCCAAATAAAATCACGTGTTACCTTTAGTTGTCAATGTAATTCGATCATTCTTCGACCCGTCATTCCTAGAGTACTGCTGTTCTGCTACGAACAATATTAAGTGTATACTTCGCAGTGGTAACTCGTTAACCGCTCTGCATTAGCGTTATTATTCACATACATATAAGTAAAACCAACTAACTTGAACTTCCATCCTATATTCTTAAACCGACTTATAAAAGACGTCAAAACGTTTGCACATACGACATACACAGACAGCTTGGCTACAGACATAGACGCGTGCGTACAATAGTCTGTAGCCAAGCTACAGTTGGCTTAATGTAACTCCGTAACTTAGAAATTACTTAGACATGTGCATGTGTATGACCTTTTTTAAGTACACCTCACGCAGTTGGAGTTATCAGGGCCTGTATCGCGGGGACTTTAATATCATTCGGATACAAAGAACAATCATTTGTGGATCATACAAATTTTGTCCCGTGCGATATTTGAAGCCACAACACTAGGCATAGTAGTAGTGACGAGGCGACCACTTAAACCACTGCGTCGTCTCTGCAGTCAAATGCTCATATGAGTGCGGCCGGATTGAAATTATTTTGAGACCGTCGCGTCGCGTTGTTGTCCGTTTCTAGCGTAGCGTAGCTTATTTATGCCAAAAATCTCTTCCAACAACTAAAGACAAGCAAGAGGCTCTAATTTGGCTATCACTTCATCCGTAGAGTACACAATTGTCGAACTGTGATTTCAAATTCAAATTTCGTAATACTCAATAATAAACGTAAACTACGTTTTCTAAAAGAACTAAGTACTTTTTAATATTTTAAAAGGCAAAGATTTAAAAATAATCTGTGTTTGCACGACTTTCCAAAGTTTCCTAATTAAATTAAAAGAACATCTTGGAAGAAGTCGACGAGAAAAATGCAACGAGTGTTGGAAATAAGTTTATTGAGACATAAACGTACTCATTTGTCGAAACTACTCGCGAAACTTGGACGGGAGAACTTCTTTGGATATTTTTACTTTTTAAGCTAAGTATGCTATGAATGCAGAAGAAGTCTATGCACAATTTCGTTAAGCTTTAAGACAAAAAGTTTCTTAAGTGCTACGTAGGTAGTTCAGTTATCTGCTGCATAAGGGTCGAATCCATGGAGTCGCCATTGAAAACTTCACTGGGCTAAAGATATTAGCCTTACCTCGCTATCTTGATCTCTTCGAAACTATACAATACGAGAAAACCTATCTCATTAGATATATGATTCAAAATTGTATCAATTGTTAATGTAATATATAAAATAATAATATTTAGTTAAAAATGTATCGCGTACTCGTTTCATACTTATAACACAAGCGTACCTAAATTGCCTGGTGATAGGAATCAGAGCTAATTGAAAAAAAAAGCCATAATCTCTCATACTACATTGATAGCAATTTTGTGTAATACTCACTGATGTTAATGTACAAGAATTATAGTATCACAAAACACTTTTATGGTTTATGATATAATACATAGTTATAATGTAGCTATCCCTCGGAAACAGTACTTATTTCCGGATGAATAGTATCTACTATGTTCTTTTTTACCACTGACATCGTGTATGCAACATTTCTTAATGATCAACCATGTAGTTAAGACGTGAAAGTGTAACAAACAAACATACGTATTTATAATATTAGTTAGGATTTTAAATGTAAGTTTATAATTGTCATTTCATTTGAACGTTGTCACAGTCATGATTGAATAAAATTTATCTTCACAGAAGTACTTACTTTGTACAAAATTGATAACCATCGTCCAAGGACTTCAGAAAGATTAATTGGCAGAATGAAGAATCTCTCTTGTCTTATTTAAGAAAAAAGAAAATGTATTTTTCGTCAGCTATTGTGTGGTCAATTCACATTGTAATTTCAAGCGCTCTTTGGCGACGAAATAGGCCCTCATTACGCTTGTGAGAGTTTAATGAAATATTGTTCTCTTTGTTTCTTGTTAAAGAATTTAATTATCTTGTTGTTTTAACTTTTAGGAAGAACTAAAAAGTAATAGTGTTTCTTTCAGCACGGCGACACGGGAGAGAACGTGCGTCGAGCTTAGCTTTCAGTGCGGCGACACGGGAGAGAACGTGCGTCGAGCTTAGCTTTAAGCTAGTACAAACCGTTATGTTACTTATATACTTTTATCTGTTTAGAATATTTCTCACTATGTGGAGTATTATAATGCATATTGAGGGTAGACTGACACGGGGTTATTCATTTTTTGTATCCGTTGTTTAATTGTTTGTAAAGTACCCCGCAGGTATAGATACAACAATTAAAACTAGATAGAAAAAGATATTAAAAAAGGAAAATATATGGTATAACGATCGGTATTAGATCTAATATAAAAGTAGTCTTGGAGAAAGTTAGAAAGCCTAGGTTAAGGGTAAGTATTCTTTAATCAAGAAACCGTGGTGAGTGCGGTTGACAAAACATATCATAAGTGTGAATGAAGGAAAATATAGGTATGTTAAGCTCGTAGCAAATGGAAATTAGTAGCACGTGCCAACTCCTCTGAGAAACACTCTATTATTCATATACGGTGTAAATGTCAGTTGAAATAAATAATTGATTCGCTACATGTGACGCAACTATGTGACGATTGCTGATGCACTATCTATGTGTACAACAAATAGCTTTATTAGTAGCAATTAAACGCCAAACTCAGTGCTGTTTGAATTAAATAGTAGGTACTACTAAGTGTAACCAATAAAGGTCCGTAAGAATTTTATTATCTTTATATGTATTTAATCGGTAACTAGACACAATGAAAGAAGGATTTCGTTAATGTTATTCGAGCGTTGATCAAGATATTAAAAAGATCTGTAACTAAGCACGTTATATAATTATTTCCTAGACCATAGACACCCGAAAAGAAAAAAATTAATATCAAAGGAAAAGGTAATGTCACGTTGTATATAATATTAGGTCTTAAATGAAAGTCTTCCGTCGGACAGTTTACCTGGGAATGCTAAATTACTACAACAAATGAAAACGTGCGCCACTGAAAATCTCCAATTAAATTTTTTTCAGACATAAATTATTTTTTTTGGGAGATTTTCTATTTAAGGTGGAGATGGCTAAAATCTAGGCTTGTGGTGATATTTCGTAAGATTAAGAAATAAGATATAAAACAATTTAAAATATGAAAAACAAACACACTAAATTTCCTTCTTTTATCCACGATTCTAATTCCACATTAATGTTACATCTATAAAAATGTCAAATGATTTTGATGTAAACTGTAGAGAACCATTTAATACTATATCATATCGAACGCAGGACTAAAATTAATCATAATCTTAACTAATATTATAAATTAGAATGTAAGTCTGTTCGTTCGTTACGCTTTCATGTCTTCTTTTCTCCCTAGCCTTTATTATTCCCAAGTCACTTGGGGTCGGCTTTTCTAGTCTAACCGGATTTGACTGGATATCAGTTTTTACACGGAGCGGCTCCCACCTGACCTCCGCAACCCGAAGCTTTACGCTTTCACGCCTTAAATACCTTTTATCCAGAAAAAATAACTGTTACTAACCTCACTTAAGCTACATTTACGCAAGGGAAGCCGTGTTCGTACGTGTGTGTAGCAGAATCTAGTACAAAATGAAAACATTTACAGATAAATAAATACAATTTGAAGATTATTGCAATTATTTAAATATGTGTTTAAAGGAAGGGCTTTCAGCACGTGTTCTCTGATTGATTGTCGCAGTGACTTATCGTTTAAACCTATAACAAACAAACAGCTTTGAAAGTTGGCACGAATATTTAGATCGTATATAATATAGGCCGAGGCTCACAGCGTAGCTATAGACTTGGTGTTACTCTTGAATATTATTAAATAAAAACGCAACAAACTGATTGGTTGGCCCTAAAAATTATACGTTCCAGAGATCTCATGGTTCACGGTGTTATCCTTTTTTAAACACTCATTTTGCCTGCCTAAGCGGGGTGGACGCTTATAGCTGCGATACAGTTCGCGAACTACTGCAGCTATTAACTTACATTTAATATTGTAAACTAGTTTATGATTCAATAAACGGTGATTATTATTTTGTATGTACAATGATTTCCTACAAATAAACAAAACAATTGGATTATTATCCCTCACGTGACGCATACTACTAACCTTATTTTGCGTGAATATATTTTTACTAGTATTTTATTGTTAATCTTTAGTATTTGTGGAACAAAAACTAAATATAAAAACGGCACAAATCTTCAAAAATGTGTTTTACGAGCGCCTGCCGTGAAATACTGGCCTAACATTATGCTCATTGGTCGCCAACGTTTATGACTTCTAAAATGAATAATGTTCTGTGTGTCGGTCTTTTCTTTATTTTGTTAGAAAATTTAAAATTTACTATCAATATTTTTAAATAGATTTAATTAATTCAATAATTTTAATATTAAAAAAGGAATTATCTTGACTAATTACTCCTTTTTCGGTCGCATGACTTATTTTTTGTCTGTGCTAATTCAACCGTGACGTTCACGGTTAAGAGGGGACTACTGAGTATTCGCGATTCGGGCCATTCGAGCGCGGACCAGCGAGTCGACTAGTTGTGTGCAAAGTTGAGTGTGAACCAGAAGGACCAACTGTAAGTCATTTGATTAAATTCATTTTGATCCTTTTAAATACCCTGCTAAATATTTTACTGCGGCTGTTATTTAACTTTAAAAGCGATTCACTTAATCAGTTATGTAATTACATATTCTATAATTTTAATATAGTGTGCCATATTCCTCTGAAAGCATACTGTTTATGTAATATACAAGCAATATCTGATTATAACCTGATAGTTAAATGTACTTATGGTTGTTTCATTTTCTTAAATATAACCTGATATTTAAGTACATCTACCTGTGTTTCATTTCCTATATATCCGTAAATTTGTAGTTGTCCTAATAACAATGAAATCTAGCTTCTATTAGTATAATATCCCAACAATTCAGAAGTGGGATGTTTCAACGCCTGCCTATAAAATATACATAACCTTATTGTTTGCACCTTCACATAATTTACCGCTCGAGTTGAATAGCGGCCGCAGATTAAATAAAATAGGTTATAGGTTATAAATGGAATGATTTGTTTCACTGTGCACGCATTATTTATGTTTAGATTGCAATGTTGTAACGTATGCATATGTTTATTTCGTCCTAGTCCTTGTTTAGCTTCGGTCACTTTGTGGGAACGTGGGCACTGTTAGTGGGAGGGCTTGTATATTTTGCCGGGGCTACTCTCCGGGGTATGCAATGCTTTCCTATGGTGTGTATGACTTTTCCTACAATATCGTTTGGCCGTGGCTACTCGATGGACTCATGGGCAAGTTGATAATGATGTGGGCGTGATGCAAGTGCGATTGAAATAAGTTATTTATCTTAATTACGGGGTGCTCTTGCGAATACTTTGCCATGGCTACTCTATGGAGGTATATGCAGATGCACTACAGTGATCGGAAGTCCGCGCCAATCCTGCTGGAGTTATTACTCCCCGGATGGGTGAGGATATTCTGTTGAATATCAGTTGCACTCTTTGGATGAACAAGATATTTGTCAAAGTTGTTTGCTCTACTGGAGCATATGCATTCAATTATCTATGTATATTGCCGTTTAATGCTTCCAAAGCCGCACACATTACATATGGTGTCACGCAGTGAATTAAATCTTATATTTGTATTACCTACATTGTAACTAAATACGTAAATTACTTTTGTATGGTATTTAAAATGAATAACTATGTTTATACTTGGCTAAATATTTTATTTATTTCATTTGTTTTACGAAATGCTCTTCAGATATGGACACTTAACTGTAATATTGGTTCACAGTGCCTATTCTGTGTGCCTATAAGAAACGCTTCATGCTATGCATTTTTTTAATGTATTCTAATGATTTCCTTATTTTCCTTTATTCTCCCTATTCCCGACTTGACTTCAGACTTGACGATAATACATCTATATTGCAACAATGTCTGATAGGGATGGTTATACACCTCCACATACAGCTGAGCGTAGGAGTAGATCTATGAAAAGGAAAACGCAGGGTCATTCTCGAAGGGCCAAACGGGCCCGAGCGCGTACGCGATCAACCACACATAATGACACCACTGACAGCTCAACATCGAGCTTCTCTAATACCGAATGTTCGAAACGTAGGCACAGTTCATTAAAGCGGAAAGGACATTCTCGTATTTTTCGATCCAATAGACATTCACGCAGTACAGATTCACAATCTTTGAAGTTGTACAAGAGACGTTCGCGTTCACGTCTCCGTAGGTACAAGAAGCGCTCTCGGCGAGAAAATACCCCGAGAAGCAAGAGACGACATGATAGCAGAAGTTCTCTAACGAGTACGAGAACATCCAGTTCTTCTGGATCAGACAGCAGTAGGGGTAGATCACGCCAACGTAGTACACGACGAACATTAAGCGTTAAACACAGTAAAACAAGAAAAGTTGATGTCATGGCGAAATTAATTGACGCAATCAATAAACGCGATCAAAGTTCGTTCATAGGTGCTAAAGACGTTATACCAAAGTTCGATCCGGGACAAAAGAATCAAACTATGATGTCATGGCTAAAGAAAGTTAACGAGACTGCTCATATATATAATTGGACTGATAAAGAAATTATTTATAATACATTACCTAAATTAACTGGTCTTGCACGTAAATGGTATGAGGGCCTATCATCTGTTAAGCTTAACTGGAAGGAATGGCAGGCAAAGTTATTAAAAAACTTTCCTGATACCCGAAATTATGCAGATAAACTTATCGAAATGTTAGATAGGAAGAGTAAAAGGGACGAGACTCTAGAAGAGTATTTTTACGATAAGGCTAAGCTCGTAAATCATTGTAGAATTAAGGGCAAAAATGCAGTAGATTGTATTGTGCAAGGTATATATGATAATAACATCCGTCTTAATGCACTGGGTTCTGATTTTAAACGACCTAGTAGACTAAGTATTTACGCAGTGTTTCTAGCAAAAGTATTAAAGAGGTTAAGAAAAACCCTATACAATTTAAAGAGGGCACAAGAAACAATAAAAACCCTCAATTTAAAGTAAATTGTTATAATTGTTCTGAGCCTGGGCACACTGTACCAAAATGCCCAAAACCATTACAAAAATGTACGAAATGTAATAGAATGGGACATATAGCAGAATATTGTAAGCGCGACGCAGATAAGGATAAGGATAGAAATACTTCGAATCATGTTAATAAGGTACAGCTAATCGAATTTGGTAAACCTACTAGAAATATTTATAATAAGAATATTACAATAAACGGCATACAAAAAACTGCATTTGTTGATTTCGGTAGCGAGTGCACGCTTATCAAACATGATACAGCAAATGATTTAAAACTAGATGTCTTAACAGAGGGATTACCTCTTTTAAAAGGTTTTGCAGCAGGTGCAGTAGTACCGTTAGGTAAAGTATCCGTTAGGATAAGCGTGGATTTTGTTACCGCTGTAGTAGAAGCGTTTGTTGTAAGTAACGAGTTTATTAACTCTGACCTACTTATTGGTCAGAATCTTACTGAATTGCCTGAGGTGAAAGTTTACAAAACTAGTAATAGTTTGATGCTTTATTCAGAGACGGCCGAAGCAGCGAAATCAGAAGTCTTTGTTAAGTCAGATGTAGAGATTAGTGGAGTAGTAGGAGTAGATATTTATTTAAGAAGTAACCACACAGGTCTGATATATTTACCAGGAAATACTAGTTTTAAGACTGGTGAAGAAATAATAATTCCTCACGGTCTATTTGTAATTACGAATGGGTCAGGTAAAATATTAGTTATTAATCTCTCCGGAAATAAACTAACATTAAACAAGGGGAAGCTTATCGCAAGAGCTAATTTGTTACCAATCTCACTTGACATGTATGGTGATTTCCAAAAGACTGAAAGAATAGGCGTCTACAAACTGACGATTGATAAACCTATAGACGACGGTCCTAGATCTTTGACACTAGACATGCTAAAGATAGGTTCTGAGACTACGAATGAACAGAAACAACGACTATTAACCTTAGTTAATGAATACCGCGACTGTTTTGCTTTAAATGTGAGTGAGCTGGGAACATCTACTATTTCAGAAATGCACATTACACTCGGTGATGACTCCCCAGTCTCTTATAAGCCTTATAGATTACCATATAGCGAACGGATGGTAGTTCAAAGACTTGTCAACGAGCTCCTTGATAGCAAAATTGTGAGAGAATCTAATTCCTCATATGCAAGCCCGATCGTTTTAGTTAAAAAAAAGAACAACGATTATCGGTTATGTGTAGACTATAGGGCGCTCAATAAAAAGACTGTAAAGGATTCATACCCTATGCCAGTCATAGATGACCAATTGGACAGACTTAATGGCAAAAGACTGTTTACAAGTTTAGACCTGAAATCAGGCTACTATCAAATTCCAATGGCAGAAGATTCGATACATTTAACTGCTTTTGTGACTCCCGATGGTCATTTTGAATATACACGAATGCCGTTCGGATTGGTTAACGCGCCGGCGGTTTTTCAACATATGATTAATAAAGCCTTGGGAAAAGATAGATTCGACCTAGCCTTACCTTACATGGACGATATACTGTCCCCTTCGACTGATGTAGATGACGGTCTGGAAAAATTGGCAAGAATCTTTAGCTTCCTTCGAAAAGCCGGTTTAACTTTAAATATTGAGAAATGTTATTTCTTTGAAACAAGGCTAGACTATTTAGGCTATGAAATTTCTAAAGAGGGCCTTAAGCCTGGTAGTAGGAAGACTGAGGCTGTGGCCTTGTTCCCGACGCCAAGCAATGTCCATCAAGTCCGCCAATTTGTTGGTCTTGCTAGTTTCTTTAGACGATTTGTACCCAATTTTGCAAGTATCGCCAAACCTTTAACCTCCTTGACAAAAGCAAACACTCCTTGGGTTTGGGGCAGCCCCCAAGAAGAAGCATTTAACATAATTAAAACTAAACTAACCGAACGTCCCATATTGGCTCTATACGAACCAACTTATATAACTGAAGTACATTGTGACGCTAGCAAATTAGGATTGGGCGGAATTCTGTTACAAAAATCTGATGAACGATCTCCCCCTAAACCCGTGGCGTACTTCAGCAAACAAACCACTAAAGATGAAGAATACTTACATTCTTACGAATTGGAGACTCTTGCTGTCGTTCTATCACTCAAGAAATTCCGTATTTATTTAATTGGCATACCCTTCAAAGTGTATACAGACTGCAACGCTCTCAGGACCACCTTAACTAAGCGAGATCTAGTACCCCGAATAGCACGTTGGTGGTTACTACTGCAAGAATATGACTATACTATCGAATATAGACCAGGTGAAAACATGAAACATGTCGACGCATTAAGCCGAAACCCATTAGATATGCAGGATTCCCAGGAATTATTAGACTCTAGAGAGTATGAAATAATGAATATTAGTGCAACTGATTGGCTACAAACAGTTCAAATGTCCGACCCTAAACTACAACATATCAAATTGATCTTGCAGAGTAACAGTAAAGATGTTAAAGATATTTTCACAAATTTTGTCCTCCAAGATGACAAAATTTATAGAATAGTAGGAGATCAAAAGAAATGGGTAGTGCCTAATGGGGCACGGTGGCGTATTTGCCAGTTATGTCATGACGAGATGGGGCATTTTGGAGTAGAAAAGACGTTTGATAAAATAAAACAAGATTATTGGTTTCCAAAGATGAAACGTTTCGTTCGCAAGTATGTAGAAGCATGTATTAATTGTGCTTACAATAAAGCATCTTCAAATAAACCTACTGGTTACCTACATCCAATACCCAAAGGGAATGTCCCATTTCACACTCTTCATATGGACCATCTGGGGCCATTCGTAAGGAGCAAAAAGGGGAACTCTTATATACTGGGCATCATTGATGGGTTCAGTAAGTTTATCTTTATTCGACCAGCAAAAGATGTAAAAACTAAAACCACTGTTAAAATACTGCAGGATATATTTGATGTGATAGGTAGCCCGAATGTTATTATCACCGATCGTGGCACTAGTTTTACTTCTGCGGCATTCACAAGCTTTGTAAAATCCATAGGTGCCAGACACGTACTAAACGCTGTAGCGACACCGCGAGCTAACGGGCAGATTGAACGATATAATCGTACAATCCTTGACTCTTTAGCAGCGACCAATTTTGACCAAGATGAACGGGACTGGGATGTTAGAGTAGGTAAATTGCAATGGAGTTTAAATAACACGGTCAACAAAACTACGGGTAAATCACCGTCTGAGATAGTGTTCGGGCGCCGTACAATATGTCCCGGGGAGGGTCCTATTTTAGTTGAACTTACTGACTCAATAAATACATCTGAAGCGGGTCCAACACGGGATGTGATACGAACAGAGGCTAAGGAAAACATAGAAAAGAGTCAAGAGTACATGAGGAAAAGATTTGACAACAGTAGGGCTCCTACAAAATATTTTGCAATGGGTGATTTAGTGATGATTCCCAATCACCACAACCCAACTGATGGCAAAAGTAAAAAGTTATGTCCAAAATTTAGGGGTCCTCTTAAAATTACGGCTGTTTTAGACAATGACCGCTATGAAGTATCTAGCATTAAAGGTCACTCAAAACGTAAATACAAAAGTATTTATCCAGCAGACCAGTTAAAACGATGGATAACTTTTGCACCTAGTAATGACACCGATGATGAAGACGACGACGTTACAGCTAGTACTAAAGATACTGACACCGAAGACAATGACATTACCAATAACATAAATGACGGAGATAATGACCGCCCTGATTCAAACTAAGAATATTTTTGCTATATATCTGTTACATATTGCCTAAGACTTTATTAAAACTTTATTCTTAAACTCGGACGGTTAAACATGACAATCTTCACTTTCCTTTCCAAATCTCTCCCAGTTTTGATTACAGAAATGACCCGACGTGATCGTCGGGTTGCATTCAGCCGTTACGGGCACTGCTCGTCAGTAAGTGTCTCCATAAAATGAACCGAGACCGAAGTACAAACGGTAGCTAGTAACAGTAGCATATTCCGGAGTACAAGCGGTGTTCATATTGTTCCAGTAAAATGAACCGAGACCGAAGTACAAACGGTAGCTAGTAACAGTAGCAGATTCCGGAGTACAAGCGGTGTTCATATTGTTCCAGTAAAATGAACCGAGACCGAAGTACAAACGGTAGCTTGTAACAGTAGCATATTCCGGAGTACAAGCGGTGTTCATATTGTTCCAGTAAAATGAACCGAGACCGAAGTACAAACGGTAGCTAGTAACAGTAGCAGATTCCGGAGTACAAGCGGTGTTCATATTGTTCCAGTAAAATGAACCGAGACCGAAGTACAAACGGTAGCTAGTAACAGTAGCAGATTCCGGAGTACAAGCGGTGTTCATATTGTTTCAGTAAAATGAACCGAGACCGAAGTACAAGCGGTAGTCAGTAACAATGACAGATTCCGAAGTACAAGCGGTGTTCACATCCTCTAATTCGATATCCAAGTGTAAACTGAGCAATAACAATTATGGTTCCCGGACGACCAGTGTTTACTGATATTCTTACTAATATCACTATACCTAGTTATCTTGAAACTAACGTTTTATAAAATCGCTGTATAAAACTCATATGAGTAGTATTTCTTTACAGTACAATTAATTTAGACAACGAAGTACCTACCTATAATCTTCGCTCTAAGCACAATCGAACTTACATATATTTACATGTATTTTATGTTTCAGGTTCCTACATATACAGAACCACGCTAATTGTAATAACCATAATGATTGAAGAACAGGCGTGCATGTATAAATAAGAAACAATTCGAATATAATTTATACATTTACATCTTAGTTAAGCTACTTATAATCTTTATTTCCTATAAATCAGTGTTATATATTTATAGTTATATAGTATTTAGTTGTAGTATTATTTAGTGTTTAGTTGTAGTGTAGTATTTAGTTAATTATGTATCTCGATTACCTACTTGAAAGTTTTGTATAAGCTTTCTTTTTTTTTTTGTAGACTGTTAGTACCAATATGGCCTAGTAATGTAATGTACTCATACTATCTTTCCTTTCTCTCGAATGTACGACTCGTTCTTTTTGTATAGAGACATACAAAAGTGCTCGAATGGCCGGAAAGAAATGGGGTCATTCCTTTCTCAGGACAGCCGTCTGTTAGAAAATTTAAAATTTACTATCAATATTTTTAAATAGATTTAATTAATTCAATAATTTTAATATTAAAAAAGGAATTATCTTGACTAATTACTCCTTTTTCGGTCGCATGACTTATTTTTTGTCTGTGCTAATTCAACCGTGACGTTCACGGTTAAGAGGGGACTACTGAGTATTCGCGATTCGGGCCATTCGAGCGCGGACCAGCGAGTCGACTAGTTGTGTGCAAAGTTGAGTGTGAACCAGAAGGACCAACTGTAAGTCATTTGATTAAATTCATTTTGATCCTTTTAAATACCCTGCTAAATATTTTACTGCGGCTGTTATTTAACTTTAAAAGCGATTCACTTAATCAGTTATGTAATTACATATTCTATAATTTTAATATAGTGTGCCATATTCCTCTGAAAGCATACTGTTTATGTAATATACAAGCAATATCTGATTATAACCTGATAGTTAAATGTACTTATGGTTGTTTCATTTTCTTAAATATAACCTGATATTTAAGTACATCTACCTGTGTTTCATTTCCTATATATCCGTAAATTTGTAGTTGTCCTAATAACAATGAAATCTAGCTTCTATTAGTATAATATCCCAACAATTTATTACAAATAAATAAAGAAAAGACCTATTTTTCATTTCATAGAAGACCAACAGTATTTATATTTAAGTCTACCGCTAGGGTTTCGGGTTTGTGTCGCGAGGTCTTTTTATCAACATACAATTAATGATTCATAAATATTCATTAATTACATAGTCTGAGTGTAATTTATGAACTATTAATTGTATTATATCAGAGCGATCATGTGGAACACATAAGTAGTTATCCCGTGTAGGATTTGAAATTACAATAATTGTACTCGACTGCTTACAAAAAGTTTTGAAAGAGTTCCCTGAGCATCATATATAAAAATCAAGACTGAGATAATAATTTGTTGAGAACTTTAAAGCGTCTGGTAAAAGTTACCGCCAACGGAAATTGTCTGGCAACATTAATGATAAACTTTGAACTATATTTAAAAAAAAAATTAAATAAATGCAGCACTGAGAATTTAAGAAAAGTGAGTTATAGTTTTACCTGCCTTTAGCACCTGGAAACGGACAAATGGCCGCCGGAATAAGCTAGCAGGTATGCATACACCCAAAGTACATACTGACACTGCATTACCCCGTACATTTTACTTCTGAGAAAATAAGTAATGTCTGGGGGCCGTGGGATCTTGGACTATTAGGATTCTACAGAATTTAACAATTCTTTATGTCGTCGCGCGTTAATTCATACTTCATATATCAAAACAAAATAAATTATAACGACATTATACATAATATTGTCTTCTATTTACGCGAATATTATTCATTGAAATTAAACTGCTATATACGGATTTTATCGCGTTGTTTATTTGACACTTTATTACAAAATTTTGAAAATTGTTACACTTCTACTACTATTAAACTTTACTAATTTTTAAGCTAATTAAATTATTATTAAACTATTTAGATTTAATTTATTTTTACACTTTCCCCGACGTTTACATGGACATTATACAGCCAGACTATAATACGACTGTATCAAATGATATATTTTGTAATAACAAAACCGGGTTCTCAGTGTTTATTTATGTAATAGGTAAAGGATTTACAATGTATACTAGTGATGTGCATATAACTCTGCAGCATAACTTTGGTATGAAAATATCTAATAAATAGTCTTATATATACAAAGTTGTAGGCAGAGGTGCCATCCACATTTAAACTGCAATATTTTTAAGTCCCACTGATTATGGGGCGAGTCTATTACCAACCTATTGCTATACTAAACATTCACGTACAAACAAATCCAATAACATCTCGACAAACCTGAGAATCGCACGTGGTCGTATTTTGTGTGCGATATTGATATGCGCAAACTGATGCCACGGGAGTAACGTGGCTTTGTTGTAAGCCTACGTTACTCCCGTGACATCAGTTTATCATACTAATACTAGATTTTTCCCGCGGCTTCGCACACATATATGTAGTTTATGTCCATTTCTGTACCTCAAGTAATGTGTAAACGAAATTTTATGATGATCGATCGAGTAGTTAAGGCGTGAAGGCATAACAAACAAACCCACATTCGATTTTAATAATATTAGCTCATTCAAATAAACAATCAATTATTCAGCTGTGCTTACTAAGCATAGTAATCATTATAGAGATAAAAAATGATTGTTTGAACGAGCTAATCTCTGAAAATACCACCCAATGTGAGTGGAAATTGATAGAAAGAAAAAGAAAAAAAAAGAAAAAAAAAAAATTTATTTTGAACACGCACAAGATAAACATAACAATAAAAAATGAAAACAATATCAATAAAACACAAAAAAAAAAATGCTTAAGTGTGGCGTGTCAGAACAGGGCATAGTTCAGCATTTGTCAGGCAAGATGCCTGACGCTGATTTTCAACTATGCCCCCTTGAGTGACTCACGCAAACGTCAAACTAAATATCACAACAGCAAAGAAAGAAATCATAAAATGAATGATACTTATACTAAAAATATACTTACATAAATATCATGCATAAATATTTTAGGTAGGTATGTAAATAAATATAACGTATACTACATATTATATATTATTATAAACGGTACGTATACATAGACAAAAACATACACAAAATAAACATATCGACGGGGAACCAAACCGCAGCGTGGCGGGGGCGCAGGCAACACAGGCCGCGGCTGCGCATCTCTCGCACAGTAAGTGAATCGGCATCGACGCGCCTACACGCTACGCTGCCGAGTGCACAGCGGGCGCATGCCCTGCGCCGCGTATTCCGATAACACGAAACACAAACAGTCGTATGGGACGAACACAACACTTCGCTGCCATTATAACTATAACAACGACGTATTTACATTCGCCATACCTAGCTTACGCTGCGCGTCAATAAGATACTGCCGTACATGTTTTCGGAAACTATTTACTGTTTTAAGTAATCTTAAAGGCGGTGGTAAATTATTCCATATCTTAGAGGCGGCGTAGCGGAAGCTGCCCCTAAAAGCATTCGTCTTGTGAGGCAGTATCGACAGCTGTAGAGAGCACTGCCTTCTCGCGTATTCACGGCCACCAGCCACCCAACTAAGTTTGTTGTACAAATAAATAGGCTCTTTAAAGTTAAGTACTGTAAACATAAGTGTGGCCAGATGTAACTTGCGTCTTGACTTCATCTTTAGGATGTAGCTTTTATTTAGGTATGGCGTAACGTGGCATCTACGTGCTATATTAAAACAGTACCTAGCACAAGCGTTTTGTACTCTCTGTATAAGGCGGTCAGTACGTGAAAGCAAACGCGGCCCGTATACCGTATCCGCGTAATTTAATTTAGACAATACCAGAGTCTCGATAAGTCTCACACGGAGATCTTCGGATAAGTAGGGACGTACTTTGTACAGAACCTTCAGTCTGTAAAAGCAATTTTGGACGAGTTCAGCGACGTGATCATATGAACATTGATTTGTGCGTTTTATAGTATGGTGTAAGTGTTGAATAGCCTGTCACTTGCCTGAATATATTTATTGCGGCAAGTCACAAACCATCTTATTGTATGTATATTACATACGAACGAATCAAACGGAAGCGGGAGAAAGGCGGAGTACTGATACAATACCAGCTTTCACCAGCTTCCCTATAACCTGACAATCCAACTCTTGAATAGAACGTAAGTCGAATAATATAAGATGTATAATAAGCATACAGTTTGGCTGATGATAAGCGGTATCCAATGTACGATTGCAGAATCAGGGAATCATTCGCTCATTGTCAAACCTATAAAAACCCAAACCCATCTTTTAAAAACGCCTTAAGAAAACTGAAACTAGGCTAATTATTCGACAACTCAAGTATCCGTGGTTGGACATTCTATGATATCTGATGCGTCAGTAGTTGCTGATATGATCACTTCTCAAGGATTCATCATTTCAATGACTCCTCAATGACTCAGCTACACATCTCTAATGTATATCTCTAAAATTACGCGAGTGACCTTGTCGTTAAATTATACAATTTATAGCCCTTGATGCCGCGGCTAAATTTAAAATTCTTATTTTTCCGGGTGATTTATTTTAGTTCAGATTCGTGTGCAGTTGTGATGCAATGCTAGCTGTTCTATAAAAGCCGCACACACCAATCTTGGATTTCATCTACGAATACAGTGATTTATATTCCAGTCTGATAGGATAAATTGTCAGATTGCACGCAGAGAAGGAAGAGATGGGCAAATTACAGATGGTGTAGTCGTTTTAGGGATTATCGCGCTACTAACAGTATGCTGCCCGAGTGAGTTCGATCCCACCATAGACAAATATTACTGTTTTCTATAAACTGTAATCCATATTTATAGAAAATCATACTCAAAAAAATATTGTGCTATTTGATGTCTCTACAGTGAGTAGAAAAGGAAGCTGTTGATTCTGTAGCGAGTCTATTTAGGCCAAGAAGGAAAAGAAAAGAGAATTTATCGATCGAACATTACGAACCGAAATGGATAATAATATGCATTTGGAACGAAAATATAAGGAAAATAATTAATAACAAGTTGGAGTTTGCTGTTTATGATATTGGAAATCTTGGTCTTAACAAACTTTTACGACAAACGAGCTCTCGTAACATAAACTTTTTTATTGACATTTTTATGAAGTTTCCCCGAGGAACTTAGTAATGTTAGATTAATAAACTTAGAATAAAAAACCAACGTGAGCAGGGCACAAATTAACATTTTAAATACTTTCTACTGAATAACACATTTTTTTAAAGTGTTTATCTATATTTATACTAATATTATAAAGAGGAAAGATTTAATTTTTTGTTTGTTCGTGAGGATTTAACTCAAACTACTTAACCAATTTTAAAATCTTTTTCACCGTTAAATATCTATAGATACTAATATTATCACCGAGTAACATAGGCTAAATTTTATTTGAAAACTAACTTTTACGCGATTGAACCCGCGGACAAAAGCTAGTGCGTAAATTTAACTAATTGAAACATTTGCAACAGTAAGAAAATTGGAAATTCTATTGTTAACGGCAATTGCGTTAGGAATTATTCTTGTGTCGCAGCGGACTTTACAAACAACGTACACAAAAATACTTAAGCTCGACTTGTTCCGTATAGCAGTCAAACCCATAACAATTCGCGCATTGGCAGCGGCGAGGCGACTTCACCATCCGTGCGGCCGAAAATATTAAAAACAGGATAATCCCTGTGCACAATCGTGAGCTAGGAGAAAATAAGCAACACGGCAGACAGAAACTTGTCACACAGCACATATAAAACAGAAATGTCTGAGATTGTATGTTTTTCACTGCGATGTACGCAGTTGGGTATTTAAGTAGCGTCTTGTATTAACGTTAGGAATGTACCATTGTTCCATAATATTCATATTCCGAAAGTACAAAGTATGCTTTCCTATTTTAACTTTCTTAAAAATACCATGATTCATCGCCAAAAGACAGTAAAACATTTAGTTTGCCGTATCAGCTCATGCAAAACCGTTATGTAATTAAGTCAAATGTGGTGAAAACAGGATTTTCTAAAGCAAAAACTTTAATTAAATTGTTTCGGTCAGCGCAAGCTCGGCGGATATGCCGAGTGCTCTAATGCAGAAATACCGCCAGAAGGATATGGATCTACAGTGGCACAGTTAAAAATAGGAGGTATTGAACTGCATTCAAACACAGACTCATGCTTATTTCCCGAAAGGTCGACACAGAGGTGAGAGACAATACATATGTATGTACAGTCATCTGTAATACTGCATGGATATCTTAAGGTCCAAAATCCTGTGAACACTAGAATTAGAACGAATATGAATTAACTAGATGGCATTGTTTTATAAATATTGCAACGCGTACACATTTTTATAAGAAATTATTATCTTAACCGAATTGGCACATGAACACAGGGACAGACTAATGTTTTCGTACGAACAGAATAGCGAGTCATCGAAAGTATCTATAAAATAAACTACCCACTATAAATTTATAAATTCATTTGTAATTCTTTGCTTCTTGTTTTACTCTGAAATGTGTTCTTTTTTTAAATAAATTATTGTAAATAGAAATTAAAAATTGTTTAAGTAACTTAATAAAAATTAAGTCATTAAGAAATCTACTGCTTTTTATTTTATAGTAGTTTACCGCCATCTATTACGATATAAATAAACTACTTAACAGTTCTTCGATAGTTTTTCTTTAGATGGCGTCAGTTACCGGCTTATACTATTTTAATTTTGAAATGGGTATGCATTTTTGCAGCTCATACGTAATACACTCGTACATACCTCATAATTGCTTTTTCACTCTTGTCACTTTCGTGAATTATGCTCGTAGGCAAAATATCCTACATGTGCTGCTATGAGAGTATAAATATTGGTGATAGGCATGTTGCCACAGCAGTCATGTATGAGTGGCAATAGCTGCTTGCAATAAGAGAGCCGATGTCAAGTACCAGCAACAGTAATAAAAAGGCAAGCACCGTTAATAATAAAACAATTAACTATTTGAACAGACTGACTTTACACAACAAATTTCAAACATAGAACTTAAAAGTGTGTCTCTCAAAACATCCTAAAATATGTATCAGCTAATATGATTTTAACCCGGAATATTCGCTAATATCATATAGGTATTATTATTCTGCAGTTCTGTTATAGCTTCTTCTTTTGTGTCAGCTTAAGTAGTTATAATTTCGTAAATACCTTAAAGACCATATACTGGCTCTTGGTTTAATTATATTTTAAGCCATGAGTCTCGCATAGGTCTCACAGAACTTTAAAAGTTTTCTAAGCCCGCATACCGACGCACTCAACAATACCATGTCGTCTGCGTAACTCAGGTTGTTGACGCAGACATCATCAATATAACAGCACCCATCTAACGGCGTTGACCTGGTGTCCATACCAGTACTTGAAGATATTGATAAGTTCTGGTAGTAAGTTAATGTCCTCCAGTTTTGTTCACAGGATATCATAGGATACCAGGTCAAAAGCCTTCGACAAGTCGAGGAAACAAGCGTATATCGGTGTTCTACGAGCTGTATAATATCTGATGGTGTGCTTGAGGCACAGTATTGCCCTCCCCACAGACAATGTCGGTCGAAACCCAAACTGATTGTTATGAAGTACAATATATTTGTTCAACTGTGCCTCCAGCAAACCGTCAAACACCTTCGCGATAATCGTCGGTAATGAAATTGGCCTGTAGTTACTCTTATCTGCGACATCTCCAGGTTTATTTTTAACTACAGGCACCACAATAGTTTTCATGAGCTCTGGTGGTAAGTAAGAGTGGCCGACGCACAGGGTGTAAATCATTGCGAGGACTCTAGATATGTGAGGACCAGCGTGCTGAAGATGCTCAATGCTGAGGTCATCGTGCCCTGGGATTTGCCTCTAATAATATTTTTAATGACATTAGCCACATCTTTAGCTGAAAAGCGGCTCCTCACCGGGTTGTCGACTAACCCCTTACCATTGATCATCTTCTGCGCCTTCTTCAACGGAGACCGTACAAGAAAATATTCACGAAACGAGTCCGCAATGTCCTTGGAGTTACTCACACCATCAACGCTCACCAGTATGCCACATCTAGGCTCGTTTTATTTGTGGTTTTCCAGAAAGCTCGAAAGTCGCGCGCTGTTTGTTGTATGGCCAGAATATCATAATTTGCTCTTGGTGATTCTGACACAATTTTAATTGAGCTTTAAATATCCGTCGAGTTTTACCGCACTCAACCCATTCTAAAAACCGTAATCTAGCAGCCCAGTGAGTGTCTCTGACATGCCTATTCCAGCCAATGATACGCAAGCCCCTCTCACGCGCATTCCTGGTTCCTCGACTTGCCGATGCTGCACTTTTCAATGCAGCAACAATATCATCATAAAGCTATAGTAACGTCATAAGTATCTGTGCAAATTACAAAGTACTTTATAAAGTATCGGGAGAGGAGTTGAGATTCTGATATTATCTAAACTAATATTATAAAGAGGAAACATTTGTGTTTTTGTATGTATGTTTGTAATGTTTTCACACAAAAACTATTGAATCGATTTCAAAAATTCTTTCACCATTAGAAAGCTGCGTCTTTACTGAGTGACATAGGCTATATTACATTTTCAAAAAAAATAGGGATCCTTAATAAAAATGCAATAATATAACCCAAGGTGTGAAACATTTGTCATAAAAAATCTGTCATCACGTGCACTGCGGAAACTATTGATGATAGAACAAAAAAATGTTCTACAGTATTTTAGAACGTATCAATATTTACAAAAATGTCCGTGATACCATATGTCCAACTACTGTAGTTATGCTACTATAACTACTTATTTACATTTTAAAAGTTGATAAAAGTAACGACAATAATCAAACCATATTATTTATACCTCTGTATTAATCCTTATCCCATTAAATGATATTTTATTAAATACCGTTTCAATACCCGTAAAATACTTTTAAATTATTAAAATCGGACATTTCATTCAAAATATATAATTCTTTAGATATAGTAGGTAGTTTCTAAATATTAGTAGGTAGTTTTTAAGTATTAGCTATATATGTATATAGCTAACTACACCTACACAGGTGTAGTTAGACTTGTAGTTTTATATATTAAAATTAGATAACAAATTAAAAGTAGGTATTGGGTAATAAATTAAAGTCCACACGGACGAAGTCGCGGGCAACAGCTAGTAACTTAATAAAATTACACACGCGTAAGCTTAATTCTGTAAGTAAAAGATCAGTGACTAAAGTAATAAATAAGATAGAAAGTAATAGTTGTTAACACTTAGAAATATCGAAAGTACTTCGTTATCGCTTCGAAACAAAATTTATGTCTTCTTTGACGAGGGTGAATCTTGTCATATAATTTTTTTTGGAATATTTTATTTTATGTAAGGCTTAAGAGACTGTTTTCATTTTTGATCCAGGTGTAATCCAAATTGAAATATCGGTGTCTTATAAATAAATTTAATCTTTTAGAAAAAAAAAGTTTCAGAGATTGTCACGAACAGGCATCGAACCAGCAGCCTGATGTTACTATTTAACAAACGGCACCTATATTGAGACAGAACTATTCAAACATAATGCTTACAAATTCCTCATTATAATATTATTGAAATACAGAACGCAGCGAATACGAACATTAATTTCTTCGGAGTTTTTGTTATATGTCATGTATTTAGCTAACTAGTAGTATCTTAACTTACAAGTTGCATTCCAAGACTTACAAATTTTGGAATGCCAGACATAGTTAAAATCCAATTGTATTCGGCCGCCGGTGTGCCGCTGCCGTTCAATGACTCACTTTTGCGCCATTCATTGCAGCACAAACATTACTCTCACTAACCATGATCTGTATTGTTCCAGTATTATGGAACCGGACATCATGCTGGAGGAGCTGCAGGAGCGCACGACACCGCGCACGTCGTACTTCACCACCGCGTTCGCGCCGAACGACGCGCACGGACCCCTCAATAACGCCACCAACTCCACCGCTGAACTTAACATCTACTACTTCTATGATGTGAGTAGATCTTTACTGTATCGGAAACAATAAGATGCTTGTTTAATCTTGTGTCAATGTGATGGTCGAATGGTAAGTAAAAGAGAAAATCTTAGAGTATACATACAAATATAACGCGCATATCGGTCCCAAGCATTCCTAACTTTTGCGGCTAAACACACATAAACATAATGTTGCATTAAACTAAGCATCAATTGTCAAAACGCCAATCGTTAGAATAATAATAAAAGTTTTTATTGTTGCTCTCTCAAAATACAAAATTGCACATAAGAAATTTAATCTAGACATGTATTTGCTACTATGTGAGAAACTACTGTATATACCTGTATGACAGATTAACAGCCTCGCCAGGCACTGGACTTGCGCAGCACTAGTATGTCAGGTAAGTGTCTCCGTGAGCTTGTATAAACATTACTACCAATTGGCAGTAAACATAAGCTCATGAATGAGAGTGTGTATTATTAAATTGCAAATAGTCTTTTCATATCATTTGGTGATTATCTCATATGAATCGGTTATCGTATAAACAAGGCAGATGTCCATTTCCAAAAGTGGTACTAGAGTGGTGGTAGACTACATAAATGACAGATTCGTAATATACATCGAAGGCACAGTTTTTTTTACAATTAAGTTATATCGAAAATTGGATTACCGCTGACCAAATAAGACGATCAAAAATTACAATTGTTGGAGTGATGAACGGAATAAAAGTGAGAGGCCCGTCTCAATATTGTAAGAAATAAATGCAGTTTTTCAAATTTTTATTTAAAATCGAAAAGGCTCTGATTAGGTATAATCTCAAGGGGTTTTACAATACAACGGATAAAAATCACCATGGCTCGAGATAACTATTATTATGTGGTTTCATTCCGTCCTAAGATCGAAGCAAAAGGCTTATTAAAAGTTGTGAACACAGAAACCACAGAGCGATCTGTGCAATCAAATAAATACGAAGCATTTATGCAAATCGTTAATTGTTGTTTTAATTGAGTATTTAATTAAATTTCGAAGAACTGTGGATGCTTTCAATCATGTACACTTCCTCAAGGCCCGAGTATTGACTTTTGATTTTTTCAATTCCACGAAGTTCTGTAAATTCGATAAGGCTTATTTTGTCGGTGTCGCCTTTTGTGTTTACATGACAAATACCTAATGTTAATAAACTTTACGCATATACATATGTATATATGCCTCTTCGCTTTTTGGTAATATCCCTTTGAAAACAGACATGAAGCAATCTACTTCTTGTCTGTTTTCATGTGTTTTCTGTCGATATCAAACATTTTTAACTCTGACAGTTTCTGTTTCAAAATGCTCGCTTCTAACAGACAAATAGCTCTACAAGAAAAGCCTTTTTTATGCAGTTAAAAAGTATTTATGCAATGAAACTGACGAACATTACAAACGCAGAAAAAAAATTAATTCAGACAGCTGACTATTCAGTATGCTTGCAAAATTGCAATTTTAGTTTTACATATACATATGTATTGTCTCACGGTTATATCTACTTGGCATCTAGGTTAAAATTTAATACCGTAATTGAGTATGAATTGGCACATCTCACACCTCTTCACAAACTTTACACTGAGTACATTAATAATAATAATATGTTATTTTTCTAATATCATATGTTAGAAAATACCTGTGATAAGAGAAACAAAATAATAATATTCTACTACATACACACAACACCATCTAGCCCAAACCACGGTAATGATATCTAACCAAGACTAGATGTTCTTTGTGTCAGTTTTGATTGTTTCTAATCCTATGACAAAGAAATTATTCAGACAGCGTTGTCTTTTAAAAAGACTATTCTCCAAAATGTTAATGTTAAATGTTAATGTGTAGATTAGATCCCTACACGGGACAAAGAATTATATGATATACAGGAGTAGTCTCCTGTATATCATATAATTCTTTGTCCCGTGTAGGGATCTAATCTATAAAACTCAGCACAGTGGCAGTAGCGAGACGAACCACTTAAACCACGACGCCACTTGCGCAGTCAGTCCTTGCCAAATCCAAGTCTTTAGTTATACGCTACTGGCTCGATAGCAAAGTCCCACCTACAACATGTTCAGGTGGATTACGCGCCATAAAGTTTGAAAGGTTCTAATCATGTAATGGATATTTTGGGGTTTACGTCATCGGTGCTCTAAGAGCCTGTCGCTGATATCTGTTATCAGTATTCGAATACTTAAAGCTTTTAAATAGAGTAGCGCTAACAACAATTTGTGTATAGAATGTGCCATGAACGTTTATCTTTATAATGTTTCCATTCGCGGTTAAAATGTAATGTTTTATTGCAGCCTTGGATTTATAACTGTTGTTAGAACTATAGTAATTAATATTGTTTTTACTGTATGTAATATAAGGGTTGTTAAATACAAGTGTTTAGGGAAACTCATTACTTTATTACTTATACTGTCCAGATGTATTATGAGTAGATATAATCGCCACTTAATATTGTTCCAAAAATCATTCTCCATGTAGGGTTTATGATTTTAGGCATTTAACATAGTCTATGGATGAAGCATGGATTGACTCGCTATCGTTACAGATACTAGCTATAGCAGTCTTCCACTAAACCTAAGATTATATGGACGTGTTCTTTTTGTTGAAAATACTTCTCCTTTACCTGAGGTGCTCTGCTCTCAGATTACGAGGAGATACCCCGTATCAAATCATATTAAGGCATTTAGCTAGTTCTAAAATATATTGAATTCAATACAATTTTTGCAAATCATGCTTACATTTAAAGTGATTTCAACAAAATGAGTCAATAACTTATATCGAATCCTAATAAAGTATTGAAGTATTTTTAACTAAAGTCCTAATTTGAATTTAAATTTGCCTTTGCCACTTGTTTCAGCCGTTTGAGTACTTGTTGCTTCGCAAATGTTATTAATTTCAGTGCGAAGTTCTCAACTCCTGAAACGTTTAAGTTAAATAATATTAAACGCGATTGAAATCGTATTGAAAGGAATAAATGCTTATCATAGATTAAGATTAATTTTTAATTAAACTTTCAGTTATTGAAATTATTTAAATTTAACAAAACCTACTAAATTGTTTAATTACAGTCCTTTCGACTGTAATTAATGAATAACGTATTTTGATGTCTTGAGATTAAAGAATTTATTTATAGGTATTTTGAATATCGTCGAAACATTTACTGGGGACATATAGACCTTATGCATTTTGTCATTAAAATGTTTTCATTTATAACGTTTTTGGGACAAATTTACAAACACGCAGAATGGGCGACCACATCTTGTTGTGCTGTTGACTGCACGGAAAATGAAGTGGTTAAAGTGTTAGTCTCGCTATTGCCTGCTTCCAATCTAGTAGTTTCGATCGCCACACGGGGCAACGAATTGTATGATCCACAAAAAGTTGTTGTGATTCTAAGTGTGCGTTATTTGTTTTCGTTGTTTGAATGTTTGTAAAGTTTACCGGACCCGAAATAATATTTAATAGCGACATTTCTTGTTAAAAACTAAAAATAGAAAATACAGTCAATGTATATACAACATGGTGTGTTTCTTTGTTTGTTGCAGTCGATTCAGTTCACGGTGATGTGGGTGCTGTTCGTGGCGATCGTGGTGCTGAACGCGTCGGTGATCGCCGCTCTGCTCTGCACCAACGCACGGAAGAGTCGCATGAACTTCTTTATTATGCAGCTCGCCATCGCTGGTACGTACTTTATAATTATACTTACTTCTTATTGAGTTTGCAAGCTTAGGATATGTTAGTGGAGCGGAATGTTAAGCTGAATGTAAACTTCAGGAATAGTTTGTTTATTCTATTATTTAGTACCTATGTATGTATGTTGAAGATAAGGATTCTAAACAATTTGGTATACCTATAATTGAAAAATCCTAGAACAGTCAACAACATATTTATTGCATTTAATGAATTTGTATCATAATTTAGATATCCACCAACAGAGTGATATGGAAGTCCAAGGGAGAGGCTTTTGCCCAGCATTATATTACAAAAAGCAGATGAATAAAATGAATTTGTAACAGTATACTATAAATGAAAAATGTTAAATTCTTGTTCTATAGTAATAAATTGTGATTAAAATCACAATCAAAGGATTGTGATTTCAAGCCCAAAGTTTAGTGCCTTGGACGTGTGAACGAGAAACCTGGATTACACCCACTATATAAGCATATTAGCTTAGCTTGAGAGCTGACAAGAATGCTAATAATTTGTAACCCAGATACCGTATTGTAGCAATTTTTCGTAGCAAGTAACGTTTACTAAAATGCGGTTAAAATATTTTCTGCTAGTTTAAGTTTAGTTAATGTAGCAATACATATAGATAGGTACAAAATCACGATTTTAGTCTCTGAGCAAAGTGTTTCCTAAAAACATTATTGAAATATTTTATTGTAATCATTGGAGAAACAAACAAAAAGTATTAACGAAATTGACAAAGGTATTCTCAACAACGATTCCACTTATTATTACAAAGATACTGCAAGGTAATTATAAAATTAGGAAATATTTAAAAACTACGTTTATACTTTATCTACTAAATGACTTCTTAGACTAAAATTCACAAAAGAATTTTCCGTGTTGCAGTAAATCTTTGTATTTTAGAAAGTTGTTGACATAGGTTTTAACTGGTTCTTGGAGTGGCGCTCGCTCACCCGTATTTGTACAATTAGCTGTCGTGGCAAATAGCGCACCCCTTTATTCTCACGACAGTTTTCAGTGCTACATATTATAATATTACTAGATAATGCCCGCGGCTTCGCTCCCGTGATTATAGGTCAGGTTAGATTACTAACAGTATATTTTCTGGATGAAAGGTACCTTATGTCATTTTCTGTACCCCTAACAACGTGTATAATTTTTTGATGATTAGTCGAGTAGTTAAGGCGTGAGAGCGTAACAAACAAACAATTTACATTCGTATTTCTAATATATTATTTAGGATTTCGTAGATACTAGACTTAAAAACAAAACCAGATAAAATTTATTTTATTCATAATAAGGGTATACGTAGTACAGAGACACTTTTTCTATCAACGAGCTAGAGTTTCCTGGTAAATTGAGATGTCTATGTGATCCTTTGTGACATAGCGTCGTTTGATGTACACGGCAGGTTATCGAGCGATTAATTATAACGAGCGAAGCCTAGTAACCGATAATAATATGCCAGTTTTTGTGTAATTTTGTTATAAATACTCACCTGTAATTATCCATTTGACATAAATATGTAATTGTGTATCTTTAAAAAAAAACGTCGTGAAATAGGAAGTGATAATTATAATTTACTAGCTATTGTCAGCGACTTCGTCCGCGTGCATTGCAGCATTTTACATTTTTTAGGATACTTATTTTGCAATTAATACACATACAAACTACTGTGGTTTACAGCAAATATATTATTTTAATAAATTTTTATAAATTACCCTTTTTTGTTTTACCATCTTTTGCTAAAACATAAAGATTTCGCGGGTTCGATACTCGTGAGCACGCCACATACAGTTGCACATGGAAAACAGTTTTATTTACTGTTAACGTAAATGCTGCGTTTAGGTGAAACTGCACTCTTTTAAACTGAAATGGTTAATCGGTCGTAATGATCGGAATATGGGGAATTAAAACATTTTTCCTTTTTGTTATTCCATTCATAATTATAGCTTTTATAATATTGCGTCGTAGATGAGTAGCCGTGTGCCATTACATAGTCTTAGTGCGTGATTTCTCATTATCAGGACTAGAACACCAACTTTTAGCCTCAACAGCATTTGGGCTTTTATACGAACTTTCGTCTCCTATTCCATCCCCATGCAAGTCGGAATTTCTAAAACGCTGGAACAAAATTATATTTACTTCTTATCGAGTGCCTAAATAAAAAGTCTCATGGTTTTATCTCATGACGAATTCCCACACAAACTTTCATCCCTTATTTCAACCCTTTCATGTCCTTTTTTACAACAATAGTTTGTCTTTTGTCCCTTTCTGGGGACTACTCTACCTCTGTACCAAATTTCATCAATATCGGTTCAGTGGTTTAGGCGTGAAAGCGTAACAGACAGACAGAGATACTTACATTTATTGTAAATTGGATTCAGGTGACAGCGGTTTAGTAAATGATCGCTTCGCAGCTACCTGTCAGCCGAGCGTTGTGTGCTCGATCACTGCGCGGAACAAAAACTGGTATGATTCCCAAATATTTTTCTTGGCATCTCCTATGCTAAGAAAACTATTTGGGAATCATACTAATTTTGTCCCGTTTCTGCTGGTGTATTGTATTTGTAATGTAAAGTACATACCCGCTACACAGGGATGGTACCTAGAGCGGAAGCAATATTTAAAAACAGAATTTTAAATTATAAAATACTTATATGTCAAATCTAGAGTAATTATGTAGATAATCCAAAAGCCCAATTTCTCAGCTGTAACACATTCACGCAGCTTTGTGACCAAATTCAAATGTTCATAAATTTTAAACACTGCCCTTACGAAAGGGTTAATCCGTTTTTCACACAAACCCGGGCTTAATTAATTGAGTCGAAATTAAGTTAAATAACATTAACGAATGCCCGACCGCACCAACATAACCGTGTGACGCCATTAAAAATAGATTATCACTTATGGACATTCATATAAATAACCACTTTTGCTCTTAGACGCACTATTATATATCTTTGTTCAAAGATACTTGTACACATTCCATTAAAAACATCCCGGACTTTTCAAAACTTACATGTGGCCACGCGTCCAACATGCCTCAGCATCTTGTATTATTAACAGCTAGATACAAAAGAGCTTAGGACCTTCGATAGTTTCAACCCGGATAGTTTTAACTTTGTATCAAAAATCGTAAGGTACACTTAAGTGCGTTACGCTAAAAAACTACTGTAGACCTATTAAAATTATTTTGCTACAAATAAACAATTTCACCAACAAAATATGTTCTACCAACAAGTCTACAACTACCGACTGTATTTAACACTCGACGTGAGTTTAGTGGTAGCCTGCGTGATTATTTTTTTTGTACGTTGTGTAATTTTAGCGTAACTTGGGATTTGATTGGTGTTTGATTAAAATATTTTTTAGTGTGCATTGATTGACGTAATACTAAAATATGAAGTGCTTCCTTAATAGAAAGGAGTATTTTTATTATTATAGATTTGCTACAGTTATTAATTATATGTGTTCGTTATAAAATATTTTAGTATATAAGCATATTTTAGTGCACAATTAGTATCTTTGGTGGAACAAAGGCATATATTGTAGTAGGTACAAAACAGGAATAAATTAAGGAACAGTTAAATACTACCCGTGTAAATCTAGAATGGGCTACAATGGTAAATGAGTATGACACCTACCGCAAATAAATCTAGACTATGTAAACGGTTAAGTGATAGGCCGGTATAATAAAACTGCGGATGAACAACGACGACTGCCAGAAATAGTTTCATAGTTTTCTGACAGGATGGCAGATGGTGATTTGTCAACTCACTAGATGGAACTCTAAATAGCCGCCACGGGAAAACAAAGTTTGTATTTGTATTTGTATGTAATTAATGTTAGTATGATTGCCGCTGAGTCGCCACTGCACTGCGCCGAGTGAGTTTCAACCTCATATGTATTTATATAATCCCCAAATGGCTGTTTCTTCTGTTCGTAGTTTAAATGTTTCTAAAGTCCCTCGCATAACAGGAATAATTCCAGTTCCGTGAGGGACATAATTATATCAATAATTATACCTAGTGTTCTAACAATACTTTTTGGTGCGCCTGCCTCGCATCTCTATTAATAATGCGATATATCTGTCTTTGTTGAACCAAATAAAAATAAATACGGACGGCTTACATTTTATCAACTTTTATGTAGATACATCATTCATTACGTATGCACTCGTTTATTTCATGTGCTTGTTGTAACGGCGACAGATCTCGCTGTTGTT
This sequence comes from Catocala fraxini, assembly GCA_930367265.1. Lineage (NCBI taxonomy): Eukaryota > Metazoa > Arthropoda > Insecta > Lepidoptera > Erebidae > Catocala > Catocala fraxini. The sequence goes on along the minus strand of OV884028.1, from coordinate 29,653,305 downwards.
TGGTGTCGGGTAGCGCATAGTGGAAGCGTCGGAATATGATACTCCTCGACAAGAAATTCGCCTTCATGTAGGCCATCACTTACTCAATTAGGACTCGTATACTATGACGACATGATCTTTAATATCCTCAAACTGAACTAGCTGTGATTCGAACTTTATTTAACGTCTGTCTTTGCAATTACAGTGTGGTTTTGATTTATGCAATTCCATTGTTAACTTATAAAAACGCTGGATCATTTTCGGAGAAATAATATGGCCATTCCAGACGTTACAGAAAAATATCTATTATTATTAATGCTTTCCAGGTGAGTGGTTTATAGAGGCCTTTTCTTACATTTACAATAATAATGAAAATGATAACTTTTTAATGGTGTGGTATCGATGGAATAATAGTATGTTACTCATTAAAATTGGCACCTAGTTACGGATTGTCTCTCGGTTTAGATTAAGTTACAATTTTTTTATACACTTTTTTATACTACGATGAGATTTATTTATATATGGAACCTATATATGTATAGACTGAAGATCCTCTATATTAGGTATACAAATAACAACGTGACCGTTAACCGACCGGTCGTTTGAGCATTTTCTGTCATAATATGTTTGTAGTCATGTGTTTTACACTCATCAAGTATTTATGACGATGAAAGAAAGAAATAATGTTTCTTAGAATATGTCACAGTGCTTTAATTTAGAGACGTAAATAGAATTTATAATGGCAAACGCTTACTGTGCTTAGCAAGTTTTAATGAAAATGTGTGGTTCTACGAACACTTATGAGCTAAAGTACTTAAGGTTACAAACAACAAAAGCTATATTTCAAAAGCCGTTTGTGCTTAAATCCAAACCATGGCCATGCTGCCAGTCTTAACACCCAGCGGATATAGATTCTTTAATGCACATGTCAATTTGATCATATGTATGTTTATTTATTGATCTACTTTAAATTCAACTTCCTGCGCTATTTACTACTTCTCAGAGATTAATCAGAGATAATGTATTACGTCAATATTATCTGGCAACAGATATTTAAAATTACGTCTAGGATGCGTCGGCAGATAGTTCATACGAGAGCCGGCATTGTAAAATTACGCACGTAGGTACGCTTACTCTAGACGACGTGGTAGGTTGGTAAGGTAGAAATTTAGCTTGAAACCACAACATTTTACATTTTAGACATTTATTTCCTACAATCTACAAACAAGATTTGAAGAGAGCATTGATTTTGCTGTCATGCTGTTGTACCACTGGTATGGCCGACGGTTACGACTTACCATCAGATGCAAATTAATGAGAATAAAGAAATCTTTATAAGTTTTTATCTAAAGCTAATATTACATAGAAAATATGTTCTATATGACACGTGTAACATTGACGTAGAGTATCTCGATAGTACGTCAGTAATTTGAGCGCGATCCAAAGATGGGATTATGGGATTATCTACGGCTGATGGACAGCATTATATCGCACCCCATTATTAATGAACGGTATAATTTTGGTACCAGCTTATATGGCAATATGTCTTTGTTATATATCTTATATATTTACATAATATATATGGGGAAATAAACTGGGACAGTATAATGTAATTAAAAAGCACGTGTCTCTATTAAAATGCAGCTCAACTATTACTAAACGTTTTTTGATGTGCTTCTTATTGCTACGAGTACCGCAGCTTCATTGAGTATTCTCGTGATTATTAAAAGTAGATTAAGCATACCAAGAAAAGCCTGTCCGTATGTTAAACTTTAAATGCCAGTATTATTTGTACAGTTCATCAAATGTCTATCTTAACAAGAGAATGAAGCATTAATCTAGGGCAATGACCTTACATTAATGCTTCATTCAAGTCAATGGACTTACACCATCTGAAAACCCTGAAAAAGGATTGCGCACTAAAAATGCCAGTAGCGGCAGTTAAAGAAAATTATTGGTTTTCACTAAATCTGTTTTGTCGTAGTTTCTAATAGACTTGTGCGAAAGTATGTATGTTTATCGTAAATATATATTTATTATACCTTGGTTAGGGTAGAGCGGCTGAAGTAGCTTATTATATGTATGTAAAATAATAGGAATATATTTTGTATATTGTGAGACCTATATTTTAAGATAACTGTTTACTGGTTTGGGTTGCGCGTAGCTAGTATTCTTTGCCGCTACAGAGAGTATCATGCCGTGTTTTTTAAATGTATTTTAGATATAAGGAATATATTCCGTGAGACGCTTTTTAAACATTGAATCAATATGCACAAAGAACATCCTAAAACTTCTACGCATTTTGTTTTATAAGGAGATAGAACTTGCTGCGTAAGTAGCTGTGATAGATGACCACTTAAACTTTTATTTTTACTATTTGTAGATATCTACTACCCGTAACAACTATTTAGACCTATTCGTAACAATATAAACGTTGTAACCCACAATGCTATTTTATTGTCGAGGTGATCACTTGCCGAATACATTTCATATGCAGGCACCATATTATTTTTCGCACCAGATACCACAGCTCTCCATTTCAATGCTCTGTCGGAAAAAACAAAACGATTCGATATTTCAAAAAGAATCTATTTTCGAATTCGATTTTTCAGTTCAGCTATCGAAAATTGGTTGGTGCGGGTTTATAAAACTGTGGTATTTTTGGTGTACATTCTAGCTGTGTACTATTGACATCGACCCGTTAACGCGCGCAGGGAATACGAATATCGATGAGTTGTTACCAGTTCACTGGATTCTGTTTTAGAGGAAGTTTTCAGTATCAAATCAGCATTTGTTTTCGACCTCTCGAACTGTTAGGCACTAACTTATCAGAAACATTTGTAGATGAACAGTAGACGATAACATCAGTATAGTTAGAGTATTGTATTTGTAGATGAACAGTAGACGATACCATCAGTATAGTTAGAGTATTGTATTTGTAGATGAACAGTAGACGATACCATCAGTATAGTTAGAGTATTGTATTTGTAGATGAACAGTAGACGATACCATCAGTATAGTTAGAGTATTGTATTTGTAGATGAACAGTAGACGATACCATCAGTATAGTTAGAGTATTGTATTTGTAGATGAACAGTAGACGATACCATCAGTATAGTTAGAGTATTGTAATAAATCTTAACAGACTTTTCAATATTCTATATTTTATTTGCATGGCGTCATGTAGATTTCAATATTTTAAATGTTCATAATGAGGCACAGTAGGAGAAAGGAAATTACAAACTAATACAAATTTAAATGTATTTGTTATATTGTACGATACTTTTATTGTTAATGAATGCAGCATTTATTTATATATGTATTATTTTTTGTAATATTGTCGAACATTCACGTGAATGTACGACAATATTACATTATTGCATTATACATTGAAATTAAACAACTTACAATATTTATCAGCCTACAAACTTTTGTCTAATTTATTAGTGTGTTAAATTTCCATACACTTCTTATTTCCATGGAGATACCCAAGATACAATGTTTATACACTTAAATGTCTGTTTCGCAAGCGCGCGTAAACTGCTCAACAGATTTAGATGAAAATTGGCACACATAAAGAACTTGTCCTGGATTAACACATAGGAAACATTTTACGCGAGTGAAGCAGTTGGCAGAAACTAGTACAATTTATATTTCGGTAAAGTATAACCTACAACTCATGATTATACGAATTGCACGTTTTCATGTGGAGATATAACTGAACATTCGTCAGGATCTAGGTCAAGTTTCTAGCTTCAACAATACATTTCTAGACGGCTTAGGTCAGTTTTAAGTGCTAATAGAAAACTCATAACAGAAAATTCAATAGTACTTTTGAGCGAATTGATTTGGTCCCACGCTAACGGCACTATAAATAAAATATAGTTAATATCTTCCTACAAGTATTGATAAAACGGTTTTCTCTATGAACAAAGGTTTTTAATTTATTTACTTGTGTAGACTGTAGATGAGACTTTTAAATAAATTATTTATATGTTTAGAGCTTTGTTTGGATATGTTATCAACTTTATTGTGATATTACATTTCAATTTATTCCAAAAATTTATTAAATATTTTATATTTATTTAAGTTATAGCTACAATTTGGATATGTTATAAATTTTCTGAAACATTTTATTCACGGTTATTGTATGCCACATCATTTTTATAAACAAATATTTTTATAAGACAATTATTAAAGAAAACATTTCATTTGATATTCGATGCATTTGCCACTATTATTTGTTGCCTTGAATAAGACCCAAGCCAAAAGTGTCCAAAGTTTTCATTACTCCCTGTACATTTGTGATGATAGAAACGCGAAGGTAACGTGTATAGCATATCTACCTGCTCGCTTAGAAATAAGCAGGCGTGAATCTATGGAAACAGTCTCACTACAACAACAAGGTGATACAAAAATTAATCCGTTTGATTTTATGATGCTTTGTATACCTAACTGCTGCACTAGAGCCATTAAGCCGGGGTGCTCGTCTCGATGGCTAATCCAGACCCATTCTCCTGTTCATACAAATTCTCGATATAAATAACTCATGTTCTTCATATTAAAATGAAAATTCTTTTGACGAATTTCGGGCAACGGGATTGTTTGAACATTTCGTGTTATGAGCAATAAAATACGGCATACGTTTTTTGTTTACCCGTAATACTGTGAATGCCGAGCCTGATAATACAAACGTTTGAAATACAAAGTAATAAATCTTAATAATAATATCTACTACCATATTTATCCAGATCGGATAAGACTGGAAACTTTCACACTGTATTTTGTAAAGACTGTATATAATAAAAAAGGTTTAGCTAATATTTTTACACTAGATTCGTATCTTATTATGATAGTCCGAAATGGTATGAAAACTACTCCGTAATACAATAAACCTAGAAAGGTATTTTCGTGCTTCAAATATTAGTGTTAATAGCGGTAAAATTAGACGTTATGGTTGTACCTATTCGGCTATTTTAGAAGTTGAACCTACCATAGGTTCAATTACTAAAATTATAGTTTCGTCAATATTGTTTGTTTATGGATTACATATAAGTTAAACAATAGGTACTAATAATTATTATACCGATATGATCCGTCTCATCAATATCAATATGGCGATAAGGACATTATAAAACTAAAATAAAAAGTTGTTCCGTTATTTAGGACTCCTTTTTATTATATATTTAATATTTATTATGTCTATTATAATATCTATGATATATACGACACAGGAAAACGCAGTACAGATGGCAGTAAAATGAAGGCCTTATCATTCCAATCGATTTCTTGCCGACAGCCTTGCAAAAGAAAAATCACCATATAACGTATACCATTCATATAACATTGATCATTGATCACACAACACATAAAAATAAATGTCACCAAATTTGGAAAGAATACTTTAATGAAAATTCGAAAGACAAAGGGATATGGTATAGGACCATTGATGTATACAATAAAAAACCTAGATACACAATCAGCGTCAAAAAACGTCCTCACCAAATGAGTACCCACTTGAACATTTGGGTGCTCATTTAATTTAGTACCGTTCGATCGCTCCGAGCGTAAACATGTCACAGAGGTCGTTTAAAACTTGTAAAATCACACTTCCAGGACACTAAAAAAGGACAGTGTTTTATATTTTCGGTAAGTATTAATGTTATTATTATAATTATATTATAATACTGATTATTGCGTTGAGGAATCAAAGTAAAAAAATTGTTTGTTTATTTCTTTACAAAGAGCGACCCTATAACGGCTTATTTAAATGACACGCATTAATCATACTATTGTATTTCCACTTAATTAGTCCGGGTTACATGTTGACCCCGTTCTAAAATTAATAGAGACGTTGTTACTTTTTAAAAATAAATATATTTTATTTGGTATAAAATGATAATGCGATTGTATATATCGGCGCAACAACTATAATTTATCAATTAATCAATAATAATTCTGTTTAATAATTCAATTGTGTTGAAACTAGTTCATAATGAATTAATTACTGTATGATTATTACAATGTAAGTTCAATTCAATACTTAACCTAAAAATTATACACGTGCTCGCTACACTATAAATACGGCCACACAGAGTGCGCTCGGGCAGTCTCGCTCGAGTCGTCGAACAGTACGGAGCTCTGTAAATTAGTTGCTAAGCAGTCAGTTGAATAAACGAGGCTTTCAACAAACAGGTGAAGTTTTACTTTGATGATTGAAGATGAGTGATCACCATAATGATGATATTCGTGACGTCAGCTGTGCTGACGTCACACTTTTTAAAATCACACCGGAACCTGGTTCTCCGTCATATATATTATTTATTACTAGACTTGTTTTATTACAAACCATAACAGAATGCGTTAAACAGTTTTTGAAATGATCTTTTCTGTATCCTTATAGTGGGATATTTATAAAACGTATTTACACACTTATGTTGGATTTCAGCTTTCCTCGAGATCCCGTGCAATGTGCCAAATGGATATCCGTCATAGCACAGCAACGATCACAAGCAAGCACAGCAACAACAACATTTATCATAATTTTTGGGAGTCAGCTAATATTCTTCAAAGTGCCATATTAACAAATAACAATCATGTAAATAATACTATTAAATCTATTATCGAGAGATATATCAAGATAAGATTGCATTATATAACAAAGAAAGATACGGGAAAAGTTAAAATCCGTCAAAAAGAAGATTATGCAATAAACTCCATTTATATCAAGAAAATTAAAAATCTTATTATGGCATATCTTTTCAAGTTTGAAATCTTATTTATCTCTTTCATTTTATTGTTTTATGTTAGTTTCATTTGTAAGTACAATCAGTCGCGTAATGTTCAAACACGTATAATTTCAAAGTCGGGCAGCCAGGTACCTATATTATCAACAGCAATGAAACATACTCGTACTATAACTTACGTGCGTATTAATTATCTATTACTGTTATATATTAAAAATATGCTATTTTACAAATGTTAAACTTGTCTATTTTGTTTAATAAGTACTACTGTTATGTCTAGTAAAATAAAACATTTTCTATCATCTGTTTAAGAGCTGCCATATATAAATTATAATGGCAGTTTCATTTTATTGAACATCATAGGACATAAACTTGGTAAAATACCAACAGATAAAAAACAAATATGTTTAAAACACACATTCACATGCATTTTATAAACTCTACATAATTACGTCAGAATATTGACTTACATTAAAATTTGTAAAAACAATATTCGACTCCGTTCATTCTTTATTCTATCGGTCTACTCTGCTCGTAAAATTTTATTACTTTTTTTAGATAGCCTTGTATATTCAACTTAAGGTTAAGGTGGTAAGGTTTAATTTGCATTAATGAAGATTTATATAGTTAATATAACTACTTATAAGCAACTAAAGACAGTTTTAAGTGTAAGTTTTGTATGGGATGGTGTATCTAGGCTTTTTATATATCAAGTATCGGAACCTCCTCATATACCATGGTTTTCTTACAGTGAGCTTAGGAGAAAACTTATTGTAATCACCAACTGGTTGAGGTCTGGACATATGCCGCTCAATAACTTTGGATTTCTAATGAGAAAACTGAATTCACTGAACTGCGAGGTTTGTGGATCTTTAGAGGATGTGTCCCACTTGTTGACGGAATGTGTCAGATTTTGATCTGCTATAGAAAATCTGCGAAATGAGTTACTTCTAAATATGTATGATGTCGTTATATTTCATCATATATTGTTAGCGCCGAACTCAAAAGCCGCATCTAGCATTTATCAGTTCGTGTCGTTGCGTTTTAACTAAATTGTTGCATAACTTGTTATGAGGTACGATGGGACTGGCATATACAATTGTATAAAAGTCCCTTAGAACAAATAAAGAGAAAAAAAATACACGTCTTTATACAAGACTACATACAGCTACTTAAACTCACGCACACATGCACAATTTGTGAGATACCGTCGTAGTGTAACGGACGCAGTGTGATGACTGTACTTTTTGTTGAACAAATGAGTCAAGTCTACAAAAAAGCGATCCTTTTCCCATAAATTACACGAAGGAGGGTTAATCGCAAGTTAAATCAGACCTCACCCTTGTTTTCCTGAAATCTCGGTTAGATATAAAGCGGCATCTGCACTGTAAAATAAATAGTAAAACCAATTTTTATGTTCGAAATTGCACATTTATTTAATACATAGTTAACTATGAGTTTCTAGTATCACAGCTGATAACTTTATTTTATATGGAAATAATGATATTAATCGACATACTAAAAATATTATCGTCTTATTGTTAAATTTAAGTAAACTATATCTAAATTAATAAAAAAATTATACAAATTTTAGTGAATATAATGATTAATAACCCGATGTTTAATGTTTTTGAATAGGCGCAGATTCTCCAGTTTATTTGTCGGCCTTGGTTTGCTGAATCTAAGAAAAATGCTACCATAACAGTGATCGATTGATTTTTTTATCAACTCTTGCAATACCGGGGTTATCATTTGCACGTTACCCATCTTAGGGGAGAAGTATGAAAGATCAGATAAATCGAAAGTAATGAGAGAGCTATGATGTGAATCATGAACGATGATATCTAATAATATTCCTGCATGTTATCACAAAACTTAGAAATTTATGCTTTTTTAATCATACCCTCATACTAATATCTTTATTACATTAATCGTACTTATTATGGGTCAGACCTACGTTAAAATACATCTATATTTTCGTTAACTTTGTTAATTTGACCTCGGGAACTACCAAACTCAGCTCTTTGGCACAGGTTACATTTTATCGAGTTTAATATAACGACGAGGAAAAAGGACTTCCCAAATTACATGCTGTTGGAAACGAGGGGCAATGTTGCCATCGATTGTATAATTCAATTTTTAAATTGAGGTTCAGTTTCAAATTGAATTCGACCTCTTTCTGGTAATTAGTGGCTAATCTAAATGAAGGTGGCAGTGCGTTTTAAAATGCGATAAATTGAATTAACAAAGAATGTAAAAATATAAGAATAGTGTATCGCCAATTAAACATCGCTAAATTCAATACCTCTATAGGCCTTTACAGAAGCTTCAGAGTCATTTAGAGGGCTATGGAGAGAGTTATGCTCGGAGTTTCCCTGCGAGATCGAATTAGAAATGACGAGATTTGTAGAAAAACTAAAGTTGCTGACATAGCTCTTCGAATAGCCAAGCTGAAGTGGCTGTGTGCAGGCCACATAGCACGCAGAACTGACGGCCGTTGGGGCTCAAATGTTCTGGAGTGGCGGCCTCGCACCGAAAGACCTGCGTCTTTCGGTGCGAGGCCGCCACAAGGCAGACCAACGACCTCCTAATGGTCGTAGGAAACGGTTAGATGCGGGTAGCCCAAGAGGCCTATGTCCAGCAGTGGACGGCTTTCGGCATTATCTTAATAATGGAAATTGAATACATCGTCGTTGAATATAATACTAGATACTTACTCTCGATTAAATATTTAAGTACCTATTGATTGTTCAATGTTTCGACCGACTTGCATCGATCGTAGTAGTCATCCGATATCTAGTATTATATTAAGTATGTGTACAAATCACGAAAGTCTAAAAACGTTTATTTTCGTTAAAGCCATTTATTAACAAAGCGTTTTGAATATAACAATTTGTAAATGTCATTTGCATTTAAAATATCTATAGGCCACAAACATCTGCTACATGCAGAAATTAAGCAATGAAAATTATAATTATATGATAAGATTCATATTCTAAACTTAATTAATAGTACATGTTGTTCCGCCCACTGCACAATGTTGACATCATTATATACTTGATCAAATACTAAACTTGCGTTCAAATGAATGCGGATCGATTTACATCGCATGGTTACATCCAATGATTAAAATCTAACTAATATTACTTGTGAAAGCGCCTTACTCTGTTCGTCATTTATTTTATTGCAAATAGTGGTACACGTTCTAAATAGTGGTGGAAGTCTCTTTGTAGATTAGTCAGTAGAATATTGAGAAGATCTGAAAGGCTCTCCGTTGCTTCAAAAGCTGCTGTTTCAAAAGATTGTGTGTCATTATGTCTTCAATAACTAGATCGATTCTCTTTTAAGTCAAGTAGACCGAGATGACATTTGATCATTTAGTAAATACATATATATTTTATATTGAAGAGATATTACAAACGCTACCTTAAAACATTATGAGTAATCTTCTTTAATTTTATCTTGAGATACAAAAGATTTAAAATAACAACAATGCCTTTTTATAACCTATAAATAAATTATTAGTCACTTACTCTCTTCTTTCGTTCAATAGGTCCGCTAAGTAGGATGTATTTTCAATACAGAGGCAAGCAAAGCAGCGGCAGGTAACTTGTATACAACTACATGTCGTGCCTTTCATGTATGCAAATAGAACTGTGAATGCGAGGGTTGTCGTCTGTGCGACTATGGTATCTACATAATATAGTATAAAGCGTCCAATTATAGGATGAAACAGATTGCCTAATGGGTTTACTCATTTTATATTAAAACCCCATATACATACATGCTGACTAGAAATTCATACAGATTAATTCTAGTTTGTGAATTAATTACTAAATTGGAGTATTTATTTATTGTTTATTTGTCATATGACTCACTATATATATTTTTTACATAATAGCATCATACAAAATTTCAGTGTGCATATCTAACTATACTTTCACATATTGAATTAGGTTTGCGACATTATACGAATGTGTATTTAATTGCCTGCTATCTGCATAACATTGTTTATATGTATTTATTTTGACAATCAACCAATCACTTAGTGACACGCCGGTTTCTAAAAGCCTTATTATCCACGATGAGCCAAATTAATAATTTAGTAGCGTATCAACTACATAATAAGATATAAAGGGAAAGGGGTTTTGTATACTCTATATCGAACGACGACACCCATAGGCAATACCGACACTAAATGATCCCGTATAAGAAAAATAGTATAATTTTGTGTTAATGGGAGCTTAATGTAAATGCGTCTTTACTCTGACACCGCAGATTTATCTCGCGGATGCTTCGCGGCGACATCGGCCGGCTTGCATGCGCTGTTTGTGCCAAAACGGTCGAATTAGGAAGTTGTGTGACGTGAACACTTTCCGGACTTGGACGCTTTCATTAAAATATTTGGAGCAAACATAATAATTAAATTTAGACTGAAAGTTTATTTTAGGTATGAATTTACATTTCTTTCTCAAATCTTAGAAGAATCTTTATCACGAAAGATGTTTCGCAATTCTTAATTTTGTTTTTAATTTTAGATATTATGCTTTATAGATTTTCCTTTCATACTTTTATCTGTTATATAAAACGTTGAAATCGAAGCCTCGAATATAAATTTAGTTTTCAACTTTCGTCTTCAAGTCTTTGAGGCAGGATATTTTGTGCCCATCAGCTTTTAGACGAACTTAAAACTTTTTGTGGATTATAATTACGGTTTTATACATACTGTAGTAGTCATGCAGTAAAATTTACAATCTATTCATTTTGTACGCAGAAAATGAATGATTTTACGTAGTTTGTAAGTTAATCGAATTGTGTCTTCAAAATTTAGTTCTTTGTAAAAAAAAATGAATTATACATGTCTTCAAGATTCAGCATAAATCCTAAATGTAATATTTGTATTCCAAAACGATACACGATCAGTCATATATAAAATAAATCAATTACAAAGGGGTAGAACTGTCAGTCCTTCTTCAAAATCAGGAGTCGTCAATGGCTACCACGTATTTCTATTTTCGTTTCATTCACTCATCTTACAAACAGTTCCGAAACTTTGCTATAAAAATGAAATAGTCGGCGTGTGTAAACACAGAGCCGCGTGTTTGTACAGCTTACCAACCAAAATCTTTTTACGTTTAAGAGAATATTTTTGTGCTATTTTCAACCTTACCTTTATATTTATAAAGCTGTTTACATACTTTGATGCTATCAAATTAATATTGTATAAAAAAGATTAATGAGTTCAGTCAATCTATGCTTATGACTATGTTTAATAATAGCGGTCATGTGGTCAAATTAAGTCGCACTAGTGTTGAAAACTGTAAATATTTAATGAAAAGCTTGAAAATATTACACTAGGTTGACCCAATTTGTTGATTTGAGTGATCATAAAAAAGTAGAAGAAAATTTGTGAGTGTCCTACTTGTTGCAAATTCGTGACAGTTACCAGCTTATAGAGTAATTATTTACTAACATTGTCTTTAAAATACTATGGATTGATATGCCATTGTTAAGCAAATAGAATAGGTTAACGTTTAGCTAAATCGTCAATAACGTCTTCAAACCTAAAAAGGTGTAATACACGGAACATGTCGGTATTTTCTGGTGATATTTCTACATATTTGATTAAGTTGGTTTTTTTATTTAGTAGAGATCAAGATGATAGTCTCATGTATCAAGTATCAAACACGTTACCCGTCTTTGTTGTACGTAAATATTTCAATGTGGTACCCACACATTACATTTAAGGACCATATAATAATTTGGCTTACCATTTTACTAGTATCATGTCACTCATTGACTTATTAACTCACGCCATGAAAAAGATTGGATTTTGGTTAGTTGGAATCTATTATGTGATTAGTTAATTAATGCTTATAGCGACGTCATTTTGAAGTAACATAATGCTTAAAGTGAGTTAGATTCAGTTTTTGTACGCAGTTTTGAAACTAGAGTCAACTCTTTATAACTAGAATTTCCTGCATAATTCTTTAAAACTCAACATTTTGATTTAGATTTAACATTAACGCCTACATACACTGAATTGACGTCACAGTATTTGTATTTTGTTATTTATAGACAAGATGCCTTATAGTCTCCAAGTATTTTCCTATAAGCTTCAGAAATCGTTCTTCTTTGGATTCACTGGTACTTGCACACCGGCATATAAAGTACGTGAAAAATCTTACACGAAAGATAATAATTTCGTAGATAAACATCGGTAACGGTTTGAAGACATCATTTGCACCTTAATGCACAATCCAGACAAGATTAGGAAAAAAGGGGCGCTCCACTCCAAATATTATCCTTGGGGAGAAAAGAAAAAAGAAAGGCGTTCCCATCAGTTTTAACCTCTTATCAGGGTCACCACTCACTGCAGCGGTTCAAAAAACTGGGGGAAGTTCATGAATGTTGTGTGAAGTTTACGATAACACTTATGGGGAAGCACGGTGGCGTGTGGTATGAGCCGTAATCTCGTAATACTGTTACGTCGTTCAGCTAAAAGGTTTCGAAAAGTGGATAAACTTCAATCTAATGTTTAACTTTTAAGGCGCTTGTTATGGGAGCTGTTCATAAAATTCAATTTCTATTCTTTATGGCATTTCTTAAGCAGATGCAGTTCTTACAAAGGATATAATGATTATAAGAAAATTTCGATTCACTCTTATATTTTCTGTACATAATTACTTCATGGAACAGTAAGATATTCTCAGTTTTAAATAATTAATAAAACTGGTATAAACCTTAACAAAAAAAAAACAAAGAATATTTTTAATATCTTGATAGACAGTTAAATACATTTTATGTTATGTTTAATGCTATTACATAATAAAATAGACCATTAATTGTCTAAACACTTCTTTATTCGATGTCGCAGTCTAGCCATTTTAGGAGCATTGTACTATTATCAAAATAACTTGACTCGATTTAAGACCCTGTTTTTAGAAAATATTTATGATATATCATAAATATTTTAGCATCCCTTGGTTTTATTTAATCTATACTTACTAATATTATAAAGAGGACAAATTTGAATTTTTGTTTGTTTGTAATGTCTTAAATCAAAAACTACACAACCGATTTTAAAAATTCTATCACCAATGAAAAGCTATATTATCAGTTTACAGCGGATGGAAACATTTAGATGACAGCGCCTACCTTGTGATGGTTTAAATGAATTGTTACATAAATGCGAATGTGAGTTTGTTTGATTGTTATGCTTTCACGCCTTAACTACTCGACTGATCATCATGAAATTTCTCTTACACGTTGTCAGTTGGAACAGAAGAAGACATATTAAAAAAGTATTGTTACTAACCTACCCTACATATACGAGAGAGAAACCGCAGAAAAATCCAGTATAAAATAAAGTAAGTTGATATATTGTAAATAATGAATTCACAGTGCGAGCTCAATTAAACTCATCATCACTGTAGAATCTAATACTCGCCAGTTCATTTACAAACCTTGACACATAAACATCGAAATATTTACATAGACATATTCTTTGTATACAATCTTTGTGTTGCAATATACGAACGTGTAATTACTTAATACCGGCCGGTAATCTCAACATCCATTTCTATCTTCGTTTGGATGTTTATTAAATAAATGTAATGTTACTATGACGAAACTGTATACATAGCACTGGTATATATAATTAGAGAAGCTGTACCAGACACTGATTTTGCTGTCTATGTTTAGAACCGAGACTTTAATTCGGTTAGCTTTGTAATTAAATAAATCTTGAAGTTTATTGTATAACAAAATAATTATTGTCGATGTCAATATTTTATTAATTAGAAAATCATATATAATTAGGGTTTTAAAGTATGTGATTTTATCTACTTATACTACTGTTCTGCCTTTATCGACTCAAGTTTAGTTAATCAAACATACTATTGTTTCTTATTGAATGAGATAACACTATTCCTTTATTCTCAAGTCATCAAAGGCAATCTTTTTGGACCTGTGGCATAAATTTGCATGTACGACATCGAATTCGACTCCAGGGTCAGGCAGTCTTCTGATAGAAATGTATCATCTGTTTGGAAATTATCAGGAACAATGATTTTGAAAATTTTACCTGTAAACATCACTAGGGACATCTTTAGCTCGTCCCAGGTTCGCATCCTAAAACTTGGGACCTAAAACATTGCTTGAATTTTAAGGTTATAATAACCTACCATATCGGGAATATATCTACGTATGTGACATACGTATTATTATTTTCTATCTATTCCAGATCTCTTCGTCGGCCTCATCTACGTGTTCCCGGATATAATACAGAAGATTACCATAGCTTGGCTCGCCGGCGAATTTATGTGCAAGACTGTTAAATTTCTTCAGGTAAGATAAATATATACATACGTAGTAGGTTGTATTTGTTACTTCATTAATACTAACGAGAGTAAGTAAGTTTGTTAAATCATAAAATGCTCCGATTTGTATAATCGACATAGAAGTATTCAAAAGATGGCTATGACCAAAATAATTTACCTACATAGCCTATATGCGCAACAACAACATGCGAGGTTATAAACAATAGTAGTATAGTTTACATATTGTTACACAAACGTATCGAAGACGGAGTAAAGACGCGCACTAAATTTAGTGAATTTATATTGTAATCTACGAAGACGTTTCATCAGAATAATCTCAACTTTGTTTTTATCGTGAACGACATAATCACTAAAATTGCATACAAGATTTTTCTAGAATGTTCTTGAAGTTGTAAAAAGTCTTTAACTTGACTAACAAAGCCCTATAAACTCGAGCTCATTATTTGAACAGTTATATCATAACTAATTTAATCAATATTATAACTATAAAACTCAAGCATAGATGCGGATTTCAGCTAGCTTGTAAATAAATTCGGCAGAAAAATAAATCTGTTGCTAGTGGTATAAAATATTTGTTTTGTTATAAATTTATAAATATTTACCTCTTAACCGAATGTTTCGTTCTCGTGTTGTTACAATTACAATAAATACTACTTGTTTTCGGATTCACGAAACAGTATTAACAATTAAATAAAGTAGTAATCTTATTTCAAAATCTTTGTAATATTTTTATATATCCAAAGTGGTAAACATATTAACTCAACATCGTATATTTCGGTATTTTATGAAAATGATGATATTCATCAAGTCCCCAATAAATATAAAGCAAGTGCAAATGATTCAAAAATCACATGCTCGAAAATATGATTCGGTACAAGTTCTGCGGAACTTCATCAGAACGAATCTTTTATCCAATAAATATGTCCCGGATTCGTTTGGAGATGAAAGGATGCCATCTGCGACCAATAGTGAAATTTGAATATTTTACTTTTTCTGAAGACCCAGATATTTTCGATTACGGATACGGAATTTTCGAATAGAATGCAAATTGTGTTTGGTGATCATACACTCAGTAATAGGATATAAATCCTCGATAGAGTTTTTTGATCTTTTATCCAGTTCAGTAGCACAAGTTTGTGCTTACGGTAATTAGCGATCGTGAGTTCTCTGGTTGATAGCCGATTTGGTCAACATTTTATTGAGATTTTATTGGCCTGAAAATACACTTAGGCCAATAAAGCACGAGCATTTTATACAATAGATCATTTTATAAAATGTTTTAAGCTACATGTGTTCTCTTCTTTCTTCCAATTGATCTTATCATTCACTTAAACGTAGTTGTTGAAATTTGGCCGTAACTTTCCCATTAGTCTTTGAAAATATTATCACTAATCGAATGTGTATATTATATTCACCAAAAATAATTTGTATTTTTTTATACCTTGATCTAGATCTACACGTGTAAGCTGGCAGGGCACCAAGTATTTGAAACTAATTGATATTTATGTAATAATCTACTACTGAAATACACCAATAACTCTACAGCACATTAAAGCATGTCATTTTTTAATTACAGTTATGTTTTAGTATGATCTCTACTCTCTGACATTATGAGGACAAGTAGGTATAGATTTGAAAGTCACACTAAAAGACGATTGCCAGTTCTCAGGTTTACTTTTGCGTTTGGCAAATTCATGTCATCCTTTTGACGATTAGTACCTTAACTGAAAAAGACTGCAAGTTTAATACTTGCCTACGATAACAGCTAATCATTAATTATAACAAAATTTATTGCAGGCTGTTGTGATGTATGCTTCCACCTACGTCCTAGTGGCGCTTAGTATAGACCGCTGCGACGCCATCACTAACCCTATGAACTTCTCTGGCAGCTGTAAGTATATTAGAAAATATATTCATTTTTTGATTAATTATCTTTTAATCGATGTTGTCGTTAAATTGCTAAAATGCAATTTCTCGTCTACTTTAAATATTTGAGGTACAAAATTATTCAAATAAATAATACCCTTTACAATGCTAAGCTTTTTATGGTTCTATGTCAAAAGTAATAAAAGTGTACTAAAGTTTAGTCATGAATGTTTTTGTTTGTACGAGACGATAAACAAAATTTACAGATTTTATTGACAATTAAAACTTGCTACTTACTTTTATTTTCTATTTCCCATTTTAATGGATGCTAGCATTACTTTTTTAGAGCCCAATGTAAGGTTAAAAGACTCCCTTAGGCTTTTAGTACTTTATTTTTTTTCTCTTCTCTTTCTCTGATGTTACTAAGCTATTAAAGTTGTAATAGTACAAATTGATTTCGTGAAATGCGCGCGTGTTGTCTAAGGCATTACATTTTAAGCTATATTATAGCGATTTACTTTTATATTATAGTTACATGGAGTGATGTGGATAAATTTCATTAAGGTAATAATTACATTTTTGGCTGAAATTTGTCTGAGGTCGCGGGTTCGATTCCCGCACTAGTCAAACATTTGTGTGCATGAACATGGATGTTTGTCTTGGTCTGGGTGTTTCTATGTATAATATGTACGTATTTACAAAAAAAGGAGTATATATGTATGTTTATCCATTGTCTAGTACCCATAGTACAAGCTCTGCTTAGTTTGGGCTAGATGGTGTTGTGTGTATGTGATAGAATATTATATTATTATTATATTATATTTGAGCATGTCAGAATTTTGTTACTCATTCATTGCAAGGTAAATACGCCTTTTCAGAATGCTGTCACAGGGTTCCGTGGTGTAGTGGTTATCACATCTGCTTTACACGCAGAAGGCCGCCAGTTCGATCCTGGCCGGAATCAGATCTTTTTGTTATTTATATTTCAAGTAGGATTTTGAAGTTGTATTCCGAAATTGGAATTTGATTGCAATATTTGTTTATTTAAGTATATTTTATTTTGTTGCCCAGGGAATCGAGCGAGAGCTCTGATTGGATCAGCGTGGTTGATTAGCATATTCTTTTCCATACCACTACTCATACTGTATGAGGTTAAAGAAGTTCAAGGTAAGTTATTATTACAACTTAACTAACTTTGGTTGTAATTGTTTAACGTATCGACGCAACTTTATTATCGAGTATATTGTACTTATTAATCGTTTAATATAAACATTATATAATCTCTTCAGTATTCGTTAGTAAGTTCGGGCTCGGGATATAAGGATGTACCATATATAGGGATGAGACGTACCTATTGTCTACCTGTTCCTTACGAAGTCTCTCGCCAGGATTATACCTATTACCGTAATATTACTTATAGTTTTCTTTAGAAAAATGAAACGCTACTATTGTTTTCAACATAAAATATTGCATTTCCGCGTTCTTAAAATATATTTTCTTCAAACGGAGCATTTATTCTAATGCATTCTTTCAGCGCACTTTGTTAAAATAATAACGCTATAAATATTTATGTATGTTATCCAACTTCCTCGTTGGTGTGGAGCTGCTGACGTTTTTTGATTCTGCTAAATTAACTCCACGATTGGCGAAAAAATCGAACAGAAATGGGTCATTTCTTTACGTTAGCCTCAAGATGGGATAACATTAATGAAAAAAAGGTTCAATTTCAAGTGACCTACTTCTGTTCCATCACGGAACGAACTGACTTGCCAATTTTGACTTCCGATAATATGATATTAGATACCATTTGTAATATCGCTTTAGACGCACAGATGGCGCGTTGGCTGAAATGCTCATCTTACTTCTATCAATTCGTTGCATGATACAAATTCGATTACCGTGCAAAATTGCTTCGAAGTAGTGACGTTGATTTGAATGCGGTTATTCTTTAGGTCAGTTATTTTAATATTCTGGCAACATGAGATACCTCAAGAGTTATTTTCTCCAATATATTTATAGCTATATTATAAACAAATTTATTTATAGGACGAAAATAAATAGCAATAATTAATTTAAATATACGGATTTCTTAAATATAAGCGATCATACAATGTTGTCTATAAAGAAATACGTGACTCTTATGGATTATTCTTGTAATGCCAAAAGTAAAACCACTGAACTCGGGTTAAAATATAATATAATTTGTAAAATCAATATTTAATGCGTTCCAGGTGAAATGCAATGCTGGATAGACCTGGGCACTCCTCGGGGGTGGCAGGTCTGGATGACGTTGATCTCCATCATGATATTCGTGCTGCCAGCGTTAGCAATAGCAGCGTGCTACGCTGTCATAGTGTTGACGATCTGGACCAAGAGCAAAGCCGTAGTCATGAGTCCACCGATCAATTCGAGAAGAACGAAAACTATGAGAAATGGTAGGTCGCCAAGAATTAAATCAATTTAGTTTTCGGCTTGATTAAATTGGCTTAGTATCATATTGAGAACTTATATGTCTGTATCCAAAATTAGACATAATTAGTTGCTAAACCTTAAATTGCATTTATGGCGGTTTCTAGAGCTACTAAAACTATATTTTACCATTGTTAAGAGAAACAGTGGTCTTGATCATTACAAAAACAGCACAATGAACCTTGGTCTTAGTCACAGAGACTCTTTTGCAGGGCAAATCAAACGTATGTCCAAGCTTACAGTAATGCTAGGTTCTAAGAGCCACACCACAGTAGATAGTTGTGTACCTCTAGGCAGACTTAATTTTGCTTGTCACCTTATTGATACGGGCAGTAAACGTGGTTTTGAAAGTAATTTTCTATATTTAAATGCCTACACAATATATTTTTATACTTTACAGCCCCATAAACGGATTTTAATAATATATTTGAATTTTATGTAGGTAGCTAATAAGAACGTCTCATTTTTTTATGCGTATAGCAATATTTTTATGTGATTACGTTTGAATTTTAGTTTAAGCCACTATACTCTTTCACGCAATTTCTTTGATAACAATTTTATAATCAGCTTATAGATGATAGTATAATAAAAAATCAAAGACATGCTATGCTACAGTTGATATTAAACTCGTAGTAGTTTACATAAATAAAGATGAAAAGTTCTTAGAATAAAAAGTTCCTCGTTAAGCTAATTGTGAAATAATATAATAAAGTTATTAAATTTGAAACAAGAAAAAACATTGTATTAGATGAAACATTTCTCACAAACAGATGAATACGGTCACAATCAAACAACACTGGATACATAATAAAACCGGGAAACCGAGCACTTCATTCGCCACAAAAATGTAACAAAAAACAGATACGGCTGACAGCCACTAACGAACACTCCAAATAGAATTACAAGGAATTAACTGATTTAGAATTAAATGGTGTTTATATTTAACGTTTCCAGGTCAGGTGGAAAGCGACCCGGATTCGCGACGAGCCAGCTCCCGAGGACTGATACCTAGAGCAAAGATCAAAAGTGTCAAGATGACGTTCGTTATTGTCTTCGGTTAGTATATTTAGATGACGTTATTAATGTGTTTGGCTATGCTCTGATTCGATGGCAAGCTCAAGTTCACTTTTAGTTCATTAGTTACATTGTTATATTATACTGTCATATTTATGGTTACCTGTTATTTCTGCGAAACATTATTTTGGGTAAAATCCGTATATAGTAGTTTAATTTCAATGAATAACATTCGCGTAAACAGAAGACAATATTATATGTATGTGTCAGACAATGCTAGGTCTTACGCATTCTGCTCAGAACGTGACTTGATTGATGTGTTATGCTATGGCTCTTTATCAAACATAAACTTGCGTTTGTTTTAAATTCTGTAGTTACATTATTATACTTGGTTGCATCATCTTAAGTAAACACTATATTTGTTGTACTTTGTATAAGCTCTCTGCCGGATTAATATTGTTATATCCGTGGATGCCTAAACATCTCAGTGATTACAATAATTATTTATATAAACAGTTTTTTGTTATTTTGTTAACAAGTGGTAAACTTTATTTTAAGATAGTTGGTGTAATAGTCTAGACACTTTATACACATTTTTATTGTAATCTATTTCGACTGCTTCAGTGTTCTAATGGCTTAAACGTGAGTCTTGCTTACCAAAGACTGAAGATTGTTTTATTTCTCAGTTGAAATAACTTCATAAGGGATATTATCTACATAATGTGCAGTAATAGTGGTGACCGGTAAATGATAAGATAATCTCTAAAACTTTCAATTGTAAGCTAAATGCAGCAACCTGGTTACCTACGAAGGGCATACGTCGGTTTAAAGAATCTTTATTCTCAATTAAAACAATAATTTGTCACTTACTTGAGAACAATAACTTGAGATTAAATAACTTAAATGTTCATCAACGTCAGACACAGACAATTCTGATAGGTACCTACCCAATGCATTCATTTTAGTAGAAGTGAGTGGTCAGCAATTAAGTGTTTACTTAGTTGAGTCTTAAATGCATTGAATGAGTGTACATTTCTTATAGAAGATGGTATTTTATTATACAGCTGTGCTCCTTCAAATATAAGGGTTTTTTTGCCATAGTTAGTTCTAGTTTTTGGCAAAACTAATAAACTAGCTCGTCTGCAACTACGTTTAGTAACTTGTATATGTTTAGTGAAAGTTAATTTGGTGTGAATATTTTTGTTAAGAGTCCTTCTGATAAAAATACATGTGTTATATATATATAGTTGTTTTATGTTCATGATCTTGGTATCTCTGTAGATTTTACTAGTTGGTGTTAAATATGGAAAATTAAAAAGCATTTTTATTATTTTGTTCTGGCTTACATGAAGACTATTTAGTTTGTTTTTAGTAGCACTACCCCAAATCTCAATCAGATATAGAAGATGAGGCTTTACTAAGCTATTGTAAATGGTATATCTTAATTTTGGTGGAATACAGCGTACGATACCACGCAGTGACCCAAGGAGCGTCGTCAGTTTACTTTTTACATAGTCTATGTGAGTACTCCACGTTAAGAACGTATCCATTTTCAGGCCGAGATATTTTTCACAAGTTTTCAGTTCAAGGGGAATGTTGTCTATTGTTAGTGGGTCAAACGGAGGAATAATTTTATTTTTTGCTTTAAATATGACATATGACGTTTTGGATATATTAATTGTGAGAAGATTGTATTGAAACCATGTATATAAGGAATTTAAGTCATCTTGGGCTCGTAAAATAATGTCATGAATATTGGATCCAAAGTAAAATAGACATGTGTCGTCGGCATAAAGTGTAAGGTGGCCATGTAACGTGATATTTTTTATACAATTAATGTAAATCAGAAATAACAGGGGGCCCAAAATGGATCCCTGTGGAATTCCACAGGTGATGGGTAATGGGTCACTTTGGTAGTTATTGAGCTTCACTATCTGAGAACGATTGTTTAGGTATGACTCAAACATTTTAAGGGCTTGACCAGTGATTTTAATGTTTTCTAGTTTTCTTAGAAGTAGCTTGTGAGACACTGTATCGAACGCCTTTTTGAGGTCTATAAAGATACCCAGAACTATATTTTTAGAGTCTATATTTTGTTTAATTTTCGTTATAAGGTCTATTGTAGCTGTTGTAGTATTGCTTTTAGGTCTAAAGCCGTATTGATGGTCAGTTATATAGTTTATTTTGTTTAAGTATTTTTCTAGGCGATCGTGTATAATTTTTTCCAGCACTTTTGAAAACATGGGTAACACGGAAATAGGTCTATAATTTCCGGGGTCTGTAGTTATTCCTGATTTATGGATTGGAGTGACTTTAGCTTTTTTTAGGGTATCAGGAAAAGTACCGTCCGTGAGTAATTTGTTAAAACATTTACGTTTTACGTTCACAGCTTATGCTTAGAATTAAGATGAGTACAACTTATAAAACTGTTTTAATTACTGAAAGAATATATTATGTTGTGTAGTCAACTATTGAAGCTATTACAGCTTCAAATGACTATCAGCTGACAGTCTACGATTTTATTCTTTCCAAATATTTCTTTAAAAGCTGTCAATGCAACTTTTGATTTTTACTTTAGATGTCATCCGTATATTCGACAGATTTTGTAATAGAACTATTGTCAACAATGGTGATTCTATTCCTACACAGCTAAAATAACTTACATTCGTATTATCCATTTCTTAATTGTGTAATATCGTACCTACCTAATCTATAAACTCTTTCAAAAAGCGTATCAATCGCGTGTTGTCGATCCTGAAAAAACACTAAGCCTTTAAAAGAGCTCCATATTTATGTCAGACATTTATCTATTATGTAAAGTAGTTTCGCTACTAAAAACACGCCGGGTGTTGTGGTCTTGAATTGCTCGAAACTTATATTGTAAAACAGTTGTTCCGGGTTGGTTTGTTTACTGTTCACGAAGTGGTATGGTTGCCTCACGATTCATCTTTCTTTTAGTACCGATGTTTATTTTTAAATGTTCAATTTATACGCTTTACAAGCAAGTATCGGAGTTTTGTTGATATTTTTGACAATTGAAAATATACATTTACTCCCAATTAAGACACTTAAATACGCTTCAGGAATAAAGCTGCCGAAAAATGTGTAAACAGTAGCGTCGCGTGGCATAATTATGCGCAAATTAGCATGGGCGACGTACAAAAGCAATAGTAGTATAACGCGTCTCGTGTGTATCAAAAACAAAATTTAATACCTCAAATTGAATATATACTTTGATTCAGACTTGTAAATCTCAAGTGCGTGTATTGATGTGTGATACACACCTCAAACAGAATAAAGTAAATTTAATAGTGAAATTTACAGAAAATTCTAAATTATTTTGACTTACCTGGACCTGGAATCAACCGTAAGCGCAAACTTATTTTACGGTTGTGGATGTCGTAATATAAGTTTGCGGTCTTTAAATCCAATTGATATATCGTATACAAAATTCTTTCTAGCATTAAAACTCGATACTAAAATAAATCCTATATAGTATACGGCTGACATCTATTAATATCTATAATATTATATTTCTCGATATTTTCTATTTTCAGTATTTGTCCTCTGTTGGTCACCTTACATCGTGTTCGACTTACTCCAAGTATACAACCATATACCTCCGACGCAGAGCAACCTAGCGATAGCCACCCTCATCCAGAGCCTGGCTCCTCTCAACTCAGCAGCCAACCCTTTGATCTGCTGCATGTTCTCACCACACATATACACAAGCTTAAGGTATATTTCTTTAACAAACAAAATTTAAATGTCTTTTTCCGATAGCTTTGTACGTTGTTCTAAGTGTTTTGCATTAAAATGAATAAGTTAATTTCATATAATGGTAGAGAGGAGAGTGCGTGCCTCTTTGGCCTATTGCTTACCCGTGGTTCATGGACAACTTAAGACCAAGTGTTTAGTTTAAAAGTCGGGTCTGTTGAGAAAGTTCTTTGCGTATAAAATTTGGGAATAAAATAGTAACTCTGTTGAGAAAATTCCTTATAAAATATCGTTAATTTAATTTTAGATTGTCGCGCAAAATATTTCGTGTGTCAAATATGGGTGTGTATACACCTCTGTTTTTTACTCTATTATCTTATAAGCAATATTGGTTTGTTATATACATATATGTTTATTAGCTAGTAATTTATTTCACACATAATTTCAAACATACAAACATTTTACTTGACCTTGAATCAAAACATTCAGTACTAATAATACGTTTTTAGATCTAGGCATTTAGACATTTCGCATAAAAAATTCAAGGACAGAAGTCTTTACAAAGTTATTTATGTATGTACAAGAGGTTTAATATTCTTACGCATCAATTAGTTTTCTATGTATTCCTATATGCTGTACGATATCTACGCCACTTAGTATCTATAATAAGTATCTATACTACATATCTTACTCTCAACCTAACATTCAGACCAAATACTAAACAATAGCGTGACTCCACACAAAGACTCATGATACCAATACTACAATTTCAGACGAGTAGCACCGTACAAGTGGGTATAAATTTGTTTGCAGACGAGTACCGCCGTACAAGTGGCTGTGGTGCGGAAGACGACTCAAGAGGCACGCGAGAGGAACCGTGCGCTCTAGGTCCGACTCCACAGCCAACTCAGACCTCCTCAGTTCTACACACGCGAGAAGATCACATTCTGTCGCTACGGTAATTATCCTAATAAATTAAAGTTTAAAATATTTTACTTACTTTTAAAAATATTTGTGATAGCTGATATCCAGAGTTAGTACTTTCAATAATTCCGTCATTATCAAGTCTGGTCTAACCTTAAAATGATTCTTCGTTAGGATGTGGTCATGGTGGAATTAGATATCAAACTGATATTCCGCTAAATCTGGTTGAACTTATTTTATCTTAAATACAGGGCCCGTCAGTGCAGATCGGCGACATTTCGACCCAGTGGGATCTTTTGTGTCGGCCCCAAGATCTATCCTTTAGCTATCTCCTTATGAATGTACTGCATCAGCCGCAGTGTACACTTCAGAGGGAGAAGCCTGAAGTCTTCGGGGTTTGGATATGCCAATCCCATCAGACCCATTCTCAATCCAGCCAACGCGCCACATTCACACAGTAGGTGCGATATGGACTCGTCCTGTTCACCACAGGCTCTGCAGATCAGATTGTTTGCCAATCCCAATCTGCACAGGAAGTCGTTGGTGCCAAAATTGGCCAGTGAACGCTCCTGTGAGCAAGCGTATTTGGTTCTTGTTGTACCCGCAGAGCTTCCGGGTGAAGCCCGTGGTTCTGTTTGCAATGAATTTCTTGGAGTGTTCCAGATCACTGAGGGCCATCCACTCTAGTCTATGTTTATCATTGCCATATGCATTCAAAGCTGCCTTGACGGTGCTCTCAGAGAGTCCTACGAATGGCTCAGAGCCCACAAACAGTTGTTCCGAGCGCTTTCTGGCTAATTCATCAGCCTCATCATTGCCCTGCACCCCTGCATACTCCGGAACCCACCCTAGTCTGACTGTGTTCTTCCTGCCAAGTTTGTTGAAGAGCCATAACACAGTTCAGGACCAGTCAGAACTCCGCCTTGCAGGAGCCCAGAGCCTTGAGAGCAGCTTGACTGTCACTGAGAATATAAACAGTCCTGTCAGTGACATTGTTGTTAATATTCTCCTGAGCACAGGCAATTATAGCATAGGTTTCCGCTTGGAAAACCGTTCCATATTTGCCCATGCTCTGACTCGCCTTGCAGTCGTTGGCATAAATAGCAGCGCCTGATCCTGTTTCCATTTAAGAACCAGCAGTGCACCAGATGAGACAACTCTTGTCAGGGGATTGTAGACCTTGCCTCCATTCGTCACTAGTGGGGAAATTAATTTTAAAATTCTTTTTGAATATGTGCATTGGTTGCATTTTGTTGCATCCCATGCTCATAATCCTTTTGAGATCCTTCGAAATCTCCAATATTGTGTGTCGAGTTTCCGGTATGTTGACGCTCCACAGCTCATGCACAGATAGTCTATGTAGCGCCTTTATCGTCTCTAACTCCACAACAATGTGTAGCGGCGTTAGATCCAGCAGGACTTCTAACGCTGCCATTGGCGTTGTCGGGAACGCCCTTGTTATAGCCATGCAGGCCAATCTCTGCACCTTAGACAGCGCGTTCCTGCATGTTGCAAGTTTAGTTCTTGGCAGACAATGCTTCCATACGTAATTATGGGTTTTACTATTATCGTGTATAGCCACTTGATGGCCAGGTCTTCCCATAAATAGAACGAATCATGCCGAAGACCCGCTGGGCCTTCTCTATGGCTTTGTCTACATGAGGTTTCCACGTTAGTTTGTTGTCTAAGGTCATGCCTAGATACTTCACCTCCGTGGACCATTACTCGGAGAAATCGTGGAATTCTCTCCATACATGGAGAGAGTTCCCAACCCTATCAAATCTCTCTTCCTATTAAACGGCATGACAGTAGTTTTCCCTGTGTTGATCGATAAATGGTTACTACTGAACCATTTTTCCACCATAATCAGGGCCTTCTACATGAGACTAGATACAGTCCTCAATTTTCCGTTGACGAGTATCACCAAGTCATCTGCATATCCGACCGTCGAGTACGGACCTTTGTTGAGTTGTTCTAAGAGTGAATTAACCACCAAGCACCATAAGAGTGGTGAGAGTACTTCACCCTGAGGGCAGCCTTTGGTGGTCGTGGCATACATTTCATCTCCTAACAACTTAGACCTAATGATTCTTCCCCTGAGCATACAATCGATCCACTTGCAAATGGTTGGCTCTATGCCATGATTTGCCGATGCCACACTGATGGCATCAAAGGTCCCTCAATATTCAGGAATGCAGCAATGCATACTCCCCGGTTATCCAATGCATGTTCTGCCTTATTTACCACAAAATGCAGTGCCGTCTCAGTGGATTTTTCCGACTGGTAGGCACATCTTAGTCTGTGGAGGGGGAATTTCCTTAATTCTCCCTCCCAAAACATGTCTATCTACTAACTTCTCCAGGGCTTTCAAGAAGAACGATTCAAGGCTGATATGTCGGTATGCCTTGGCTTCTTCGTACTCAGCTTTGCCCGGTTTCGGTATGTAGATGATTTTAACACGCCTCCATATCTTTGGAATGTATCCAAAAGCTATGCAGGCTCTGTATATTCTGCACAAATGCGGAACCAAGAGTGCAGCTCCCTGTTGTAGGATTATGGAACCATGTCTGGTTGAACTTAAAAGCTGATTTAATACATCTGAGAATAATGAGGGTAGATGAAGAGAGATATATTTATTTATAAACCTTATGAAGCGAACCTTGCTAACCTAGCTTACAAGATTCGCTACGAAGTCTAGCTACATACATTATTGGTGTGTTAATTTCAGGTGCTAGCTGGCAAAACAGTAAAATTTTAATTACAGAGAATTTGTCGTCCACGATTGTTCCTAATGGTGAATGCTTCCTACATTTTATCCAAAACGATGGCCCAATAATATAATTAAAGTAGTTTGGTGACGTTGATTATTTGTTAATCCTTTCACCATGATGATATAAACTCTTAGAGCGAGCTACGAGGAGCTACGAGGAGCTACACCTTCTTATCAAGACCCTGTTGACTTTGGCTATTTAGCGTGTAGTTGGTTTAATGATAAATCATTCTATACATAATTATGGCATTATTATATTATCGAAAAGAACTTTCATTATAAGTTTTGACACCAGAAATGAATGATCTGTAGACTTATAAAAGTTTCCATAGAAGCTTAAAAGCCGAAATTATTTTAGAATTCTAACTATGCAATTTTGTCGTATAAAATATCTTTGTAAATCATTGGTAACATCAGTCAGAGATAAATTTTCCAATTTGCATCAAAACAATCTTCTGTGTTCTGCACCCATTCTTTTCCAGCCACTTTCTCCAGGTGTAGACTGTAAACTTTTATCAATTGATTTGATAGTAAACTAGTAGTAGTACTAATTTTCTGTCAAGTCGGTTGATAAATAGTTACAGATGTATCTTGATAACAGGCCATTCGACAAGCATTTATCTCGGTTAGCCACTTTCAAATAAAGCTGTGTATTCTCATTCCAGATACTAAACCGCACCCGAAGCAGTAGCGTGTCACGCCCGCCCCCGGGTGGCGCACACGGGCACGCGTGCGACGCGCGGCGCACGCAGCTGCTCGTGCTGGCGTCGGCGCGCGACTGACAGCGCGCCGTGCTCGAGCCGCCCAGTGACGTCATGCTCTAGCGCACACCGCTCCCCGCGCCCCGCCACACGTGCGCGCGGACTGATGATGACACACAGTGAAGTGTCCTAACGTATATTCGATATTTAAATGTGCTGCTACTGGCATTCATAAACGAAATAATGACATTTCAGTAGTGTTATTTATTGGTATCATTTTGTAAAAGTATTGAAAATAAAGTCACTTAAATATAATAGTTTAAGTACATATAATAAAAACAATGTATTCACTATATGCATATTTAATTTGTTAATTGTCTTATACATTATTGTCCAATATCTCTGACTAGACTGGACTCTGTTTATAAATTGTATAACCATAGACTTCCTCTCAGATGGAGTGTTTCCATTACTGCTTCTAGCTCAGTTTTTGTTTGTGTAAGTAGGGAGTTTGAGTCTTATATAAAATGTGCACATTTATTGCCATAAATACAAATTAAAGTTATTAAGAGAAATGGATTCATACAATTTCATCAATACATTATCATCTGTACATATTTTCACAAATAAAGGAGTACGCGTCTTTAAAAACAAAATCTCTACATATAATTAAAATTGTATAATTATGAAGGAATAATTATATTTACGATAACCTATATCTAGTACCTATATAAAAGTAATACTGAATTTTCTTTATTCAATATTTCATACATTTAAACTCTAGTCATATTCTCATTATATAACATAATGTAATCTTACATTTTAGGGCCTGAAAGCATTTACTTATTTAACTTTTAAGTAATTATTTTAGTTTTGCCGATTTCTTTTTTGTACGTAACTATTATGGACAAAATAAACATGTAAGAATTAGATAATACTTTGTGTAACTTGAAACTGGTAACGGTTCCAGTATTTTCCAAATTAGGAGAGTAACATGTATTTTGTTTTTAAGCGGTTTAGTATTCAGTCATGATTTCAGACATTGGTCGATTTTAATTCAGTAATTTTTTCCATCTCTAACATATTTGCTATTGTTTCTCCTACATTAGATTCAGCTCCGTCATATGTGAAGTTTAAATTCTATAGTAATCTCAGGACCACAACAAAGACGAAAGGAGTTTCGTCTTTCATAAGAGACGTATTTATTATGAAAGACGAAATGACTGTTTTAAATATCAAACAATAATATACAATCCAAGCCGAGCAAGTTTTTAGTGGTAAATTAAAGGTGACATAAGGGATGTCTAATTCAATATTGCTTATGATTAACTAGTTGTTACAATTTAACTCAAAAACTGAATCCAAGCGTATACTTACTAGCAGACAGCACCATCATCCGTAAATGCAATGACTTTAAATCTTAAAAATGGTATGAAATTTCAAACTTTAAGCATGTTCGCTATGAAACTTATTTAAGTTTAGCACGCAGTTCCTATTAAATTCAATATATCGGCTGGTGATTTCACGATAGAAAATATAAACTTGAAAAAGTCTCATCCGAATTGAAAGTAAAAATATTAATAAGTGTATAAATTGCCAAGGCCGAAACGATTCGCCAAATCATAGTTCGGTAGACTTACAAGTTATAATATGTATAAAAGAATACGACTTTAAGAATCTAATGTTGTAAAGAACTGAAGTTGGTAAATCTAAGTATTTTATATAAATATAAGAATAATATTACGAAATTAGTACCCGTTTAATTATAAGAAATATTATTATAGAAATCGAAAACTGTAAAAATATTAAAGGTAAATAATTATATTTTAAATAAGTATTATTATTCTGTAAATTGTAAAGAGGCTTCTATCAAATCGCGTAGCAACAAATAAAAATGTGTACAATTATTTTTGTACTGTGAATAATTATTGTAAAATATGTTTTAATATTTAGAGAAGCTATTAAATGTTGTACAAGTGTATGTTCTTTTATTGATATAACATTCCTTGGTTTGATAATACAAATGGTATAACTTTTACAAGTTATCCTTTACCCTATATGGTTATTGTACAATACTATGTGGGCAAAATGTGCAGGTAAAAAAAATTGCGTCATCATTTTAAGCGACCGACGAAAGCCACCTGTTGAAGAAACCATTAATTAATTGGCGCATGTAGTCCAACAAAACTGGATTGTGCATATAACCAGGCCAGCAATTTGCGACGTGTAGGTACACGAAGTAGATGGATGCTGACAGAACAGAAGTCGGTCCTTCTATCTACTCCTTCACTCGGTTTGGTTATCTAGCAGAAGTAACACCAAAAGAATATGGTTGTTCGTCATGAGCAGTGTTTAAATACGAAGGTGGCTTACCTGCTATCAATGGAAGTAGAAAAACATTACCTAGATAACGCGTAGGTATGTATCGAGCAAAATTATATTTATAATTATTTAATTGACAAGATCTGCCAGAACTACGTTAATTCTTATATAAGTTACCTATACCTCCATTTTGAATACATTTATATCAACATAATGGAACACCACAAATATAAGAACATCTAAAGATTACGTCGTACTGAAATCAAAATATATTAATATTTTACGTAGATGAAGTCGGTTACGCCATCTTTCGTAACGTCGCTGAACCACAGCACGTTGAGGTAAACCAAATTCACGCGCTCACTTCAACGTTGTCTTGCCAAAACTTTCGATAGTCGGTTATATTGTGTTCCTGCAGTATGTAGAGCTTCCAAAATATTCGGCTCCCCCGCTGGCAGCAGAGAGACCTCTTTTTTGCAGTATTGGCAATTTATGGACCAGTGTCTTTGGTTCATCATTATTTTTCGGCAGCCGTTTCATCTTCAGTTGGGCCGTAAGACTTTCCCTACCTGAATGGCATTTAAAATCTTTTATATTATTTATCTCGTATATTATTCAGTAAATATAATTTAATAGGCGTGACAGAATGCTGTTTTACTGTTATATTTACTTATCTCAATAGACAGGCCCGGCCCAGGATCAGGATATTGGTGAACAATAATAGAATGTTCTTTACTATACAACTAGTATACGTGTGTCCAGAAAGGTTTTAAGATGAAGGTCAATGCCATAACAGGCACGTTACTTGTCCCAGGGCATAAGTTACCCTTATTTTAATGAAAATGTGGGTAATCGCTATTGATGGTTTTAACTGCCCATTGACTTGTACATTGTCAGGTGCCTCCGCAGCCGACACACAGCTTACGGGTGGTAGTAGTACTTTCTTTAAGCCTCTTTATAGAAGGAAAAGATATAGCGCCCGGGGTACACTACACGAAGGTGGGAGAAATTACTGCTGAAAGCGCAGCAGACTTAACGTATTCGTCTATTAGAGTAGGTATCCAATACTTGGTGAGGCCAATACTTACTATCCATAGCCGGCGAAATATGGGTGTAATCGCCTCTGCTTACTCCTTCAGTGAAATACAGTCGTTTATTTACGTGATTATCAACTTCGCCATAAATTAGGTAGAATCTTTAGAAATTGATACACTTATAATAATTTACATCTTCATGCGTGAAAAGTGGCATGATAATATGCTGATGACCGAGTTTCGGGTGCGGCTAATCATAAGAAACTGGCCATCTACGCAGGAGGTATTATAGTGCTCAAGCATGTGCATAATCACAAGTACACTCTCTGTTGCCTAACTCTCATAATCCGACAGAACGGCAATCCTACATAACCAGAGAGAGATTAGGCGCAGGACCAACGACTTTACGTGCTTTCCGACGCACGGGGATGTGTACCAACTTCCTAACACCGGGCTGCTATTAAGATTTTTTTACCATAAAACACAATAACTTGTTGATGGCGCGACCCAAGATTCGAGCTCAGACTTGATGCAGAGTACTATCACGTCACGGAGGCAGTTACAAAAAGTGGAATAATTAGCTGTAGTACGTAGTTTTCAAAAATAATTTAAAGGCGTTAAGGTGAATTCTGACATTGAATTTAAAATAGATAAGTATATTTTTAAGCTACAAATAATTTATTCTGTTCATTAATTACTTTTGTGAACCAAACAATTAATTTTGTATTATAATATAACAGTACAATTCATTATTTTGATATAACTTTTACAATAAAGGGCTTTCATAAACTTCTATTAAATGTTATTATTTGCTTTTAACTGATACCGAAGTATGAAATTGTTGAACTGAAAGCTCTGTCTGAAATAAGAAAAGCCCGATTGAGTTGTTTTCAATGATAAGTAAACTTTCTTTGTAAATTACTTCCTTTAACGATATTTTGGATTAAACTGTAGCTATTTTAATAATAATTTAATTTTAGTCGAAGGCTGTTGGTGTATTCTTGTAGTTTGCTTTAAATAAAATTAACCAAATTAGGATCAACTTTAAAGTGTAACTGTGAAGTGGCTTCAAAGCATATACAATCAGGCTACCAGTGCTTGCAATTCAAGTGATATCACTCATATATTGCACCACCACATTAGAAAAAGAAATTAAAGATGGTATGAAAGAAATGAAATGCTAAAGATAAGTACGTGTCTAGGTTAATCATCAGATCAATAACACCGAATACACCTATTACCGAATTAAAGACAGAAGCAGTGGTACTATTCTTAACTTGGTTTTCTGAATCCTCGTATATCCTCGAGTGAGCCAGGTCATTCGTTGTTATCGTTTGTTCATTTACCAGCTCTGACACTTAAAAACGATTAAACTGCACCTACCGATAATTAGTAAAAGCGCGTTTACATTAAATTGATTGATCTCCTATCCAAGTCAAGTAAAATGGAATTTAGATGGAAAACATTATCATGCAAAGGCTAAAGTTGCATAGGGAAATTACTAAACCTTTCATACAAATTTTAATAACTGACTCTGATTGACTATTTAAGCAATATCACACCGCTTTGGTTAAGAAGTTTGGAAGAACGTAACTAAAGATATAAATAAAAGAGCTTATGTTCGCTTATATTTTACACAGTAAGTACTAAACCCCAGAGCTAACTCAATGGGTGTCATACAAGCGCGCTGCACGTACTTCTTCATTAATATTTATATGCACACTTACATTGCGAGCTCGCGGTGCCAACTTAAATACAAGCTGAAACGCTGACTCAGGGAAGCTAACAAGTTATGTAAGCGAAATGTGGAGAATTTAATGCAATAATAAGGAGATATGGTTGCAGTTTGTGACTTTAGTTTTTGAAAGGTATAAATGTTGAAGAAAACATATAACTTTACAGCCATGTTTCTGAAGCATTAGAAGAGGAATATTACAAACGTGTTTCATTAGGACGCTTAAGATCATTGTTTCAGCTGGGCATCAAGACTTCGTACTACAAAAGTATTTATGGTTTTACAATATAAAAGTATTTTAATACCATAAACACTATAGAGATAACATTTTTTATACATAATGTTTATGAGGGAACACCTTATGTATTTTCCTTGTCAAAGGTGACATACAATTAATAAAAAGTGACATTAAGAGAATAACGTCCAACTTTCATATAATCTATTATATGGATATCATTCTTTAGGAATACTAATTATATGCCCTTCAGATTGAATTTCGATCATGGCGGCCATTCTCAACAGATACAAGCCCACCAAAAGGTGTGAGCACAATTACTGGTTCACTTCCTATTCACTCACTCACATGGACCGATGGTGCCGCAATCCGACGTTATCAAAAAAAGGTTAGTTACATTTTCAATGACCTTACGTGCTTGCTGAGGCAGGAGGGAGCAACACAGACAACTTTCTAAATTCGGGGTGCTAATAAGAATTTGGCTTCCTGGCTCAAGCCAGGAATCAAATCGAGACTTATTAAGCATACAGGCCGTCTAATTTAAACTGCAACAATATTTTATGTAGTATTTTGGATATTCGCAACGCGCCAAATTTCAGGTTCGCTATTTTGAATATAAAAATAATACACGACTCTGCTGTCACTTATAGGACAGAAAATGAAAAAGTAAATATGATATAAATGCAAAATAAGTTCAGAATAATAAACATGTTATCAATATATTTTATGATATATCCGAAATAATAACAATAAAAATTTATTTCAAATAGCACTATATTTATTTACACCAAGTTGACACTCGCGATTGGGGCCGCCGAGAGTCTAGACTTTAGCACTCGATTTAAACTGGATTAGAATCCTGAACTAACGTATATAAACATTTTATGCAGCTATAAAAATCTTTTTATCATTTGTGACGGAAAAATCGGTGATTAAAAGTTTTTGGTAAAATCTTTCTTACTGAGTGAGATAACCGAGAAAGACTGAAATATTGTAGTAATTTTAGCAATGATTTAAAAAGAGATTTTTTATTTTCTCTTGTTCAATTGATAAGGCTTTGTAATCTTGCAATCGAGAC
Organism: Catocala fraxini; assembly: GCA_930367265.1. NCBI lineage: Eukaryota > Metazoa > Arthropoda > Insecta > Lepidoptera > Erebidae > Catocala > Catocala fraxini. The sequence goes on along the minus strand of OV884028.1, from coordinate 29,618,373 downwards.
TTCGGGAGTTTGAAGCCCACTTTTTGTACTATCGATGTGTAGCCATTCCTAACACAATACTCAATACTCAATTGTTCATTGCGTTCCACAATGTAGGCTTAGGTAGTACTTAAATAAAAGGACAGTTCTTTATGGACCCTGTCGGGCACAGCAACGTAGGAGCGAGGAAACATAAACTAGTCAGATACAATAATATCATATTCTATAGATATGTTAATTTCATATTAAATATCAATGTATGCTTTGTTTTAGTCGATTCCCGAGTTATACATTGAATGGCACATTTTAATTCTTAATTATTTAACAAAATATTATTAAACGAGTGATTCACTAAATTAAATAGATTATAATATTATTATTTTATTATAGATTATTTATATTATTTATTATTTATATTGTTAAATAAATAAATAAATAAATTATACTGGAATATTGGCATAAATATGATAATATATTATTTTATTACATTCAAAGTCAAAGTCAAAGTCAAAGTCAAAAATAATTTATTCATTTAGGTCACAAAGTAACACTTATGAATGTCAAAATATATAGGTTAGTGAGTTTACTAAGTTACTGAAGCTACATTTAGGTTAGTTGCTAGGTTCAGGCAAAGGGTTGAACCTATCAGAAGAAACCGACAAGAAACTCACGGCCACTCTTTAAAAAAGTCACTCTTTTATCATTATTATTAAGTATACTAAAATTGTGTGTCAATTGTATTATTAAAATTGTGATTATATTATTAATCTATTAAACTAATATCACACTTATTATTCTGTTACCACATAATTTAATTATAATTGTATTGTTATAAAATTAAAATATATTATTTATAATATTTATTATTTTGTTATTTATTTTATTAATATATTATATTCGTAGTATGTCAGTATTATTATTATATAACATTTATTATTTTATTGTTATAAACTAACTATTAATACTATGTCCAGATATTAGATTTGAACTGATTTTATAAATTTTAATCATGGAGAAATTTGATCATGTAGGAATTAATTTACGGTACATAGTAACATTTATTGACTAGCATTGTCTTTGTTTTATTTATGAATAGTTTAAATGTATGTTCGTTCTTAATTGTCTGCGGTAGTTTATTATAAAGTTTTCTAGACATGACGTAAGGACTTGTTGAGTGTATATTTAGTTTAGACGTTGGTAGGTTTAGTATCTCTTTGTGCTGTAGTGAATATTTTAATTGTTTATCTTCTCTTTTTGTGTAAAATATTTGATGTTTCCTTACAAATGTACAACATTCCAGTATGTACATATATGCAAGGAAGAATTGATATTTCAAGTTATTTAAAATGTGGCTTGCAGCTGTCAGTTACTTCTATGTTGAGTAGAATGCGTATAAGCTTCTCTTGTAATAAAAATAGTGAAGGTGTGTCCGTGCTATTTCCCCATAGTGTAACACCGTAGCAAAGCCACGAGTATGCATACGCGTAATAAGTGGCAAGGGCTGTTTTAAAGCTTTTTGATATTTTAACTTCGCGAAGAGCAAACGAAAATTTTGAGATTTTACTTCTACCTTTTTGTACGTAGGCTTTCCAGTTTACTTACATTAGTATCTATGCAGCTTACACAAGCAATGTAGCTTAGCTGAAAGAGTTAACAGAAATACTAGAGTATTAGGTATATTTAAAAGAATACTAGGTATATTTACTATCACTTGTTACCCGGATTGGTAGCAGATAAAAAAAAGAACTTGTTTATTACGTATGACAGGCAAGGCGAATGCAAATTCGATATAACCCATTGTTGTAGACACATAGCTTATGTATACATATAATTAGAAAGACTTTTTATTTTTATTTATATCACCATATACTACATGATCGCACTAGCTGTAACCGAACTAACGCCGTCTTTTTAAAGTACCCTCCTTTAATAACTTGACTACAGCCCTACTTCTCAGAACCTAGCATATCAGCAAATTATTGTAAAGTCCAACAAGTAACATACAAACATATTATATGCTGTGAATTTGATCACTTCCAAAAGTTTCACGATCACATACATCCATAAAAGATTATTTATATTTAAAGACAAAGCATTTCATCATGTATTCAATTCTAATCTATATAGGTACGTATTTAAAATATTTTTTGTTGGCAGCACAACATTAACGATTTAAAATAAAGCATTCCTAAAATATTTGCTAATGCATTTCAAAAACGAACAGGCATGAGCGCTCTCATTTAGAGAATCACCTACCTAATTGATAAAGAAAGCTTTTCGAATAACATTCTCGAATAGAAAAACGTTTCGAAGGTACTCCATAGATAGCCAGATGACATAGTCGAAGTATGTAGTTGGTATTAGCTCCAAATAATAACGATTGCTAATAATAAACTAAGTAATGCTAAAACTCATATAAAACCACTTTAAGTAAATACATTTGTGTTTTTAAATAAAATATAAAATGGATATAATTTGCTTCGCAATATCAAAACTTGTTTATTTAGAAATAACAACCATTTCATGAAACGATTCTTTATGAAATGCAAGTAGGTCAGAGCTGAAGGGAATATTGATAGTCAGTGAAAAGTTTATACATTTAATAATAAAATAATACGGAGCGAGGGAAACTGGAATAATATTGTAAACTTGAGAGCAAGGAAACAACTATACACATACATATTACATACTTATATAATGCCCGGACAGACTTCGTTCTGTCAAAAGTATTTTTTCTTTTTTTTATGTTTACTTTATAGTATACTTTGTAGTATAGGTATGAAAAATAGATAGTAGCCGATTCTGAGACCTACTAAATATGCATATAAAATTTCATGAAAGTCGGTCAAGCCGTTTCGGAGGACTATGGTAACTAACATTGTGACACGAGAATTTTATATATAATATATAAAAACTGTTGCAAAGAGCGATATTAAAAATAAACATGTGCGTTAGCATGTTTGGTTAATCAATAAATATTAATATAAAGTTTTCTATATCATTAATATGCCACTATTGCGTTCCGCGGATTCGATATTTTTCAAAGGGCCACTAACATATTGGTAGCCCCTTGCAAACAGGCCGTATACTTCATTGCCATTTGAATAGAATAAAAAAATACGTATTGAATATGTACGTTCGGGTATAAAATAATAAAACATTCTTTATTGCAATTTATCAGATGAGTTCACGTGTTAAGCTTAACGCTCGTGTGATTCACTTATTAATTTCGCATCGCCGCTCACTACGCGACGAGAGCTTCTGGACTGTCAACTGTGATACAATCACGAATGTAAATGTATGGCGAGACTGAATCCGAGGAAATGTTGCTTTAACACATTTCAGAGGCGTTTTCTCTTTTTTTGGCGACGGCAGATGTGACGCGTCCGACTGTTAACTTGAATTTGATTTCATATTTACAGCAAAAAATCTTTCGTAACTTATTATTTTGCGATTGTTTTGTTTCGAGGAATGTAGAAGATGGTAAATTTCATCTGAAATTATATTACTTAATGAGATACGATGTTAAATAAGATAAAATAAATTTGATGACATATTACGTGCAAGAAACTAGCAAGCGGATTTGGCCACCCGGTTGCTTATATTAATCTATTAGTTTATCTTATTGATGGAGTACAGACTTATTGGAATTACAGTCAACTTTCAGTATATGCGTTAATATTACCAAATTGGATTAAAATTAAACTATTATCACTTAGAAATGCATTACAGGGATAAAAGTATATCATGCATTAAATAATTCAAGACATGGTGTATCTGCCAAGTTTCATTCATATCAAGTACTTTGGGTGCTCGACTAATTAGCATGTAAACATATTCTATCTACACTAACATTAACATTTATAATTATTATAATATAGCTTATATAGTTGTACTATTCAAACATAAAATTCATCTTGAGGCACTTTAAGTTGTATAGAATTAAATTATTTTCCAGGTGAGCTAAATTTCTGTTAAACTTAATTGAAAATTCTTCCACGATACGCCACCGCTTAAGAGTCGAAGTAAGTTTGCGACACTCGTCCAAACTTGAGGGCACTCAACTCTGGGGAATTCCAATTTAACTATTCTCATACACGGGATGCGGGAGCACGACATCGTGCCAAACTGTGTATACTCTGTCCGTTTCGATTGTCTTGCTGTGTTCTTGTTTTGTACTTAGTAGTTACTTCCTTACTATTCGAGGAAAGTGTGGATATTACGATGATGAAATATTGGTTCTTCATATTATATTGTTAACCTACTGATTCGCACCAGCTCACCGGCTCATTGGCAACCAGCAGATACATTTTTGTCTTTCCAAAAATTGACGGGTTAATCGCCTTCACTAGAGATATCTTTTACATTGCAACTTTTTATATATTGCTCGTGGGTGCACCATTACAAAATACGTAAACTTATCTTAAAGTGTGGTGGAGATGGTTGATGAAGATAATTTAGGTAGAGTATTTCGATAGTTATTGTTTAATTAAGATTTATAAAATTTATATTAATTTATAAATTGTTAAACAATAACTAATGAATTAATATTTTGAAAACATCTGTTGTTCCTGGCACTTCGCTGTACAAGTTTCTCGTCACAACGGTTAGTGTTACAGTCTTTGTAAGTTACAAAGTTTCACCCTCCTAAGATTTCAGGAAGCTGGAAGTAAGCGGTAACAACAATAATGATTTAAGAATGACATAGGCAGTGAACTTGTGACCTCAATACATTTTTAGTGGTTCTATAAAGACTTCAAATAGATGACAATAACACTTTACAATCAAAGTCATGCCGCAATTTCGTGAATGCTCACTGCATTCATCGTGTTACATACTCAGGTGTGTACCAAATACCATTAATGTATAAGAAATAGTAATGTTAAATTATTGTTTTTATTTAGCACTAACATACATTAAGCATATTGCACGTCCATGTATGTGTCCTGTAGCCTGTGGGCTAATTACACGCAAAAAAGCTACAGCACCCTCCGCGTTCAGTTTGACAACGCTTTCAGAGCAGTGTTGGGTCTGCCTCGCTACTGCAGCGCCTCAGGTATGTTCGCATGGGCGCGAACGGACTGCTTCTATGCGACCATGCGGAAACGCTGCGCCTTTCTTGTATGCAGAGTGCGGGCCAGCTCCAATACCGTTCTGAGTATGATAGCAAACAGATTGGACTGTCCTTATATGCGGCGCTGTTGTGACAGACAAGTTACATATAGTGTCGCACGTAAGAGACTACTGTAATAAATTGATTATGAGAATGAATTTGAATTAGTATTATTGGTTTATATTATTTGTATGTTATTGATATTGTATTTATTTATGTGTATGATATAATATGGGTTATGAAACTGAAATAAATGAATTTAATTTAATTAATTTTGTAAAGTCACGTATGCTTTAGATTTTTTATAGGAACCGACTTAAATTACTTGCCAACCCTAGCATACTTGCAAGTCTCCTAAAAGATGAGATATAAAATACATTTCTAAATTTATTTTGAAAATATTTAATCATAATTATGGAGATGTTCAAGACCGGCTATTCTACATTTATGTTCTGAGTTCAATTACATCCAAGTGTCAACTTTGGCACAAGCAGCAACTTCAGAACAGTTTATCACCTAAATTATAACTAAAGTCATAGTGACGTTAATGGTTGCTGGACGATTGCTTAAAATGGAAGAGAAATAAATACTCCCTATACAATTATTATACAGCAGTTTAACTTTACATTATATTGACTTTATAAAAGTATGAATCATTTAAGTAATCGATAATTGTGTGTAGTTGTGATTAGAAGACCACTCCGTACTTGGTGAAGGTAGGAAAGAGCCAGTTTGCCGAATTCCAGTAAAAATAAACCTTTATAAAACAAGTTAAACTGTAATCTTTCGCCCGGTAAATAATATATCGGAACGCTTATATTATTACTTTTTTTAATTTCTACCAAAAGCCTATTTGGTATATAAGACTTGTGGCCGCTTGCCCGCCAGTCCACCTGCCGCGCGGTGAGTGGTTACCGTAGTACTGCTCACAACCTAGTGACGTATATCATTGTTTGCAACCTGGTAGAGAAAGCGAGCCAAGCAGTTTTGTAGATATATCAAATATTTGTGCAGCCATCCCGCCTGGTTATTTGTGTTTATATTATGTAGTTCATAAATACTTTTCGTGCCTATCTGTTTTCTAGGCTAAATGAAATAGTAGTTAATTAATTGTACGAATAGTGCAATGGATTAAGTTGTCACGTCGTTACTGCTATTTTGCTGTGTATGATATAAATAGGAAAAATAAATGTGGGATCTATATCTCAGCCTATAGGTTTACTTCGAGTCTGTTATGGGAAAATTTGCAATATCTCTCGAAGCAAACAGGATTATCTGAAAAAATAAGACGCGGATAATGGAGGTTATCTTTTAAGAAATATATAGTTAACATTAACAACTTGACGACCTATGGTCTCGTCATCGTGACCAACGATAACGCGAGGATGTAATGTAATGCTCTTTGTCTACATAATTATGTTACAGCACTACATTACATCCTCGCATTTATATATCCCTTACTGGTCCTACGTACTAAGGCGTTACATAAAAAGGCTTAAATCGTATATCAACGTACTTAGATTACACGAAAATGTATCCACAAGAAGAGAGAAGTTATGTATATTGATAACAAAAGTCTACAACATAGAATATATTTGTAATTCCGATGTCATGTTAGCATTGTGTGCCGGGTGACAGCGTTGAGAAAGGTGCCCATATTTAAAACTAGTATGATTTAAATTTAATCTAAAATTTGGTTACATATACATAAGCGACCACGACTCTTTGATAAGTCTTAGACTGTGACAAGCACGCATTGCAAATAGGAATTTTATATACAATTTCCTTGATTCACGTAAAAATTTTTGTCCTATTTATAGATGTATCGCGTGTTATGTGCGAGGATTTGTTACACAAGTTTGGACGGCGAATATACCACATCACACTTTACGTCACAGTCTGACGTCCGATCCGCCCGAATTGGTTTTCCATCGAAGGATGACAACAGATGTCACGCTGGATGACAAACGTAACGAATGTGCCAACGCCGTATAAGCTTGCTTGAATTGGAAGAAGTAACATTTAAATGAAACAATACAATTATAAAGATGATAAATTATAGGAATAAAGAATAATCGATTTCATTACTATATCTACATGTTCAAACTTAAACTAAAAGGTAGACAACACTAATCTTTTGTTGAAGGTCACAAAAACCCAAAACGTCATCAATGTATATTTTATTGCTTTTGTTGATTTTTCAATAAGCACTAAATTTAATTTCAATAAATTTTATATGGGACCTCTTAAGTATGACCTACCATCCAAAAAAATATATTTGGCGCTGTAATCGCGTAAACATACAGACCATATGAGAACCCCCTCCCTATGTTGAAGTCAGTTAAAAAGGCACGAGGCACTCGCCCGTTCACAATGGTGCAAGCACAGAAACAGATTTTTGAGTTACGCTATCTTAGTGTACCCAGCCAAAATTCTATAGTTGGTGAAACAACAACATCCCAACAGTCAAATTATCTACATACATTGTAAAAAAACTAAACGATCCCAGTAATTAAGTTTTGAATCTAAACTGTTGTTGGTAAATCGCAGCCATATTGAATTGCGGTCTACCAGCACATGACAGCTAGCTTAACCCTCTCATTAGGCGTAAACTACGTTAAAGGGTACATTAGACCCATGTTCAGCGGGTCTTTGTAATGTTACTCGTAATATATGTAGGTACCTACTCATCTATCGTATCAATTTGTAAGTGTATACTTGAATGGTTACATTTGGATATTTTACAAAGAGCAGAGATATTTTAAATAGTTCGAAGATGCAGTGGTGTAAAGTTTAGGTGATGTGTGTAGCCTCGATTGCTTGAACCTGGCATGGCAAATATGATTCACACACAGAACAGAAAATTTTGATATTTTTTAATATTTTGAGCTTAAAGACAATTTTGAGAACCAGTGTCGCCAAACTTACACATTTACGTATTACCCAAACTGTGATCCGAGGATTACAATTGGCGACAAACAAATATTACGACAAGACGTAATGATTAGTCAAAGTGAAAGTCAAAAATCATTAATTCACTTAGCTCACAGGGTAACCTTTGTGAACGTCAAAGGGATGAGTGAGTTTATTACATTTACTGAATTTACATTTATGTTAGTTGCAAGGTTCAGGCAAAAGGTTGAGTCTATGAGAAGATACCTGCAAGCAATTCAAGGCCACTCTTTTAAATTGCCATCAACTTATTATTTCAGTATTTTACAAGTCATTTATGTACCAAGTGTTGCAGTCATTATGCCATATGTCACTGTCCATATAAAACTAAATTATAAAAATAAAGAAAGTTAATAATATTATGTAAGAAGCATTTAAGGTTTGAAATAAAATTTATCAGTAGGTAGCCATTTGTAATAGACAGTAGTATGGCATGAGGACGCATACACTAACACGTTGTGACATGAAAAGGTAATTCGTGACGAAATGTAGCTAAAACAAAATTTACGTTAATAATTATAACGTTTGTTTAAAAGAAAAGAAAGATACTTTAACATCACAAAATAAACACAAAGTATCTTCACATAACTAAATTGACATACATAATAGATAGGTACATTGTTTGAATCCTGGATGAAACAAGCAACTAGTTCCATGAGTTTTTGTCATTTAAGTAATCATTGAATGAATGATAGCCCTTCTGGATAAGCTGACTTTTAACAGCACTTTTAAATTTGAGTAAAGGTATATTTATAATATCAATCGGTAGTTTATTAAAAAAGCGTATACTGAGTCCCGCAAATGAATTGTGATCTTTATGTAAACGATGATACGAATCTACTAACTTATGCTTATTTCTAGTGTTTAAGTTGTGAATATCACTATTCTTATTATTATATATTGCGACGCAACGGTAAGTATACCAATTTCTTTAAAACGCTCTTTCAGGGAAACTCGTGGGCCTAAATTATAAATGCTACGTACTGACTGCACGCTTTTGAAGAATGAAAATTGTTTCAATATCAGCTGCCTTACCCCACAACAGTGTGCTATAGGACATGACGCTGTGAAAATAACTAAAATATACTAGTCTCGCAGTATCTACATCAGTAAGCTGTCTTACTTTTTCTTATTATAATTATTTACATAAAATTCAAGATTATTTTTTTGTCACCAACGTATATATTAGCAAAATTAATAAAGGGTGCATTATTTTACCACCAAGTACTGCTCTTCGACGCTAGATGCTATAATCACAATTTACAACTTCTGATCTCTATGGCTATAAGAACAAGGGTGGTATTTGAAAAAATCACGGTTGACATGTCGCTACTTAAATAGTAATGTAACATGTGTAACCTAATTATAATATCAATAATTAGTATTTTTCAATTTCAATTAAAGCATGTAAGATAAATTGTTTTTATCATAGAATTATAATATTCAGCAGACCTAACATACCCGCGAAAATACGTACCAATACACCCACTAATTAAATACACACACGTAATTAAAACATAGGCTGAACTCAGGCGTGCCTATACTTAAATATATAGTCTCACGTTAATGTCCCCGAAAGTGTGGGCAGATTGTAGTATTGTTGTAAGTGTATTACACCCATATTTCGCTAGATGTGGTTTTACGTTCCACGTTATTGGGGCCGGTTATTGCTATTTATCAGACCCAGTTCCACACTCTGCTATTGCTTTATTTCTTTACAGAAATACTAAATGAATAGAAACTGCGAATTGAACCCAAAACCTCATGCTTAGCAGTCGCATAGGTATATGACAGCCACCAAGGATATAATAATATAATTAATTGGTATTATTGAGGTCTAGATAACTTATAATGTTCGTAGTTCGCACCGAAATGAGACCTCTTGATATTATAGCGGTTTTAACGATTGTTGATTATAAAAATATAATGAGCCGGGGTCGATTATTAAATTTTCAAAGGAAAACTTATTCACAAGTAAATAATATAATATTTAGTTGTAATAATTAAAAATAATAAGAAACAAAACTTATAAATGGTTGTAAAAATTATGGTTGTAAAATGTCGTTGGATTTTATTGATTAGGTCACGCACTATTTGAGTAATGTCGAAAATTTGCGAATATTCTAAATATGAATTTCAAATTACCGTTTAAATAACAACTGCATGGTCATGTCATTAAAGATAACTTTAATTTGTATATCTTGTGCAATATGGGTAAGAAAATACATTTTTCAATTTATTAAGTAATTCCTATAATCTTATTTGCCGCTGGTCTGATATACATATATGTGATAGAGTTATACTTTAGCTATGATTTTTGCAGTCTAATATTGCTCAATAAGGCATTTAATTATTTTTAAATGATGAGTTACATTGACATAATCATATTGACGACTGAGTATGTATGAATGCGTATTACCTACAGTACTTATTTGCGGTTATAGGTGCCCAGCCCATTTACTACTTCCATTGTATTTTCTGTTCCGTGGATTCACACATCTTCGTAGAGACGCATTTAGACAAGCAAGTCTAACCTGTGCTCGTTAGTTTAAATATGAAAACGCCCTGTACGAGACTTGCATTCGTCAAGAAAAAAGACAGGTAAAGGTCAATACTATAATTTATTTGATAACGTTATTGTTTGATTCTGAAATCTTGGCATACTAAGCCACTTATTATGGGTTATGAAGCAGCGAAATATTTAATACTTAATACAATCTCCAGAATAGTTTAGTCACAGCACAGGAAAACCGCAGAGTGACCTCCAAAATAAGTATATGACTTTAATAAGAATGATTCATTTTCTGTTATTTAACTTAATTCGCCAATCAATCATAATTTTATTTCGTAGAACCGCGATCCTCAATCGACAAGAAGATTGATAAGAAATAATCCAATTCTAAAATTGGCTACCCCCGAAGGTCATATTCTCGGGTGTACGGAAAATTGGCTTCCTTGAAAATATTGAGTACTTATGAATCAGTTTACTTCGGATATGTGAAATAAGTTTTACGAAATATAAGGGTATTTGTGTGATTGAAACTTGAATCAGTCAAATATGTGTACATATTATATCCCAATGATAAACACATTTATGCAGGTTAACATAATTTAATTAATATGACAACTATATTAAATGTATATAAATTATATATAAAAAAGCAGCGATAGTCTATTGGTAGAGGTCTCCAGTTCGATCGCAAGGCTCTCTGACTTTTTGAATAGTTAGTTATGGCTCGCTTTAACTGTAAGGGCATCGTGCCCAGAAAGTGGGACAGGTTATAAACAGGGTTTATATAATTATATATATGTATGTATGTATGTATCTTATGTGGGAGCCAGTCAGTGCAGACCGGCTACACTTCGACCCAGTGGGATCCTTTGTGTCGACACTCTCCCAATAACGACTGCCATAGATGTTCATGGCAGCCGGGACCGACGGCTTAACGTGCTCTCCGAGGCACGGAGCAGGCGATAATTGTCAATCAATACGCACATAATTTCGAAAAGTCATATAACTTCCGAAAGTCAGAGGTGCGCGACGTGGGTTCGAACCCGAGACCCTCTGCATTGCAGTCTGTTGGTCTCCCCACTGAGCTATCGCTGCTCAAAAAATAAATAATAATAATTCTAATTATATATATAATTAGAATTATTTGATTGATTTACTACGTAGGATCACTCACTTCTACATTCAGACCTCGAACCTTTTCACAAGTGCATTCTGGTGCAGAAGGTCTTTCTTTGTTTCGCAGGCTTGACAACGTATACTACTAATATTACTTGGCAGTTCGGTCGCACGGGTACGGTCATGGATACTAAATCCTGAACCATGCCTGTTCAAACGAACGATATAATTAACTTTCTTAATACGTGCAGAAAAATCATTCTATTCTATGTGATTTATTTTTAATTTCTCTAAACAAATTCCTTACGCAATCTATATATATAAAACTCTTCCGTTACTAAGTGACTGACAGACAACGCACAGCCGAAACTACTGAACGCAAGAAGCTGAAATTTGGCATGTATGTTCCTTGGAGAGTGTAGGGGAGCACTAAGAGAGGATTTTTGGAAATTCCGCCCTGAAGGGGGTGAAAGGGGTGAAACCCGATATTCACACGGGAACGGGACTTATGCGGGTGAAACCGCGGGAAAACTACTAGTTTTTTATAAAATAAATACTCATAGCTTTGCTTTTATATTAATTAATCTTGTTGTGTCTATACAAACTTTTAATAAACATAATCTATACATAAAAAGCTACATATTTAACTTAATTCGATCAACATAATAAAAGGTTCGATTTAGAAAAAGAATTAATCAAATCGTTCTATTGGCTCCGTCTCTATCAAACGAAAGAATTTCTTTGTAATTGCGATACAAATCGGAATATCTGTCTGATCCTTTTATCGGTTCAGCCATTCATCTGTGTAACGCAGGTGTACCATCAGAATGTGAACAATTTCAACAAATTGAACAATAAATCAGAGAAACAACTTTTATAAGCAATAATATTTAGCATTGAGCTGTTTTTAGTAAGTTGTTCTTTTTTTGTAGGTAGCACTTTATTTATCTCTCACCGTCCGGAGATTCAAATAAAGATAAAATCAGATAGACAAGTCCAAAATGATAAAAAATAATGTAAAATAACCGGTGTTGATGTCGAAGGAAAATTAAAAAGGCTGATCTCATATTGATGAGATCTTTATTAATCCTAAAAATTAACGTAGGATTAATAATGGTCAGGAAAAGAAACTGTAGCCATGAGTTTATTTATTATCTCATCTGTTTAAACCATTCGAGCTTTAAGTTAGATTAACAAAACAAATAAATTAGATTAGAAAAGGTTTGTTTTCTTTTTACTAATATGTTAATTTCTACTAATATAACATATTAATTTGACAATAATTTGTCAAATTGATAGTTTTATCTGGCAGCCCACCCCAGGCTTTGCATGTTCTATAAAATTCTGGGTGGGTGTGATCTCCCCTGTCACATCTCGTGGTAGCACGTGTTGCTGCTAAGAATTTACTGATAAAGTTTGGATACGAATTTACTCGACCCAGGATCCAGAATTTATATCGTTGGACTAACGTGAGAATCAAATGAGCGATAGTAATTATAATTATGTTATATATTAGTATATTATCTATATAAAATACTAAAATGGAAAACAAGCGATTGAAAGTAACGATATTGGAACAGAAATGAGATGGCGATTGTCAACGGATGCTTTTCAAGATGGCGACGACAATTTACAGGATCATGTCGGTCGTCCGCTTCAAATGCCAAGATAAAAATATCTGTAAGAATTACCTTACGTTAAAATAGGTATATACGGATCATAAAAGTTTTTAAACATTCGCAATTGGCACTCATACTTAATACTATATAAGACAACGGGTCTTAATTCACATTGGTCCACCTGTTACATCGATCGCTGCAAGTCAGTCAAAATGTTACGTAATTATTTTATCATAACTCAATACTAACCTACACGATTATGAACCGTTGAAGTAAAGTATATAATTATATGGATCATATATTTTTCGATTTATACTTATATATTCATAGGTTGCACATTTACATTAGCAACGATGTTTATCTGCTATGTTATATAAGGCGAAAGTACTTCTCTCAAGATCATCCATTTTTGAGAGAACCCACCGCTTAAAGCAAAACAAACGCAATTTTTGACCGACTTCAAAAAAAGAGGAGTTTCTATGTTCGGCTGTATGTTTTTTTAATCAACTATCCTCTGTTTAGTAGTTACAGCAAATTGAACAAAATCTTTAAATCATAAGGATAACATCCACACCAAACGTTCACACATTGACTGACATTTGATTAAACATGTTTCGAAGCGACAATATCCCATCTGCTGTTGCGTTGACATAATCGAATATTATAACAGTTAAATACTAAATTGCTGACGTTCATTACTTTTTATAAGATGCATTTACTACAACTTTTATTACTAAATGTTTTACTGCCTTGTTCGATGATGAACTCAAATACTGAACTGAGCGTGTTTATTGAGATGGATTCCATGAATAGATTATGATACCGTTTCATATTTCTGGTTAGTCCTTATTGGTTATTTATCTGAAGAAATGATTAGTATAAAAGGCCCGCTAATGTTATAGGACCTACAAAGAAACATGAAATATATTATTGTGCGCATATATTTAACCGTGTGATAGTAGGCGTCAATTCGACAAGATACGATATTTGCGTAGCGTGTTTAGTTGTCACTGATACTTGGATTGTATATAATAGAGCTTGCACGGTGTCTCTGGTAGAAAGTTACCGTAGACTGCGATCCATAGGTAGGGCAAATCTATCGATCACGGAACACAGACAAGAAATAGCTTTTAGCGATAACGTCGCCCTTAATTCATTACCATATACTGTACTTATGTTCTTGTACACTACATTTTATTTATGTGCCATGTATATTATGTTATGATATTCTATACTATTAATAATATAAAGGATCAAGATAATCAAGGACTCCTTTTCGAAGGACTTAGTTCCTTGCAATCAATGCTTTCATAGTTTAAAATTGAGGACAGTAATTACAAAATCCATTTGTAGATATAAACGTTCATATACGTCCTTACTGGTCACAGAGGTCACTGCTCCTAAGATAATATTATGTTTCAATAGACTTTCTAAGACATAATATAATAATTTATTTTTACGTATTGTTATTACATTATTTAGATCACAAAGTAATAATTATAAATATTTGTACGCCCTCACGTTGGTTCAATGTTGGTTGGTAGATAGTATAAGTATTTGAACTAAGTATAGACAATAGTCAAACTTACACAAAAGATTTACTTTTTTCGTTAAACAGGGCGATAAATATTACATATATATAACAACTTAACACACTAGGCCATCAAGATTTACATACACATGTTTGCCAGAGGGACACTGGATTTACCAGAAAAGACAACTCCCGCACTAGGAATGATTCTTCTGCTAAGGGGGAGATTTTATACTTTTAAACAACAGACACAAAAATCACGTGGGGATCAAACCAATCGCACGTAACGCAGCGACAGTGGCGAGCCGACCTCTTAAACCATCATCATCATAGTCTGACTATGATATCATTAAAATTATATTCCGTCATTCAAAGTACGTAGTAAAAAAAAATTGAGCACTCTAAACACTGTAACCAAAGTGTCAAATCCCTAAATGTGTTGTATAAAAAGTTCGATGTACGTAACAGCGTTGACCTTCGGCTGACCCCGTGCCCTTGCGAGGACGCGGCTAGAGATATCCGGACCCCAGGCTATATCATTACAATATTGTCTGCTATGCAAGGAATAAAGATATCCTTTGCCCTTTCTTCTTATTAACAGCGTGTACTTGTGTAGGTTCGTTAGTTTGGGTTTTCAAGTACAATTAGGAACATACGAATCACAGATGCGCTTCGTCCTTTTATTAGTACTTATTCTAAATCTTCGTGTTTCAATACAATTTCTAAATTTAAAATAGAGTGATAAGTAATTTCAATTATTGCAATACACGATTGATTAAAACACACAAAATGTAACTGACCATTGATACATGCTCGTGAATTGGTAGAACTATCTTAGAGTAGTAAGTCTTATAAGTAGCATATTTATAATGTTGATGGTGTTCGTGTTAGGTAATGGTTCGCTGGAATTACTGATATTTATAAGCGGCGATTATAAAGTAGCTGCTTGAAGTACTTCTAAAATAAATAAAAAGATAGTTTTAGAATATTATGCAATGTTTCATGTGTGTCGATTGCTTTTTCAAATATTTTCGATCGTAAGTAGGTTTTTGGTCTTTATTTCAGGACACCAGCAGTGATGGAGACTAGGACTTTTGATCAGTCCGACTACAACTAGTCGGGCTGATCGAAAGTCTATTATCTAGGTTACTAAACACCTAATATCTTTGTAACATTGGTTCATTACCTACATCCTAACTAAATGCGAATGTGAGTTTATTTCCTAGCCTTAATGGCTCAACCGATCATCATGAAATTTTGCATACACGTTGTCAGGGTTACAGAAAAAGTCATAGAGTACCTTTCATCCAGAAAAAAATACTGTAACTAACCTAACCTACATTCACGCAAGCGAAGCCGCGGGCAAAATCTAATTTTATTATAAAACAATCGGACTATTCTTTAATCAACTAACTTGTGTCGATGATTTGATTAGGATTTGTTTGGTCTTCGGGTCGTTTGTTTCAGCATCTGAAATAAACAACCACGTTTCATATAAATTATATTTGTAGCTGAATACAGAAAATACATAAACATATAAACTGAAGACGGATATACATAATTTTCTTGTACTATATATTATTTTTGGCTTGAACGAGCAAATAAGCGGGACATAAACACTGTGCTTAGATAAACATATAAAACCGGATTTCTGGTCCAATAAAAATGTGTGTTAGAAGAAATAAACAGATCAGTAGTGTGACTGGCAGTGTACCCGTCAAGTACAAAAAGAACTGAACGTACAGTAGGGTCAGAAGCGAGACACCTTTTTAACTGTTTTACATTTACTACTCAGTATAATAACTACTAATAACCATCGGTTTTCTCGGAAAGGTATTGTATATTTAAAAGTATTTTTCCATGCTGTCTAACAATTAAATAGTTGTGCTTTATATTATAAGAACATGCAATAGTTTATAATATATGTATATGCACTAATTTGTCGGCCTCGATGGCGTAGTGGTTAGTGTAACTGACTGCCACGCCTGACGTCGCGGGTTCGATTCCCGCACAAGTCAATCATTTGTGTGCATGAACATGGATGTTTGTCTTGGTCTGGGTGTTTCTATGTATAATATGTATGTATTTACAAAAAAGAAGTATATATGTATGTCTATCCATTGTCTAGTACCCATAGTACACGCTCTGCTTAGTTTGGGCTAGATGGTGTTGTGTGTATGTGATAGCATATTATGATTATTATTATTAATGATTTGAAGCAGTTATTTGTTAGTGTTTATAAAGAAAGAAAGTGAAAGCATACATACTAACGCAAAACATTTTATATAGGTATTCTAAAATGAACTAGCGTTTTTTGTCCGCTCGCACCAGCCAGTTCCTTTTGCGTAGACTATGGACTATTCAATATGGTATATTGAATACAAAGCCTAACTTTTTCAACAGGATGCACTGAAGCACATTTTGGTTTAAAAGAAACTGAAGTGCGCCTACTTAAATATTAATGTTATTGATGAAGCTTCTAAGGAACTTGGCTCTTTTATGACTCATGTTTTGCCAAAATGATATTATTATTTACAGCCGAGCAAAACAGACGTAAAGAGGAAAGTAGAGATTTTTACAGCTCGCGATATAGCATATTAATAATTTAAAATGTTTTTATTGGCTTCGCGAAGAAGTATTGGTAGGGGAAGTGGCACAAACAAAGCGATTTAAACGGTTTATTGCCACTTTGAATGTGCCTTACATTTCAGACATCGGCTCCTTGGAGGAACGACTGAAGCGAGCCAACTAATTATATTTGTTGATACTTTGTAAGTAAGAATATGTTGGTATATTTGTTATGTTGTTAACTCACAATACTTGCTTGTGTTTTCTTTCAGTTATCTATATATAATAATAATAATATTTTTACGTGTGTATTCTTTCTTATTTACCGCTTGATGTTGTGTCTACCAATATTATGCAATTGTAAGTATCATAATTGATTTCACAATAATAGCATCATTCCATTCCCTCAATTAATACTAGTATGCTTTAGTTTTAGTGACGCTCCATACTCTGTCGGTTACAATTGTGTACTCTATCAATCCTTCAGAAAATACATAATTATAATATTGTTCATCAGTGTTGCTGTATTTTAATTATTATCAAAGAACCCCAAGCACTATATATGTACACTTATAAACATAAATGTTAATATTCAGTAGCGAACTAATTAAGCTAATTTAAGGACAGCAATAGTTTTATATAAATCTATTTAGATTTACTTTAACTTTAAATCAAATTGTAATAATCAGATAGGTATGTACATTCCCTTATAGATTAATTAAATTGAGCAGATGTCATAATATATACGGCAGCAATACTATAGTATATATATATATATATATATAATTATAGTATTGCCTTTGGGATTGAAAGCAAAATGTAAAATTACAACAAAGTAACTATAACAGGGTAAAGCTCATAAAGAAAAATAACAGACAAATAAACGTAAACAAATATTTATTAAATGCACTATTAACTTACATATAGCAAAATAGTAATGTGCAAACCACCAATCAAAACACAAACATTATTAAACTGTTCGTGGAGATGCAGACATGGTATGTTATGATAAAGAAACTAATAATTTACTGCGTTAATATTTATCTATACGGTAGTTACATCGCCGACTTCAAAGCCCCAGCTTCACTAGTCACGGCTGATTCATCCGAAAGTTTGTTTCTATAAATTACTATATGAACCATGGAGGAGGTAGTCAGATAGCCAGTCGATGAATTTCCTTAGATTCTTTATACGTGCGATTCAGTCAACTTGCAACGTAAAATACTTTTTTTTAAAGAAAACCATTGTGACGTATTGTATTGTAGTTCCAATCCCCACACGAGACAAAAAATATGTGTTTTAGATATATTTGTTTCCAAACTAAATATTCTTTGCGTTTGAATGTCTGTAAAGTCTTTCGAGACAGTAATAATATCAATTACATGAAGACTTTAAAAGAAATGTGATTGTTACAAGCTTACAAAAGCCAAGCAAAAGACGTCTATTTCCTAATGGCTAACTCAGATTTGATTCCCAAAAATTGCATCATTAATTGATGTAAAACCGCACCTAGTCAGTGCAGACCGGCGACACTTCTATCCAGTGGGATCTTTTGTGTCGGCCCCAAGATCTATCACTTAGCTATCTCCTTATGAATGTACTGCATCAGCCGCAGCGCACACTTCAGAGGGAGAAGCCTGAAGTCTTCAGGTTTGGATATGCCAATCCCATCAGACCCACCCTCAATCCAGCCAACGCGTCACATTTGCATAGTAGGTGCGATATGGACTCGTCCTGTTCACCACAGGCTCTGTGGATCAAATTGTTTGCTAATCTAAATCTGCACAGGAAATCGTTGATGCCAAAATGGCCAGTGAACGCTCGAGTGAGCAGGCGTATTTGGCTCTTGTTATACCCGCAGAACTTCCGGGTGAAGCCCGTGGCTCTGTTTGCAATGAATTTCTTAGAGTGCTCCAGACCCCCAAGGGCCATCCACTCTAGCCTGTGTTTATCATTGCCATGTGCATTCAAAGCTGCCTTGAACCTTCAAGGAGCTCTCAGAGAGTCTTACGAATGGCTCGGGGCCCACAAACAGTTGCTCCGAGCCCTTTCTGGCTAATTCATCAGCCTTCTCATTGTCCTGCACCCTTGCATGCCCCGAAACCCACACTAGTCTGACTGTGTTCTTCCTGCCGAGTTTGTTAAGGGCCTTAACACAGTTCAGGACCAGTCTGGAGTCAACTCTACAAGAGTCCAGAGCCTTGAGAGCAACTTGGCTGTCGCAGAATATACACAGTCCTGTCAGTGACATTATTGTTAATATTCTCCTGAGCACAGGCAATTATAGCATAGGTTTCCGCTTGGAAGACCGTTGCATATTTGCCCATACTTTGGCTCACCTTGCAATCGTTTGCATAAATACCAGTGCCTGATCCTGTTTTCATTTTGGAACCATTAGTGTACTAGACGAGACAACCCTTGTCAGGGGAAAAAACCGCACCTAATAAAAACCTTTAGTTTAGCTGAAGAGGCTTACCAGATTAATTTGCATATCGAACTACGATATGTTCTGTATTTAAAAATAAGCAATTTTCGTAAGATTGTTTTCTTAATTTTGTTTAATAGTAGAACTGGTTTTCAAATGTGTTACAATTCTTAATACTATTTATACAACAAGATACACAAAGTACACCGAGACACGGAACAAAGTTTTGTCCCGTGTGGGATTTGAACACACAACACTCGCAGTGGCAGTGGCGAGGTGACAACTTAAACCACGACGCTTTTCGTGTAGTCAATAATGATTTTAGAATTGAACTGAAAAAACCCGTATCTATATTGTCGCCAACTATAAAACAGCTGTGTCTGTAAACTCGGGATATTTAAAAAGTAGCTTAGTGGAATGACGGGCTAAGTTGATGTGTGTTTGTTCGACTTTCACGCAAAACCCACTGAATAGGTTTTGATGCGGTTTTCACAGTTTTGTAACTTGGGCTTCAACTTACATCTAAGCCACGATATCATCCACCAACCATCTAATTTTATTCATCGATATCAAAGTTATGTGCATAATGACTGCGATCAAACAATAGTCCAAAGTCGCGAGTTTGACCTAGTATTCTATAAAGTAAAACACAATAAGTTAATTTCTATCAAATGTACACTCAAGGTACAAAACAAATATACCCGTATATTTGTTTTGTACCTTGAGTGTATATTTGATAGAAATTGATGGTAACCCACTTGATGATAAACGATGACAATAGTTTATGACCGCTTGCAATACCAAGTTAAATCTCTGAAAAAGTATTCGCTGTGCTGTTAGTTTAAAGTGTTACAAAATACCGGTACCTGCTCAGAGCACAGCACTTTCTTAAGTAGCATGGTATGGTATCATGGTATCCAACGCTGGGTGAAAACACAGGCAATGGCTTAAGATAGATACTGTTTACAAAAGTAGTGCTATAAAAATGTAAGTGTACGTTTTTTATAACGTATTTTATTTTTAATAGTCTAATTATAAATACTGGAATCGGTTACCTACTACAATTGTATGGTCATCTGGCCAGGATTCTGGCCACGCGAGTAACGGTATGCCTCTTTTTTTGTTCTTAGCTATTCTCTAATAAACGACCGGCGAACGCAAATAAACAGATTCTGTGAAACAATTTAACTTCAGCTATATTTTAAACTGGTTAAATAGCTGCGTTTTAAAGTTCTCCTTATATATCAAACTGAGATATATATCAACGCCGTAAGTTTGCAGTGATCCCATTTAACGATAGTTTGCTTCCTCAAATGTTGAAGAATTTTACAAATGAATTGTGCACCAACTTTTGTCTTCTTTACAAATAAAGTTTATTTACTGCCCCCTATAAATTGCCTTTTATTTTAAAAGTATGGTCATAATTTAGGGATTTCAACCATCGTGCTTTCGCATTTTGTGGAAATAGTGTTGGTAAACTATTTCTATAACAACGATAGTAATTATATTTAAGTTAGTGCATAAGAATTACATTACTATGCATTTATTTCTATAAGTCACTTATGATTACTACTTATATAATTTTTTAAATAATATTTTCTTGCCTAAAGACAATCTGAACTGCTGTATTTATAATAAAACAATGAACACACTTAAAATTGCAAGAAGTTCTATAACTTCATATAATCCTTTAATCGCCATTTGTAACACTACACAACGCTTGTCTAAATATCATATAAGGTTTCATCTTTTATAATTTCAGCGGCCACTTTCCGTCCATATTATTCTAAAAATCTATGAAAGTAATCTAAAAGACCCCGTTTGAGTGCTTGCCAGAATATATTCAATGGTAATAATGTATGGCATCACAAATTTCATATACTTAGACATTTATTTAAAATTGGCTGGTATTTGCAAGAAAAATGATACACGGATGGATTTTGTGAGATTAAATGAATTGTAGCGTTTCTTAGTATATCTTCTTCAAATTGTTTAAAAGCTCTTAGTTTATGGATGAAATATTACTGCATTTAGGTTGTACCTATCTGATTGCATAGCTACTTGCTATTTGCGATGCTGAATAAATGCACTATATATCAATGTCACTTTTAAAATATGAAATACTGATACTGAGAAACTGTAAATCATAAATTATTAAAACGTATAAATATTTAAATTGCTGCCATTAATAATGTCGTCAATTTCTTGTCTATACCCTAACATTATAAAGCTGAAGAGTTTGTATGTTTACAAGCGCTGATCTCAAAAACTATCAGAGTTAATCACAAAATATTTTACTTTATACAGTTTTAGGTTATATAACATTACGCTATGATTCACGAGAATGACGGAGTAACGGGTAATATTGATTACTCTCATGACTGACTTTAGTTAGAGGTCGCTCTAATTACAACGTAGAATTAATTATCAGCGACTCAGAAGCACAAAATCCCAAGGCAACGAAGCAACTGCACGGATGGCGTATGGGCACTGCTCCGAGTGTTGTGGGTTCGAATCCACAACTAGTTGTTCCGAGACTGGGTGTTATTTATGCCTGTTGTTTGAATGTTTGTAAAGTCTACCGCGACACAGGAATCATTCATAGCGCGGCAGTTGTCTTAAAAAGAAAATATAGCAATGGCTCAGAGGCACAACATCTCAAAGCAAACTTCTTAAGAAGAGACTCACGCCATATGCTACTGACATATGTTGATTGCAGTGACCTAAATAATTCGAAATAATACACACAAACATAACATATCCTAATCCAATTCGCCTAGAGCCTCATAATAACATACATATTGTCATACTAAATGCGTCACTATAATCCTATCAGACAGAGCTGTCTGATGTTCTGAAGGTGGATTAGGGCGCATGATTGATTTCAGTGCCCGTGATCAGATGTTGAATACAGATCAGAATATTATATATGGCAGCCATGTATGTATATGATCTACATTCAGCACGTAGCTGTAATTGTAAACAATTATAATTACAGATGATTGAGTTTAGATAAAAACCATCTGTATATTAAAAGCTAAGAGGAAACGTTGTTTCCTTTTTAAGTATATTTCGCGCACGAAGGAGTTCGTGGTTCAGCATTCATTGAGTTTATATGGCGAAGGGGCACAGAAAGCAAAAACTTATGAAAATAAAATAGTTCAATGGATCACGGTAGAACTCCGGCCTTTGGGTGACCCCTAGTTATTTAAATTAGCTCGAGTCTACAGAGACTAGTCATATAATTATGTTTTAACACTAAAGTGAATAATTACTTTAGTATTGCAACATCATTATATCACTGAACATGAAGTATGCGGCCCGCCTAAAATTAAGTCATTTTCGTAGCTGATGATTACTTGTAGGTAATGCCAGGTCGTATCACAAATTGGTGACTCCTGGATAAAGGAATCAAAATGGAGTGATAGAAATGGTAGGTATATGTAGGTATGTGAACCTCAGGAACTCTAATAGACAAAACGCAGTAACAGAAGACTCACTGTTGAACTATTCTTTCGTCGGTTTCCTGTAAGAGAATGGTTAACCTAGGTGAGCCGGCTGAATCGTACTATAAAATTTAAAATAAATAAATAACAAGTCCCTTAGGAACATATTATTTAAAAATATTCGCTCAACCTTGAGTTGTTTTAACAAAGTTTATTGCCCTATAATTTATCATACACAAAAATATTTGAATGAACCTAATCTCCGCTATCAACTACAAAATAATAAGCTAAATCCTCTTAGTTTATCAAAGAACAAATATTTTCTTACTGACGCGCAAATATTACGTAGCGTCAAGAATTTATAGAAAGACTAAAACGTTTTAAAGTTATATTCTATATTAATATCAAAATAAGACGTGCTGGTCATGTAGTTTATCTTTTTGGACGCTAGATAGTGCTGACCGCGCTAGATACAGAAAACACATGTAATATAGCAATTACAAATATAGCGTCTCTCGTTGGTCCTGTACCATGATATAAATTTAATAAATCAGATACTTTGATTTAATTTCATATAAGGTATTCATATTATTTCATTTATAAATGTATTTCTAAATGAAATCATACATAATATGAAATTAATCTGAGCATTAAATTCTTGTGATGATCATACTCGCTTGATGTATTTGGTGATAAAAAGTTCTAGACCGAGTCTTTACATTATGTATGAGTCTTAATGCTTTGCATATTCTTAAAGCTTTAAGCTAAAAAATCTATTAAACCTATCATGTATTA
Source organism: Catocala fraxini (assembly GCA_930367265.1). Classification (NCBI taxonomy): domain Eukaryota; kingdom Metazoa; phylum Arthropoda; class Insecta; order Lepidoptera; family Erebidae; genus Catocala; species Catocala fraxini. Next base: position 29,594,317 of record OV884028.1, on the reverse strand, counting down.
TGTACTATGTAGTTAGCCGACAAGGTCATTACGCTCACTCTTATAAATGTGCGTTAAAAACATCAGGACATTGCGGTTACACGTCGGCTTAACAAAGAAAAACTCTTAAAGAACTCGATTCGGTCACTCCCCTGCCCCCTCGTACACTCCCCTATTTTCCTCTGGCATATTTCCCCTGTCAACTACTCATCCCCTTCAAGAGCGATGGACGAGCCACTTTTATTATTATGGGCGCGTGTCAAAAGCCACGGGATGACCAGATTTACTGTACTTTGTAAGAGATTTATTTCAAGTGGGGTATTTAATACAGACTGTTCTTTTTTAAAATATATTTAGTTATTTCTTTTGTAAATGTTCTGAATCCTAATGAGATGAAACAGTGTTTATTTTTAAAGTACGTTTTCTTGCATACTTTAAAAATTCTGCTTGTGTGTAGTTATTATTTTTTTGTTCAAACATTCGTGGATATAAATGCGAATAGATATATTAAGCTGTAGCTGATGGCGCAGCGATGGTGTATGCAAGTGCTTTGCATGTGGTTTCTGATTCGATTCCCGAACTGGGTAATATATTAGGGTGCTCGTACGTGGGGTCTGAAACCATAGCTGGCAAAATGTCTGTGTAATACACTTGTACCTATAAAAGTAAGCGGTAAGCGTATGTATGACAACACGTTCTAACACAACACTATAGCCCAAAAAAGAACATTATTACATCTAAAGTCATTTGAAAGCTTATCTAAAGCCTTATAACATCTAATACAATTTGTAGCAAACGTAACAATTTTCTTTATTTCAGTCATGTAGTTACGTAGTGCGGAGATCACGTCTGCGAAGGGTATGATAACGAAGCGGTCGTCGGAGCATCGATGAAATTGTGCCACAGTCGACCAGTGATGTCGCCGCCGTCCATATCCTTCAGGTTTAATGAAATACTGACCCTCATATGCGCCTTCTAATAAGATTGCCAGAAAAAGTGTTGTGTAAGCATGCTATTTATTTTGCCAGCTTTACTTCTTGGTGACAGGGTATGGATAGTAATTGTATCCTTCTGTTTTAAATGTAAATGTTTGTACGTTGTTTGATATTTGTTATTAATCATGCGTGAACTGTTAAATGGATTTGGATGTAACCTGGCACATAGATAGACCCGTATAATAAAAAATACTCTGTGGCTGTCTATAAATTTTAAGAGCCTAAAAAACGTAGAATTTTAGCAGACGAAGGCGAGGGCATCAAATAGTTATACATATCAAATATACTAAACCAAGGTTCATAAGTACTGTACTATAATAATAATAATATTCTATCACATACACACAACACCATCTAGCCCAAACTAAGCAGAGCTTGTACTATGAGTACTAGATAATGGATCTTCTTCTTCTTCTTCTCTCTTAGCCTTTATTATTCCCAAGTCACTTGGGGTCGACTTTTCTGGTTTAACCGGATTTGACTGGATATCAGTTTTTACACGGAGCGGCTGCCACTTGACCTCCGCAACCCGAAGGCTAACGATACCCTAAGGCTAGACCAGTGTCAGGATATTAGAGGGTACTGACTTTCCCAATAACGACTGCTATAGATGTTCATGGTAGCCGGGACCGACGGCTTAACGTGCTCTCCGAGGCACGGAGCAGGCGATAATTGTCAATCAATACGCACATAATTATATACTTTTTTTGTAAATCCGTACTTATTATACATAGAAACACCCAGACCAAGACAAAGACCCATGTTCATGCACACAAATGTTTGACTTGTGCGGGAATCGAATCCGCGATCTCAGGCGTAGCAGTCGGTTACACTAACCACTACGCCATCGAGGCCGGCAAAGAATGGATGGATGAATATGGAAGTATTTACAAAAAAAATACCTATATATATATATATGTTTATCCATTGTCTAATACCTATAGTACAAGCTCTGCTTAGTTTGGGCTAGAATAGATGGTGTTGTGTGTATGTGATAGTGTATTATTATATTATTGTACTTATAATACGTATAAATCACATCATAGTATGGTACAGGTGGCTAAGTATGTACTATATGAAATTGTATATCGTGCAGAAATGATACAATCATTAATTAATTGCGCTGCCCTACAACCTGTATAAATGTCACCTTTTAATCTCGTATGTAGCCTTATTAAAAACACAACGTTTATAATATTCGGCAGAGTTTATAACTACACTTATTAAAGTGACAATATACAGGACATACGTTTCAATCAGTGAACCTAAGGGAGAGAAAAATTTCGATTAGCGACTATTATGCAGGCGCAGCGCGGGACACTCTCACTAAATGGCCAGACGCTCTTGCTTGAGATAAAAAAACAGAGCTTATAACACTATATTATAGTTAATCTATCTATCTGGTCGTCTCGCCATTGCTATTGCGCTAAGTGTATCCTGTCCCACACGTGATAAAAATTGTGATAACCGCAAACAGTCTGGGTGACCTTTGTATCCGTTGTTTGAATGTTTGTAAAAATCCCCGCGACACAAGGTTGACTCCTAGTGCGGGAGTTGTCATATTTAAAACGGAAAAAAAGTTATATAGATACATATAAAAGGGGTAGACAGAGTTGTATTAAATGTGCATTAAGCCCTACACCCTGAGTAAGCCCTATGTAAAAGCAAACCTATGTCTAGATGCCGTACGATTGGAAATAATAGATATAGAAAAGCCTATTAATACTTTGCCCAAACCCAGTACTCAAAGTCGGGTTCTCACTAAACAACACGAACATGCTTATGCCACGGGACTATTGAATCACTGAGCCATCCTTACTTACTTTTTTTCTAATAAATTCAGTACTAGTTCTCATAACGAGTTAATCTAATACTGTGTTACTAATTATACAATACATTATTCATATCTCTATCGTACTAATTACTACTACTGTTTGTGTTCATAAAAACATTTTTGGCTTAGATATGTTGTGTTGCAAACATATTTTCATTTTTTACTGCACGGAAGGCGTAATGTTGTCATTGGTGTCCTCAACACTGCCACTGCGAGTGATGAGCGTTCAAGTCCAAAATCAATAAAAAAATTGTTTGGTCTGTAATAAGTTGCTTTTTATGCCCACCGACTGAATGTTTTAACAGGATTTATACCTAGTTATATTTTTTAAGAGAGAATTCGATAAATATTAATACATGACGGATCTAAAAGTTTAATCACACTTCCAGAAAGTTGATTGTTGCTTCATTTTCAATTTATTAAAATAGTTAATGATAAAAACCTAATATTTAAAGTAATTTGCCGTTCTCATTTTTAGGTTTTACGTTGTTTACAACGCTTTACGTCCACTTCATAACCTATAAAATGGCCATATCTACTGTTTCGTTGCCAACATTAAATATGCGTAAAAATAAAGAAATAAGAATATTTTATTAGAAAGAGACAATTATTTATACAAGCCGCGAATTGATCTCTTAAGTAAGTATTTTTCGATGGATATTATGATTATCTTGTCTATACTAATATTATATAGAGAAAATATTCAATTTTTTGTTTGTTTGTAAAGGTTTAACTCAAAAAGTACACAACCGATTTTAAATATTATTTCACCATTAGAAAGCTATATTATCTCAGAATAACATAGGCTATATATATATATTTAAAGTACTGCTTAACATAAACTATACTAACATAAACTAACCTACTTTTACGCGAACAAAGCCGCGGGCAAAAGCTGGTAGTACATAAAAACCAAAGAAAGACAACTGGTTTACTTTTATATAATTACTAATGTATAAACCAGTTGAGAGTTAAATGGAAATCTCTGCGTATCTCCTAGATAAAGCGTGAAAACGATTGAGTACGGCGTAGTACATACATAAATACAACCTAGTACAAGAATTGTTACTTTATAAAAAAGTTAAAATGCTGTTTGCTCTAATGTCACACTGTTTTAAGTGCTACTTCACTTATAAATCTGAGCTAAGTGGTCCCTATACGAAGCATTTATTTGTGTGACCTACAGTTGTCTGAATCACCTTCATTTGTGAGTCTTCTTTCGCCGAAAAATTGTCTAGCTCGTAAATTATACCTAAAGAGAACTCTGATAACAGTAACTTACTAAAACTGCAACGTGCATACTAAAACCTAGATTTAATATATTATATATATAATATATCAGCCCTGTATTGAACTGTCCCACTGCTAACGGGCTTCTTCTCAGTGTGAGAAAGGTTAGGCCATAGTCCACCACGCTGGCGCTGTGCGGGTTGGCAGAATTCACATACTTCGAGAACTTTATGAAAAGTTCTTAGACATGCAGGTTTCCTCACGATGTTTTCTTTTACCGTTATAGCGAGCGATAATTAACTATTTAATACGCATATAACTTCATAAAGTCAGAAATGCTTGCATTAGGATCAAACGCGAGACTTTTGCGTGGTAATCCAACGGTCTCCCAATGTGCTGTCTGTACTTAATATATTGTTGTACTGAAATTCGTCGAACTCGATAAAGAAAACTCGGATAAAATACGTCACGGATAAGTCACAGCCCAAAGTATTAAAAGCATCTCTGGTACATGGCCTGACTGACGTAAAAAGGCGATAACAAAGAAATTTACACGAGAAAACTGTCTACACCACCGACTTTTTACTGCCAAAGTTACCAAATTGATCCTGAGTCAACTTGCTTTTGGGATGTATCCAAAGCCGTGAATTAAGCTGCTTATACACTTGGCAACTGGAGAAGCAAAACAAGGATGTGAATTATGGCATTAGAAATATCCGAGGAAAACTGAAGTTAGTCTATAGGTTAACCTATGAGATTGGTATACGTAGTTATGTATACCAATGCACTAAATATTAAAGTTTGTCAAGTCACCGAAAGGATTAAATTCCGTTTCTTTTTAGAAATACTTAATTGAAACAAGTGTGGCGTGATTTAAATAAAACTTGTAGTGTATGCCAATTACACAAAATCTTTATATTATTATATAACTTTAAGATACATGTATATAAATATAATTTTGAATAACATAGAACGGTGTCCGTCAGAGAGTAGTAAACATATTTCTTGGAAAATATTCATAAGTTCATTTTATTTCCGTCCAAACGTATCAAATTCAAATTCAAATTCAAAATTAATTTATTCAGATTAGGTTACAAGGTAACACTTATGAATGTCAAAGTTACACTAATTTTTTCTGCGAATTTACATTTACTGCCACGTTCAGCAAAGCAAGGGTGTAGGGCTCATGAGAAGAACGGGCAAGAAATTCATGGTCACTCTTTTTAAATCAGATAACAACTATGTAAACAAGCAAGAGACATTACAGAACAGAAAACTTTGTCCCTGACAACGAACTGGGATCAATTGAATTGATATAAAATTAATCTCAATCAACATTTTATAAGAGACTAGTAGTTTTCCCGCGGTTTCACCCGCGTAAGTCTCGTTCCCGCGTGAATATCGGGTTTCACCCCTTTCACCCCCTTCGGGGTGGAATTTCCAAAAATCCCCTCTTAGTGTTCCCCTACACTCTCCAAGGAACATACATACCAAATTTCAGCTTCTTGCGTTCAGTGTTTTCGGCTGTGCGTTGTCTGTCAGTCAGTAACGGAAGAGTTTTATATATGTATATAGATTATTTGTATCATTATTTAATTCACAAAAATTTTTGGTATAGAGTAAAAAAAATAAATAATTTTTTGTTGGGTTTGTCAGCGTGTTCTACCGTTTGTTCGTTTTACTCCTTAATACAATCTTATACTACGCAAAATATCTAATATTTTTACATAGTAACCAGCAATACTATATTTATTGTTAGTAGGCTTGCAAGAATACCAGCGTAGTAGTCTATACTGCAACAATAGCTGACGCAGTGCCTAATTTGATCTCCATGTACCGCCTTCTGTTAAATTGTATTTATCATTGTACTTTTTTAAATTATGTATGTGTGGAGATTCAAATAAAACATTTTTCTTTCTTTCAATACGATTTATGATTTCTCAAAAATATTATTATTTATTGATTCGTTAATCACGCGGTTTTTTGCAATGATGTCGGTTCAATGACGTGTCAAAATCAAACTCATGTCAAGTTATTTGATTGGACATGAGCTTGGCTATCTTAACGACTTTTAAGGTTGTATCTGTTTTAAAAAACTATATATACAAAATTATGCATGTCTTAATAATAATATGGTGTCAAATATTTTAATTGAAAAATTATTGACTGTAAACTTAACTAAAATCTATTAATAACCAAATTGAATGGCATGACTGAATAGATTTGTGTAAAAAGCTTAAAGCTTGAAAGTACCTACGTTACGTAAAATATTGTAAATCAGCGTACCGTATGATTAGCTGTTATCTGAAAGTTTCTGAATCGACTTATCGGTGTTTTGAGTATTTATTATTTGTACTAAAATAACTCAGTAACCAAAAAATTGTTGTAGGTATATACAAATAACATTGCCACGCTATATCAAAAATAGGAAAGCATAGAGCTTTCCTGATACGTGTGTGGGAGCTTGTGTGTTTGCGTGAAAACGAGTGACGTATAGATAATATATCAAAAATGTACAAATCCAAATGCCGCTTAGTGAATACGCAGATCTAAAGAATCTATAGGCGCTTAAATGGCTGGAGTTGACGTAATGTGACGTCGTAAATAGAAATCTCGGCATTGAAATATGCGTGAGCCGTGAGAGATAAATCCTTTGGTAATGACTTCATCGTCGGTCTAATAGTAAACTAGCCAATCTGAAATTTTGGCACTTTCGAATTAAGTATAGGAATATTAACGTTTCTCTTAAAACTACACTGTGGTCAAATATGAAAACTGTAGCATTAAAATGTAAAAGATAATAACAATATTCCTAATGCTTATTTGCAGTAAATACACTTTGTACAAAAGTAAACTATCCTATGGTACTGTAGTTCAGTTTACTAAGATGATAAAAATCTATTATTTTTTTTTATGTTATAGGCGGCAAACGAGTAGCTGGATCGCCTGATGGTAAGCGATTACCACCGCCCATAGACACCCGCAACACTAAAGGAGTCGCAAGTGCGTTGCCAGCCTTTTACATTTCCCCCTCCTCCCCAGAGGGGGAAGGGGAGGGGAGTTGGGCATCCGGTACCCTCACTCACTCGACGAAACACAACGCAAGCGCTATTTCACGCCGGTTTTCTGTGAGGCTGTGGTATCACTCCGGTCGAGCCGTCCCATTCGTGCCGAAGCGTGGCTCTCCCACGGATTAAATATAATCATAAATATCACAATCTTCTACAAGCCTAAGTGGTATTTTGAATCCACTAGTCTTAGTAACAGTTTGAAGGACCTTGGCACAGAAAGAAGTGAAGCACCCAATTTTACAGTTACACCCCAAAGGTGTAACTGTAAAATTGGGTGCTTAAATAAGAAAATTCTTATTTTGCAGTTCACTGGTTTGTTTAGTAACTAGCTTACTTACATTACCAGTCAATTATTATAAGTTGCCAATTAAGGTATTAAGTTATATTTAACTAGATGTTTATAGTTACTGCGCCGCCCACGTGGGTTGTAGCGTGATCTTATATAGCCTATAGCTTTTCTCGATAAATAGGCTAGGACCTGAAGGAAGGGACTTGAAGACAGTGCTGAACGATCTCGACTCGTGTCTGCAGCTGCTCATCAAGCGGGACAAGCTACCTGGAGCCGCTTTCTTTGCCAGATTTTACATTTCAACCAAGATGTCGGAAATAGTAACACTATGGCGAGAGGCGATGAGCGCGAGCTCAAACAAAAAATTAATCAGTCGCTAGCTGAGCAGATCCCGAGCAATACGTAAACTTGCTCCCATAGTTCTCACAATCCCTGGAACTGGAGAAGTTTCAGCGTGAGCTAGGTTACGCAGCCAGCACGAACCTGGCCAGCATGCCGGCAACCGTCCACCTGTGCAACATGGAGTGAAGTCTTGCCGATGAGAAGGCGGAGGCGAGTCGCCACGGCCTCGTCGCTTTACAAACTATTATTACTCCCTCAACTCCTCCAACTAAAAATTACACTTAGAATACGCTTCCTGAAAGTCCGAAGGACGAGTTGGACGTGACGTTAACTGGGGAGGAGGCGTTGAAAGATGAGAACGCGACCCCCACGCCGTCCGCCGAGAACAAACGTAAGGACTCCGACATCATGAAGGAGCTAGAGCAAGAGATAGACGACATCATCCTAGACAATACACCCGATAATGTGGATTTGTCGGACGAAGCGTATTATTGGATTAATTCTTAAGTATATTTAAATTGTTTATTTTATATTACCGTACGAATAATAAGAATATTGGAGTTCATAAAGTGCTAATTCCTTATAAGATTCAAGTATTATACAGTTTTGCTTTGTGGTGTTTTTCTGTATCACATATTATGTATGTATGATATTATATGTAACTACAGATAGTGTCTTTATGAATATAATAAGAATAAGACAAAGGTGAACTGCTTTTATTGTCGTTAGAAAAGAAAACGTTCAATCATCAGCAATTGACTGATTATTATGCTAAGTGATTATTTTTACAATAAAAGTTAGAATTATACTTATATCGTGAATTACAAATCACTGAACGGAACGCACATCAAGACTCGAAACAATTATTTGTGGATCATACATAATATGTTTGTTAAACGTACAGGGAACAAACCCACTATGGCAACGATCTGCATGGCATTGTGGTCATTCAAAGCATTGCAACATCCGCACTAATTCTAGCCATTAGTCTTCATAATGTATGAAGATTAGGTTACTTAAATAACATATCAGAAACAAGCTAAATTTTAATGAAGATAACATCGCTACCAGGTAACGTAAATTTGAGGCGCTTTAGAACAAGGGATCACAAGATCACGACAGCCAACAGGAACATAATTAAATTCAAAAGTCCCAACGTTAAGTCATAAAGCCTAGCAATAAAAAAAATACAAATGGGCAACTTTTCGGAAGTTTTTAAAATATAGGTTTTAGGCTATATTGTAATGTATAAACAACCTGGAACGAAAATATTGAAATAATTGGTACAGTCATTAAAAATAATATAGAAAACTGATAAACCTCAGATTGTTGATGACTATTATGTAATAAAAGTATAAATGAATATAGTTTACGAGATGCAAAATCTCTTAAAATACAATTTCAAATTTAAAAGAGATAAATTCTATCACTTTTTACGTTCCAAATATCAAATTTTGCAAATGAATTCCTTGAAAGCTTTTTCAGTAAATTTGGTTGGGGAATGGGCACCACCGCTATTGAAATTCAAAATGTCTGGCGAAATGCCAAAACGATTATCTGCTGAACATAAAATGAATATTTTAAATATGTGGCTTAAAATTGTAGTTTTACGTATAAACTAACATGACATTCATATGTGATATATTATTATATCTACGTGATACATTACAACCCGTACGAATTAACTTGAGACTTCGCTGGAATGCGACCTCCTTCCCGACTCCCCGCGTTGGCATTGCGCGCTCAGTACTATTAGAATATGTACTGTTATAGATAGGCAACTGAAGCCTCGCTAGAGGTCTGTATACGTGCTGCCGTCAAGTAGCCGTATCATGAACTAAACTGAAGTCGTCAAAGCAACCTATACATAGATACGTGTACATATATACGTATATAGACATCTGCATTATTCCTTTAGAATTTTATAGTAATTTATTGTAATTTATATGCTGCCTATATTTGTATGCATACAAATATAGGCAGCATATTAATCAAGTTACAAAATGGAATTATATGGATAAGGAACATGAAAATAATAAACAAAAAATAATGTGTAGACTTTTTATTTTCTTTTGTGAGTTATATAATAATTATGCGCTGCAAACCTCAGTCCCAAAAGTGGCTAATCTGCATACTAAAGAATGTCCGAGCAGCTGGTGAGATTTTTCTTTTAATAAATTGTAGCCAGAGAAGCTAAAAAAAACTCTGCCATATCCATTTGCACCTTCAGCTTCCGTCTCACGTTCTGAGATTTGCGTAATTTCAATTTAGTTTCACAAATTACACGTTTGAAGTGTCTTTCGACAGCAGTTAGTGGATTGGAGACTTTTCTGGGACCTGAGTAACAAAGAAAATCTAAATGAATACAATAAAAATAGCAAGTCATTAAATAAAGTTGTATCGTGACGCGTTAGAAACGTGAACGGTTTCATGCATTTAGTATACTCTAGAGCTGTAAAATCGAATTACGTTTTCTTTTTCAAAGGCCACTCCCCCAGAAATAAATCGCGTATCGCGTGGAACTTTACAATTATTTATGCAATAAATATAAATATCTAATGAATTAATTAATGATTTGCGCATTATAAGTGTAGTTCCGTGTGAGCATCGAACGCACAACATCTTGGCGCAGGCGCACTTAATGCGTCGATTATGTATTTTTATTTACCTATATTTATGGGAATGCTTTGTACAGCACTTGTTGAAGGACACTCAGCGACAGGTACTTCAGCAGTCTGTGTCTCAAGATGCTTGAGGCCACATCTCTGCTCATCTGAAACGTATAGAAAACTTATTTTAATTTGTGCTTAGACAGTTTTAATATCTTTTTGATATCAATAATACAGATATCAAAAAGCAACAGAAAATATTTTTTTATAATTGAACTGACCATATCTTAAATAAATTAGCCTAGGTGTTGGTAATATACCATAACCATTTTCTTTTTCAAGCATTAAATGTCTCTTAATTGCTCAGTTAACATAGGTACACATCATGCAATATATACAGGATTTTACATCATTTGATATGCTTATATTTCAAAGTACACTGTACATTGTACAGAATACCGCCATACCCACATAAGTTGTTAAAAATTATTTGTATTTAGCTGAAAAAGCTGATTGTATGCTGTTTGATAGCTGGTATATTCATTAAAATTTATGCTTAAATGACTATGTACTATTTTCAATATGCTCTCTTACCGTCTCCAAGCTTCACCAAACATACTGGTATACAACATGATCTTTGAGTCATGGTGACAAAATTGACCAAATTCACCACAAAATTGAAGTCTGTAGCGTTTTAGGTACTCTCGATGCCTGGCTGGAGAACCTAAGTTCAACTCAACGTACTAGGTTGTAGAAAAATCACAAAACACAGAAAAACAAGAAATTAACAAAATTTGTGCAAACGCATAAATCAAAAATGTTCTTGTTAAAAACCATGGATTATACACTGAGTGTTGCTAGATGATCTAACTATTTCTACTAAATTTAATCAGTTAAATATTTTAATCTGCATTGATATTACCTGTTTAGCTCTATTGTACTTTTATATGGCATTATTGCTGAGATTTTAGATATTATTTATACAAATTATCATCTTCATTGATTTAAGTTGTTGTAGACTAAATCAAAATATCCTACTGAATTTTTACTTTGCAACACTAAAGTAGACGCTATCGCAGCAACATTTTGTAATATCGCCATCTATTGAAAACTATATAGTAACACAATTATAACACAATTAATTCAAGATACGGCTAATAGAGGCGCTCTTGTCGAAAAACGTTCCCGTTCATTTGTTCATAGTTACCATAGCATGCTTAGTACAGATAGCATCTTTGTTACGGATACGCGTCTCAATCTCGTTCGATATTTTTGAAAATTGTTTGTTGCTTTGTTTGGACTTTTGTTGGTTTTTGTTACACTTGGATGTTAATTGCGTTGTTTTATTGTTAAGTTTGGTTATTGTGTTGTGACGTTTTCTTGTGACGCGTAGACGTTACCAAGCGCTGTCCGCCATCTTTATTATAAAAAAGATGGGAGGAAAGACAATACGTCGCCAAGCAAGGACAAATACTCTAAAAGTTTTAAAAATTTTCGAGGATGAAAAATCGAATGAGGAGTTTCTTATTCCTGTGGAGCAAGCTTTAAAGAGGGCTTGTGCAGCAACAGGCATATCAAAGGCAACACTGCTAGAAATGAAAAACTAGGCGGAAAAAGACACTAATTTCTCAAGACCAAAGTGATGATGACACAGTAGTATCGGAACCATGTACTTCTGAAGCAAGACCAGAACCAAAACTATCAACCCCAGGGTAAAAAGAAACAGAGCTCAAAAAAACTTTCATATAATTTTTATTTACTTACTATAAACATTAATAAAAAAATAGATCATCATTACTAAAATACCTAAAAATAAGCTTAATTAAATAAATATTTATTTTATTATTAATATATATAATAACATTTTTATTTATTAAATAAATAAAAATGTAAAAACGCAAGACATGTCTTAATACAAAAGTCAGACATTGTGACTTCCTAGGTTACCTACGAAGAAAAAAAGAAAGCAATGAACTTGGGGCAGACAAAAAGCCCGTAACTTATTTAGACGAGACGTGGATTCATTCTAATTATACCGTACGCAAATACTGACAGAATAGCAATGACGCAAGCATAAAAAGTGGTAATCCAGGACAGCGGTGGATATTGGTGCACGCTGGCGGTGAAAACAGTTTTATTCCCGGTGCCGAATTACTTTACAAATGCAAAAGTAATACCGGGGACGACCATCACGAACTTGATAACAACAATTAAAAAAATGGTTGACAGAAAAACTAGTGTCAAACTTATCTCAAAACAGTCTCGTTGTTATAAACAATGCTTCCTACTACTCAACGCAGTCTGAAAAACCACCCGTGAGCTCGTCTCTGAAAGGCGAGATGCAGAGTTGGCTTCGGAAAAACAACATTCCGTTTGATGAAAAAATGACAAAACCGTACCATATATACTGCTCCATAAACCACCAAAAATATATATAGTGGACGAACTCATGAGGGAGCATGGACACGAGGTATTACGGCTGCCATGCTACCATTGCGATTTGAACCCTATCGAATATATATGGAACTTAATAAAACAAAGGGTGGCAGCCAAAAATGTTAACCAGTTCGAATAGGAAATAGAGGGTTTGACAAGAGACGCAATAAAGTCTATAACGGCTTCCGATTGGAAGAAAGAAGTTAACCACATCGAAAGATTAGACAATAAATACTTTATATTGATGTAGCGAGCGGAGCCGCGCGCAAAAGCTAATATTATATATTCGCCGTATAGAATTAATATATATTTCCAACTATGCTTTTGGGCAACACGTGTGAATATAATATACAAAGTCTAAAAGTATAACTTATCTTTTGTGAAACTATCTTGATAATATCACACATAAATTTGTTTTCAATGTGTTCTCTAAACTTGACCTTACAAGAATATATTCATCCCAAATCAGCCTAAAAATGTTGTACGGAGCAATATTCTTATAAAATATGTCTTTGGTAAGGATTATAAGCGTTAGGAAGGTTACCATCTACTTTGTATGCTGCTAGGATTTAGAATTTTATGATTATTATAATATCACCTCTATAGGTTCTGAAAAATCGTCATTAATGGGTAACGTTATAACAATCTTCAAGTTCTTATGATGGCATATAAATTATACATTGTAAATGATGGCAAGAAAAATCGTTACTGACATTAAAATATCTATCTTAATCTTCGAATCTTAATTACTTTTTTTTTTCAAAGTGGCATTTGTGCCTTCTTAAGACCACTCAATGAAGACAGGACGATCAAAACGTGCATTTGCATAAATATGATTCATGGTTCCAATACATAGCTTGAATAATCGCACAAAAATTTTGCCATTTACGTTAAATGACCCGCTTTACAATTGAATTAAACACACTATCAAATCAATGACGCTGATGTCGGCAGCTATGATCTATACTAATATTATAAAGCTAAAGAGTTCGTTTGTTTGATTGAACGCGCTAATCTCAGGAACTACTAGTTCGAATTGGAAAATTCTATTAGTGTTGGATAGCCCATTTATCGAGAAAGGCTATATGCTATATAACATCACGCTACAACTAATAGGAGCGGAGCATCAATGAAATATGTTGCAAATAGATACGGAGAAAGATTCTCTTATATGAAGCAGATGAAGTTGCGCGGGTCTGCTAGTCCATTTATAAAGAGTAAATGAAGGATTATAGCACGTAATATAGTGTAGGCTTGTAGGCAGACCTCAGGAAACGTTCTTTGACCACATTGAAGACATATTGAAGGAAGGTCAGCTTAAGAGTAGCAGAATGCAGAATAGGAGCAACTTGAAATCTGTAGTCTGTCTTGCCTTTGAGGCAACAGCTGTAGGCATATGATGTAAGAGGCAAAGTAATGAATGTTTAAGTGACAATTCAATGTCATGAATATTTCAAATCGTAAGTTGTAGTAGTCTCTGTTTAATTGTAAATAATATTTTTGTGTCTCAGTTTTTAAAATTCTTAATCAACAATTAATTAAAATGTAAAAGAAAGTCTATCAATTAACACGGGGCACAAAAAATTACGGGAATAAACTTATTTTGGTATTCCAATGCCTAAGTCTTCCTAGTAAGTATTTTGTCTAAAAATGTGTTATTAAGCGCGTTCATTTTTGCTCACGCTGAGGATCTCGCAGTAAAAGTTGGGTAATCTCAGAATTAATTAAGCCGACTATATTGCTTGCAGTAACCTCGTACCTACGTCGCGGCGGGATACTCCCTAATTGTGGGAAATGAGCGAAAATTTTTATTGACCTATAAAAGTGCTTGTTAGTAATAAATTGTCCAGTTCGTTGCACTCTCTGGAAATTACAAGATTTCTGTCTTTGTCGGTTTTTGTCTAGAGTTATTAAGCAGATTTTCAAATCATTTCGTCTGGCTTAGACCTAATTTATCTTCAGTAGAATATACTGAAACTAAAAAATGCTTTAAATTATCCTTCGAATATCTTAGACCGTTGGTTGTCAGATGAATATCTTGCCCACAAAATATTACATTTTGTTTAATGTTTAGTTATGAAGAAAAACAACACAAGAGACTAATATTTTTCAAAATTCTCATCTTACTCTTATTACTTATTAGCAGGCTAATCTAATAAACCACGTGAATACATATTTCTTCGAGGTTACTAATTATTTGCTTATAATTTGTGACTAAAAAGATGGTACAATCAGAATAATCATGTCTTAAATCGGTTGTTAATATATTTTGCGTCTTCTGAGTTCTGAGTTGGGTCTACTGATTTTGCATGTTGAGAGTTAGATTGCCATGATGAAATTACCGACTTCGTGGAACATTGGAGAAACGTCTATTATTTATTTTTAAAAAGAACTCATTTTCTTGTAAAAATTTCTGCGTCGCGAACTTTACAAACATTCAAATAACGGGCACAAAGAACATCAAAACTTTGAACAACCATCTGTGGAATTACAAATTTTTGTCCTGTGCGAGATTTGAACCCACAACACTTGGTGCAATGGCAGTGTCGAGAAGACCACTACCAATAACCAAAAAAATAATGAACCAATGTAACAATCGTAATTCTTAGTAACGTCAAAGATGATATGAAATGTTATTATTGTCCGACTGTCTGTTATGAATCTTATGTCCCATAAAACTATGTAATTTCATTATAATAGTGACAGATTGTGAATGTAAACCAAACCTAGAATAAGAATAAAAATAACAAGTCTTTATTTGTTATAAAAAGGGAACATTAATTGTTGTTATAGATTATATACAAGATGTACAAGCCCATTTAGCCATTTCAAATGGCATGCAAATGTAATATATTAGTTATATCATTAACACGAACATAATGATTAAATTTCACATTTTCAATATCAATGAGGAATAAAATTATATAAGGTCAATTACAAATAAATTATAACGGATATTTTCAAAAACTCTTTTATTCTGTAGAAATTGCTCTGCATGAGCCACCAACGTAATTTTGTAGTAAATTTATTTAGGGGTAATATTTTTATATGATGAGGGATTTTATTATATACATATTTTATACACATGGCGTATGAGTTATTTTGCAGCCGACTACTTCTCGGTATCATGTTTGGCACAAGCCTGTCTGGATTTCTTATGTTATCACACGAGTAACGTATTTTGCCCGTTTAAATACATGAGGGTGTTGTTTAATCAATTTACTTTACCTAAGTTATTGTTATGTTTTGTTTGTAGGTCTATGTTATACAGGAGGCTTGCATAAAACAGCTTAAAAACAACAGTGATGTATTACGCCAAATTATATTGTATAGATAATCCATAGTAGTCAAAGAAAAATAAATAATATTCTATATAATATTCTATCACATACACACAACACCATCTAGCCCAAACTAACAGAGCTTGTACTATGGGTACTAGACAAAGGATAAACATACATATATATACTTTTTTATTGTAAATACATACATAGTATACATAGATAAATCTAATACAAAGTAATGAACGTAGAACAATTTGTTCAACCTTAATTAAAGCTTAAATAATTTATAAGCTATGGCATAATGTAGTCGTTCTGTAATTGGGTATCGAAAATTGTAGTTAATTACTGGTTAGTTACTGTTGGATTGAAATTTAACCGTGGGATAATCTATGAAACTCTACAGCGACATGAAAAATTTACATCGTTTGTGGATTTATTTATTAGACGAAATTAAAATGTATTTAAAATATTATAAATACATAATTATTACATAGTATAGAAACTAAAAATATTCATATTGTAGTCCACCATTTCACGCCGCATTAAATTACATAGATAAAAATGCATTCCGGGCGGATCGAAAGTCGAACTTTGATATCGAGGTGTGGCAGTACTCGTTTATACTAATTGTGTATCAAATTTAATGCTCGCACATGTCACGCGGTACATCTGACATGAGAATATGATTGTTGCATAATTTTATATGGGTATATCGATTTGACACGTATCTTTGTCACTCTTTTATTACAGCCTAAGGTTACAGATCAAACTGCCAACTTAGCGTGGGTTCATCACATATTTATGATATACATAAATATGTGATGAACCCCATGCTAAGTTGGCAGTTTAATAAATAATCCACATCGTCAACACAATTGACTCAATTAATATTTAAAAAAATTACTAATAGCTATGCACAAGTCCATAACAAAAATAAAATAAAATTGGTCCATAATAATTTATATAGATTGAAAGTTTCTGGTTGACTTAGAAACATTTTTGCACTTGATAAATGGAATCCAGAATTGTGTTTGACAGTGTAATCTCTGTTTCAAAATATTGACTACGTTACAAACATGTTATTATAAATAAATTCAGTGCTGCAAAAATAAGTACAAGCTGCACAGACTATACTTATACTTTGCAAAAAATATTATTTATTATGAAAAAGAAAAGTCACTCAAACATTCAAATACCGAACACAATTAATACCAACTTTTTAGCAAATAAATGTACATTGTAACCTGTCGTTAAATGGTGTGGTTTAAATATATATGTTTAACCTTTCTGTTATGTATAGTGTGACGCGGACCGGTCGCGCCTGAGCAGCCGTGCTCGCGGCGTCCCTCCTACGACTTCTCTTATATAAATCGACCTTATATAAACGCGACAGCGCCTGGTTCCTACCCGCTTTTGCTGTGCTGCCAATAAGGTTGTGGTGTTTGGAGCTCTCCAGAACACGTAGCGAGCCTTTCCAGAACCACGCCCTGTTCTTTTGTTTAACGTTTAGTTAATATTTATTTAATAAAATTTAATTTATTTAATAAAATTTACTAAAATTTAATAAAATTTAAATTCATAAAGCGTTGATTGAAAATAATTAATTTTCAATCAACGCTTCGTTACTAAGGATCGGCGATGCTCATATATTTTGGCATAGTAACTACTTAGGTACTACGCGTAGAAAATAAAGTTTCTTATTATATTACAAATTTATAATTTATTTATACATTTATTTTTCTATACGGATGTTTATATCGCAATAAAGAGGAAAACTCTACGAGAAGATCAGTAGTTTACCTATTTCAATAAATGATACCTCGGAGTACAACTAACTATCGCCTAGCGACCGAAACAGAAAATGAAAAAAGTTTGACTCTTTTTCAGTACAGTTTGCAAAAACAATAAGGCTTAATAGTTTTGTCTTATGTTCATGTAAATATATCAGTGATATTTTAAATTAAACTACTTTTATATATGTGTGAAACAAAATTAATTCTATATATTTTATCTAATATTATAAATGCAAATGTGTGTTTGTTTGCTTATTTGTTACGGTTTCACGTCTTAAGACTGCGCCGAGCGAAATGTGCCAAAACAGGCGGTCACAGTTAAGTGAATAAAATCAACACTTTTTGTTTAATACAAATATACTTAAAATATTTTAACATTTAAAAATTTACCATAACAATGAATGTGTTTACAATTACTCCGTGTAAAAAACTTAATTAATTTGCACGAAAAATGCAAAAACTTCGGCTCGTGTTACATGATTTTTAGATTATAACAATACAAATCTATCCTATTTTACAGCTTAAACGAAACATAAATAGTTATATTACATTTTGTCCGTCCCAAATATTTAAGTTATTGGTTGACAATAAAGATACATATTTATCGAAAAAGCACTTCAAATCCTCCATATTATTTTACTATGGCGGCCGCGCGCCGATTTGAATATGCGCCGCACGAGCTCTGACATTATCTGTCTTACGCTCGGCGCAGTCTTAACTACTCGACCGATCATCATGAAACTTCGCATATACGTTTCCAGGGAAACAGAAAGGAACATAGGGTACCTTTCATCCAGAAAAAGTTCGGTTGTTAACCTTATTTAATCTAACCTATATGTATATAAAATACATGTCATTCATAGACAAATTAAGGCGTTAACTGTCATACTGTGTTGAACAGTAAACAACAAAGTTTTATGTTTGGTTGTTTCAAATCATTCCTCCATCGTTTGTATGTTTCGGCGCTTCAGAGTTAACTCAATATAGGTACTATTTACTCAATATCCCCAAGGATTATTGTTATTGTAGATTACTCGGTCTGATAAACTAGTTGACACCCAACTAAATTTGATTGTACTAGGTCCGCGTTAGGTTGACGCGACGGCACCAACAAACCTTGCCTTCTTTGATGTAATTTGGTGAGAACAAACTTAGTCTACACACGGCTAGTTACAGAAACGTAGACAACATTATAATTCAAGTTTCAAATATAAATAACATTTATAAAATCGATACGATGCTTTGTTGAAGTTACAAATATATATCTAGAAAAACAGCTGTCTAAGAAGCAATTAAATAATAGAGGATTAGTTTAAAACTAGACATGAAATTAAAACTAAAATTTAAATAAAATGAATGATAACCATTACAAGAGAGTGGAAAACAAGCAAAAATATATCTTATATGTATTAATGTTAGAAAATATTACAGCGGTATATTAAGTTAATGTTCTAAAAAAGCAAATTTATTTAACTAAGGTTCTCTCTGATGTATTTATAAATAAAAATAATTGGTAGTCTTATATTAATTTATTACATTCACGGACGGTAAAATATTAGGGGTGTCCACCACAAATCAAGTGAATACAAAAGCAACATTCCAACACCATAACATTACATCGCAATTGTAGCGTATCAACGCAGTCCTAACCGGCTTATTTATTGAAAACTTGTTTTTGTCGTTGCGACCAGGAAACTCGAGGATTTCCACGACCCGGCCAAATCCTGGCAATAAAATGAGCCGTAAAACCTGTTGGCGACATAACCAGGCCGTTGTGAAATTGATTGTGAGTCAAGGGCGGCCAAGGTCGAGCACCCACATTTTCTCTTTAAGATAATGCTGAATCGTATAAAGTATCATTTCTAAGGTGTGGGTATCATTTTCGTGGTATCAAAATCGATTTCATTAGCGTTCTTACGTGATTTTGTCGATCAAGGAATTTCATATTGCGTTGGGATTCCTGATATTTTGTCGCTTTGTAATCTTTGTTACCGCATCTGCGTGGGTTTGGCACTCAATGACTATTGAAGCAGTAACCAGGTTATTATTGAGTTGATTTTAAATTAATGACAGTCAAGATTATGGCATTACATTCAATTTTAGTATTTAAGATAACGCACAGATATAAAGCTTGTTTCACATTGCGTCATCATCGATTTAATTAGCACCATAAAATATTTTAACTTTGGAGGCATATGTTTATTTGCGTGCTCCTTGTATATTTGGTTAGAAATGTACTTTTGTGAATTAATAAACTTCATTCAATGCTTTAGTGAAATTATTATGTATTTTTCTAATAAAACATACTGAATACATATTGTCAATACTTAATAAACTCAAAAGTTAAGGATTATTTATTTAATATTTTATTATAATCTTTGAGATATGTCATCACATTTAAAGTACATGTTCACGTAGTATTTATTTATTTTTATTTATTCTAGAATATACTCGATAAAAAATCACGAACCAAGGGACAATTTAATAAAGTTAAATAAAAAAATATATTGCGAAGAAGTCTAGAGGCAATAAAAGGTTTGGAATGAAATAAATCTTGAGTGGCTAAAAAAATCTGTGACTTTGTTCAAAACAATAGGTAACTATCGATTTGAACGAACTTACAGATTTTATTGTGAAAATAAGTTCATCTTCAATTTTTTTAATACTTAATGTAGGACTAGTAGAGCCTCGCTGATTTCAGCATGAATGGGCCGGCTCAACCGGGAAAGAACTACCCTATCACAGAATATCGACGTGAAATAGCAGAATTCTTACTGTTGTGTTTCTTTCGGTGAGTGAGAGTGCCGGAGGCTCAATCACCCTCTTTCCCCCTTCCCGCTGCTTCTCCTTCCCACTTCGTTTCCTAAAGGGTTGGCAACGCGAAAGTGATGCCTCTGGTGTTACAGGCGTCCATAGGCTACGGTGACCACTTGCCATCAGGTGGGCCGTATGCTTGTGGGCCAACTTAGTTGTATAAAAGAAAAAAAGAATTTACAATTAATTAAATTGTAAAATATACCCAAGGGATACTGATGATACTGAAATGTTTGCAGCCAATAAATGTTTAAGATTACTTGCTAGACTGCATCAATGGCGCAGTGGTGCTAAGTGCAACTGCTAAGCATGAGGTCACGAGTTCGATTTCCAACCCGTGATCTCATATCTGACAATAATAAGTCTTTTATGTTACCTATTCCGTCAAGACATTCTGAGTAGCACGGGGTTTGAAGCAGTGCTCGATAGATGACAATAGGGATCTTGCCCCTTATACGTGGGACCTTAAACCATACTTGGCGAGTTATGGATGTATCTTTGCCTACCCTTTCGAAAAAATACGCATTCCACTATGTATACATGTACATATTATGTATGTTATGACAATTGTACGGTATCCAAGGAAACTAAACTTTTATTGATTGCATGTGTTATTCATAATCGTACACGACATCATATAACTTAGAGGTTTTGGATTACTTTTTTGGACGTGTAAAATTATAAAAGAACTTGTTAGTTAATAGATAAATATGTAGCAAAGATGACTAATCGCATCATAGTTTTATAGACTAATTTGGCAATTAATTTTTTAGCGAGATGAAAAACATTCACATCATAATCTGTTCACTCATATTTTAAATAAAACCATTTGTAAACATACCCATCAACGTATAAACCACGAGCTACGTAAAGTAAAGCCGACCTTAACTAAAGGTCCAATCTCCACCAGGATTACATCGAAACAATGCCTTCTTTGAAACCTTCAATGTTGGCAAATCCTTGATACTGCGAAAGAGCATGGGGCAATTACATAGAAACAGATGATATTAAATTCTAATTATTATTCCGTATTATTAAACTTTTATTATATTAACTATGTTTTAACTATAAAATATTACATATATTATAATTTAGAAATTAAATCTTGCAAAGGTGTATCGTCATAATATGTAACTGTCTGTAAGCAAGTGCAGTAACGTAGGTTATGAAAACTTGGAATACCAGGGATAATAGTCGCATGTTGTTGATCTTTAAAATAGAAGTAATTGTGCTGTAATCGCAAGGTTCAAAGATTCCTCTGCTTACAGCGCCACCTCAAGAAACCTAGAAAGCTTACTTACAGCACGTACACAACACAGGGTAGTTTCACTGTTCATATTTTTTAGGTGTAGGGTCATCCGCAGTTGAGTGCCTCAAGTTTTAGTGTAAAGCCAGATGCAACTTAGCGTGAGTGATGCTTTTCTCTCTGAATATCAACACTATAACAAAGTAAATTAATTGACTTATCTCATACCTATCCCTAACCCACACACCATCTAATTTTATCTTCCACATCATAGACACGAAAATCAAGGACTTAGCAACTTAAGGCCTAGAATAAAATATGAAGAAAAATGTAATCACCACACTTTCTAAGTATGACTGAATAGATAAGATGTTGTTCGCAAACATATCAATAAAGTTAGAACTTAGCCTACTGATACTGACAGTAATGGATGCAAAATTACTGGGACCGACGCGACTTCGTCCGAGAGGATTTATTAACTGACGGACCAGGGGTACTTGCAAAATATTTTCTAAAATAGACTTAAGACTAAGTTACTCCTTAAAACATCAGCTATCTGCCAGTGAAAGACCCGTCAAAATCGGTCCAGCCTTTTCAGAGATTCACCGAAGTAAACAGACAAATAGACAAAAATTTTAAAATAGATTCTTTGTTATAGGTAACGTATATACCTTCATTTGCGTTTAGTAAAAAGCTGTTATTTTGACATTAGAAACTAATCAATTTTATTTATTTGTATAGATAAGCGAAGCCTTATAGATAGGACTGAGATTCCTTGATATCGCAGAAGCAATGCCGGAGAACTACATACATCTACCGTACCATACATTCGTGATAAACAAGCACACTGCTAGTCTAATGGCAAGTATATAGTGATGTCTCTTGTGCTCTTGCAACAAAACCTATTTTGCCACATGTAATAAAGAGAAATAAAGCTAAGGGTGGGTAAGGAAGAAAAAGTCATGTAAAGGTAAAAATGAGCTACATTTCAAATTTGATTTAAAAGGAAGACATTATAAAATTTGACCTTAACCTGTGAAATGTTTGAATGCCAGATATAATTAAAAATCTATTATGCCTGAGCGCCGGTGCGCCGCTGCAACTTAATAGGTGAAGTTGTCAAGTATTACACTTGTCTGTATTTTATACTAATAATTATAAAGCTAAAGATTTTGTTTGTTTATTTGTTTGTTTGTTTGGTTGAACGCGCTAATCTCAGAAACTACTAGTTCGAATTGAAAATTCTTTCAGTGTTGGATAGCCCATTTATCGAGAATAGGCTATATAACATCACGCTATGACACGCTATAACAGCAGCAGAGCAAAAATGAAAAATGTTGCAAATATGGGGCAAATTCTTTTATTTGAAGCAGACGAAGTCGCGCGGGTCAGCTCGTTTAATCATAAAATTTTTAGTATTTAGAGATAATTTTCTTGAAAATTGACCCGTTTACTACTTGATTTCGGCCTATAAAGACAGGGCAAAGATAGAAACAGATTTACGCATTTATATGCGTTAGGAATGTGGAGATTAGAATCTATTTATATTCTGTAAATATAAAGTACACAATAAACATTTAGTCTAAATCGTTTTGTTTATTTAAGCTCTCGAGTGCACTCGTTTTTAGACAGAATAATGTAAATGTTATCAAGAACTCTTCTTAATGCAGACATTGGAATAATAGGCTACAATAAAGATTGTAGTTTTGTATTTGTGTACTCGTTTAAAACTAATCTTTTAGCTAATAGTGGGTACTTCAGAATTAAGAATTTGTTTGGATATATGTATCTACATTAGGTTGAAAGTAATTAGGAGTGGATTAGGTCAGAATCTTGCTATTGCTAATGTACCGAGTGAAGTGAGTTTATACCACACAGGGCAAAAAAATAAGTGTGCCACATTAAAGCTTTAAATACTGGAATTTTATTTAATTCTCTACATCTGTTGTTTATATGGAGTAACATTGCCTTCTACATATTTGACGACTAGAGTTTACCCGCGGCTTCGCTCGCGTTGACGTACATTTCGTCAAATTTCTGTGATGAAAGGTAACCTATGTCCTTTTCTGTATCGCTGGCAACGTGAATGTGATGATCGGTTGAGTAGATAAGGCGTGAAAGCGTAACAAGCAAACAAACTCACATTCGCATTTATAATATTAGTTGGGATTAATAATAGTAATATTATATCACATACACACAACACCATCTAGCCCAAACTAAGCAGAGCTTGTACTATGGGTACTAGACAATGGATAAACATACATATAATTATAATTTTTTTTTGTAAATACATACATATTATACATAGAAACACCCAGACCAAGACAAACATCCATGTCCATGCACACAAATGAATCGAACCCGCGATCTTAGTAATTATATGTAACTTAAAGCCAGCGGTGATCCATGTTAGTCAAAATAAAAACGGAATCAAATCCCAGAAAATTAATCATTTAAATTACATTTCTTAAGTCTGATAGCATTCATCGCTCACTCACTCAATTCATAAAATACATCTGTGATATTCGTACAAAATAAAATTACACTCATCTGTACAAATGGGGTACGCTATTCTGGTTGGCTACATCAATTTCTCACAAAATATATTTCTCTAGATGTCACAAAAACTGCGGGTCACTCGTTGGTCAGTTATTAGAACATTTTTTACGAAAACTTTTCTGTACTCAACAAAAAAGGTTTGCTGCATAAGCCGGCAGATTTTGTTTTAGTTTCTGTAAAAAGAAAAACGTATCGTTGCAGACTGTACATTACTATTTTTTGACTAGATTTTGCCTGCGGCTACGCTTGCGTAAATGTAGATTAGATTAGGTTAGTAACAGTACTTTTTTCTAGATGAAAGGTACCCTATCTCATTTTTCGTTCAACTGACAACGTGTATGCGAAGCTTAACAAACAAACTCACTTTTTCGTTTATAATAGTGGTTAGACTTATCACTCTCATGTAGCACCTCCATGGCATATGTCATAAGTTGTGTTTATATTTATGGCCTATAAAAGGTCTCGCAATTGCTCGCCTTGAATCTAGCACAGTTCTATTATGACGTGGGAGAGCCACGCTTCAGCACGAATGGGCCGGCTCGACCGGAATGATACCACGGCCTCATAGAAAACTGGCGTGAAATAGCGCTTGCGTTGTGTTTAGTCGAGTGAGTAAGGGTACCGGCAAATTTAATAGGAACGTAACGCACTTGTGACTCCTCTGGTGTTGCGAGTGTCCATAGGCGGCGGTAATCGCTTACCATCAGGCGATCCGTCTGCTCGTTTGCGTCCTATACCATAAAAAAGTGATTATCTATTATGAAAAGTCTCACTCTCTTAGTGCCTACACTTATGTATGGAAGTGGAAGTTGAATATGTCAAAAGAAGCATGAGAGCAGATTAAATACTGTAGAAATGAGAGCGTTGAGAAACAAATATGGTGTGACTCTGAAAGATAGAATAAGGAATAGTGTGATTAGAGAGAGATGCGGCATGAAAGTAGATATTGTGACGAGAATATAAAAGGGTATGTTAAGCTGGTTTGGGCATGTAGAAAGAATGGACGAGAAAAGACTGACTAAGAAAGGTTATAAGGCTAATGTGACTGGAACAATCGCAAGGGTATGACCTAGGAGAACGTTTCTTGATCAGATCGGCAACATTCTGGACAAACGCCAGGTTAACAGCACCTTAAACCGGCGTTCGTGTATGAGGAATGTGATGAAAGTGAATGAAGCCAGAGAAGTGTGTCAGGATCGCAGCAAATGGAAATCCGTAGTCTCTGCCTACCTGCCTACCCCTCTGGGAAACAGGCGTGAATCTATGTATGTACATATGTATGAACATTCTCAACAGCAGGAGTACGGAGTTTGAAAATTACGCTTAGCTTTCCTTAACTTATAATTTAATACATGTCCACATAAAGATATGGGTGCTGCCGATGAGCGTATTTGCTCGAAGCAACACATTATTATCTAATATGCATGACAATAGCGATACCGAACAATACTATGTGACGTGTTATGCTCAAGGAATATATGCCACAATAAGATTAGCAATGCTATGCAGAGCCTATGAAGCAAGCGATCTGTTGTTCTGTGGTCGCGACCATTATAAATGTTACGTAGTACCGAATCATATGATACTGGCAATATTTAGCTCCATTAATTGGAAGTGAGCCTTTTGCCGTCTCCTAATTACCTAGTTTAATAAGATTGCCTGTGTAATAATACAATTAGACCACAATAGTTTATGCGAGCACGGTTACATTATAAGACCAATAAGGGAAATAAATTCTGTTTATTTTTATTGTCAACTTATATTAAATTTAAATTTAGCTGGGTATAATTAGGTTGACGTTGACACTGTACTGTACATTGAAGATTAAGAAACCTAACTTGTTAAGGTTTCCTGTATCTGAAACTTTGTTGTATTTTTATTTGTTGATGTATGCAAAACAACTGCACAGATTTTGATTCGGGTTTTACAGTTTGATAATTATTAAATTTGATGCCGTTAAGTAGATTTTTGCGTTTTAAAATATGCTCTGTATCATACTATGGTATGATCCGCGTAATGACTTTGAAAGACGATTGAATATCGGACGAACAGTTCTCCATGCGGACAAGTTCGCAGAAACCTAGTTATATTAAATTTATCTATACAAATATTATAAAGAGGAAAGATTTAATTTTTTGTTTGTTTGTAATGATTCAACTCAAAAACAACTAAACCAATTTAAAAAAAATATATTTATTTATTATTTTATTATTATTATTATTTAACTGATATACGCTGTGCGTAAAAGTTAAAAAGTAAAAGAATAAAATTAAAAAGATATTTCAATATTAGTAAACTATAGTATATTATCAGCGAGTAACATCTACAACAACGCTTTATTATATTTAATTTTATGAACAGTACTGTTACTTTTTCTTTTATTTTACCTGAGGGATTGCATTGACGCATGCCTCTCCGCGGGGCGACGAAGAGGTTATGTCGAACTCACCGGGGACAAGATATCCCGGTAATACCGACTAAACCTACCACGGTGTTCCTCGACATAACCAGAAGCGGGGAGGTCCTGCGCGAATCACTTTCACATGCAATCGCCCGACTGCCGCGACCAACTCACGGCGCTGCGAAGACCAGGCAGGGCAATCCGCCAACGTGTGCAGCGCCGTGTCTACAACAACATTGAACATCACCGCAGTCGCCGCAGTGGTGACAGCCGGCCGCTAATAATTGCCGGCCTATGCGACACAGGAACTGGCCAAAGCAACCGTGGCCTGTCATTACCTGTGTCAGGCGGAACGTGAGGGCGCCTTGCCGCCTCTCCAGCCACTCCTCAAAAACGGGACTTACCGCTACGACCGTGGCGTGCCAGTTTTTTTTTTACATTGTTGTGTGCTTTGTCGCATACCCCTCCGCGGGGTCGGGCGGAGTTGTTATATCGAACTCACCGGGGTAAAAGAAAGATGTTGAAACGATGATAATGGATCTCCCGGAATACTGACTAAATCTACCACGGTGTTCCGCAACAAAACCGCTATCGACGGGGCCGCGCGAATCACTTGCACATGCGGTTGTGTCCCCGTCGAAGTTTCGACCCTCCGTATGAAACTACCGTTTCATACGGCGTCACTACACAAAGAGACCTACCCTATAGGCACTCACTCACAAAACCCTACTCTCCCCCCCTAGAGGGGAGACGGACTGGACACAGAAGCGCGCGTGGAAACACGCACGCCGCCTCTCGGACCTGGTGCTGATTGGATGGCGGGCAGGCCCACGAAACCCGCCACCCTCAGGTC
Organism: Catocala fraxini; assembly: GCA_930367265.1. Taxonomy (NCBI): domain Eukaryota; kingdom Metazoa; phylum Arthropoda; class Insecta; order Lepidoptera; family Erebidae; genus Catocala; species Catocala fraxini. The sequence continues at coordinate 29,566,579 of OV884028.1, read as the reverse complement.
AAACCTCAGGGCGGCTGGAGGCCGTCTTGCGGCCTCCGGCGCTCGGCTCTGCAGTTGGGAAGAGGAATTAAGCGCTTCCTCTCCCGCTCCGCCGCCTCCTTGATGGACATGACTTCCTCACAGAAGGAGGCGACGGCGTTCCACGACCTCTCGCTCCGGACCATAGATTGAACCACGGCCGGGAGCGAGAGGGCAACCAATCCGACTGCCGCGATCAACTCACGGTGGGTGACAACCGGGTGTCTCTTGCTGGCCTATACGACACAGGAGCTGGCCAAAACAACCGTGGCCAGTCATTACCTGTGTCAGCTGGCAGGTGAGCTCTCCAGCCACTCCTCAAACATGGTACTTAACGCCACGATCGTGGCGTGCCCGGGTACTGTTACTAACTTAACCAAATCTAATCTACTTTTACGCGAGCGAAGCCGCATGCAAAATCTGGTATTGTATATACATATGTATGTATATTGTTGAATAATAAAATTATATTGAACCAGATATTTATATCAAATATATTTCATAAGATGTATCTATTTCGGGCTTATTCACTTAAGAATTCATTAGATATTTAATTAACGAAATCATATTGTTACGATAAAATTATATTTTCGTATCACGAGTTATATCGACTGAAAGCTCCTCATTTTATTTTATTTGTTAAATACTATGATCTAATGAGATACATTCTTAGAAATAAATAATTCCATTAACAGGATTTAGCTATTCATATAGCGTAGGCAATATTATTAATAAAAGCGTCACTTCTCATGTTATTATTATGTATACGAACAGAAACTAGATATCTTTTAAAAAATGGCGACTATCTTAAATTGTTCAACCACTTTTTGGACTTGGAATGTTAGCTTTTCTGGTGTTATACGGTCTTCTTAAATACTTACTTTTAGATACTTTTTGTAGTAGATATTAATATTTATCGTCCATATTTACCTGCCTCATGTCTCGTAGAATAAGTTTGTAATCATATTGGTGGTCGATTGTGTGAGAACTTAGTTTGATTCCGAGCAAGCTAAATGTCATCGCAATAGTAGCACGAAGTCTAGAAACTTTATAGACGGTATGGCACTTTCCTTATGGCAATGTCATACTTCTATGAGTAATGCTATATGCATATATGTATGTTCGTGCGTGTTATATGTATCTATCTATTGCTACATACCTACCAGAGGTAAGGTCAAAATATCATGTGGGTTCGTCTAATAAAGAATACCAGCTTTTCTAATGCGCCAATTGTATCTATTTTGATAAAGTTTAATGTATTTCATTAATTGAATACATTGTTACAATTCTTTTAAACAGGTATACCCGGAGTCAATTACTGAAACAGTTATTAAAAAACCGATTTTGATTTTTCAAGACATCTCTCAACAATCAGTTGGTCTTTAACAAAGTAATCAATCATTCGGAAATATGAATCGATCATTATTTTAGAAACAACCTTTGTGTTCGAAGCATTCTTTATGAAATAACGTATAATGTATATTGTACTGGTAGCGACGCCTCGTGCCGAGTGATCGATTGATCGATTGAAAAGCTGATAAGTTAATGATTAAGCTTAACTCACACGTACAAGCACGACAATCTTTCGTCACAGGGACGCCATGTAACTTATCTGAAATGATCTTATTTTGTATCCCTTTGAGCGAACTACAAGGATACAAAAAAGGGCGAATTTGGATGGATTACATCAACCAGTATAATATAAGTATCAGACACTGGTCTTGAATCCTTTACACAAGGACATTACATTCAAATGTTATTTTGACATGATTTTAAAATGTATGCTATTAGAACCTACGTATTACTGAAAAATTATTGATTTTAAACTTTTGTTGCTACTTATAATTATTATAAATTCTTTGCATGTCGGGTAAACCGGCGAAATATGTGAACATTTTTTATCATGTACAATTTGAACAACTTAATAAATATAATGTTTCATGCAAATAAATAATCATTTCATTTCATTTCAAGGAGCAATGCATTAATTTTACTAAAGACTTTGATAAAAGACATTAGTTATACTTCCTTTTCGATAGTCATCTCCTAGTCTCGTTTAGAGTACGCAAAACTAAAAAGACAATGGCTACCGAGATTTTTTTTTATTGCTATTGGTGGAAGACGACCTGTTGGCCCACCTGATGGAAATTGGTAACCGCTGCTCATGGACTTCAGCAATGTCAGGACACAGCAAAGCCGCTGCCTACCGTGAAAGAAGAACTCTCTTTAAACCTCGTTTGAAGCCTTCTTCAAACGAGGTTTAAAGAGAGTTCTTCTGCGCTATGATATGTCCTTACATATCATAACGCTCGGGAAACACCAAAGCAGGCAGTTCATTCCAGAGCTCACACGTACGTGGGAGAAATGATTGCTGAAAGCGTACCGTCTTGGATTTGAACGCTTCCAGGTGATATGGATGAACCCTGCTTCGTTTTCGAGTGGTAAGGTGACAGAAAAAGGCCGCTGGTACCAAATCAAAAAAGTTTTTCAGGGCACTCCCTGTGAAAGACTTGGTAGAACACGCAGAGAGACCCAAAGTCTCTCCATTGCTCCAACGACTCCAATCTATCCGTGAGATTGGGATCATCGACGATTCGAACTGCCCGTCTTTGTAGGGAGTCAAGTGGGTCGAGCTGGTATTTAGGGGCCCCTGCCCAGAGATGCGAGCAGTACTCCACGTGTGGCCGGACCTGTGCTTTATAAAACACAAGACCTGGTGTGAGGTACCGCCTCGCCCTGTTCAGTATACCCACCTTTTTGCTCGCTAATTTAGCTTTGTCCTCCATGTGACTCCCAAACTGGACTTTATTCGATATTTCCACGCCGAGGATCGCAATACTTTCGGAGATACGGAGAGTGATTCCTTGGAACTGTGGCGTCATGATAAAAGGGTCCTTCTTGGCAGTAAACGCGCACACTTGTTTCTTTGAGAGGTTGAATCGAACTAAGTTCCGTTCACGCCATTCAGAGGCCCGCCCAAGAGTGTCCTGGACTTCAGATACAAGTTGTGTTCGTCTTTCCTGTATCATGCTCCAAGGGACATTCTGATAGCTGGTATAACGCGCTTCACCCGTGCTGTCATCCGCTTAGCAATATATGTTCTCGATTGACAACAAGTCATTGATATGCAGGATGAACAGCGTTGGAGAGAGCACCGAGCCTTGAGGAACACCAGAGTTAATGGTTTTGGTTTCGGAGCTGCAGCCATCAATGACGACTGTAATGCTCCGACCATCCAGAAAGCTAGCAATCCATTTGCAGAGTCCCTCGGAGATTCCATAAGATGGTAGCTTCGATAGAAGGGCCCTATGCCAGACCCTGTCAAATGTCTTAGCGATATCGAGGCTAACGGCCGGAGCCTCTCCCTCTCCCTGCAAAGATGTGTGAGGTACGCTAGAAGATCACCAGTCGAACGACCATGGCGGAAGCCATACTGGCGGTCACTAATCAGCTGATGATCTTCAAGATACCGCAGCAGAAGGCGGTTTATTGACCGCTCCATAACTTTGGAGAGCAAGGAAGTAATCGCTATCGGCCTATAGTTTGAAGAATCCGACCGGTCAGCCCTTTTCGAGATCGGGTGAACATGAGCGACCTTTTACGAAGATGGAACCCTGTTGGAATTGTAAGAAAGACGGTATCAGCGCGTTAAAACAGGGGTCAACTCAGGGGTGCACGTCTTAAGTACCACTTAAGACGTGCACACCAAAAGTTTGAGCTCACGCCTAACTGCACGCTGCTTGATGCGGATTTCAGGCAAAGAGCTCTCACACCTTGGGATCGTAGGTGATGTTTGTCTCCCACATCATCCAAAGTTAAGTTTGAGGCAAAGAGTGGTATCAAAAGATAGGCCTTCTCTTTTGTACTATGGGCCAGACTGGCATCAGATTTACGCAGTGGTGGGAGACTGACCTGGCAAAAATTTCCTTGCGCAGCCTTGGCGAGCGCCCAAAAAGCACGACTCCCTGAAGGATGTCTTCCAAGGCGCTCGCCAATTCTAGCAACGTTTTCCGCCTTAGCCTTAGCAATAGCCTTCTTGTTCTAGTTTCAAGCAGAAATCGATATTGAGACTACGGTTGATATCATTATAAAAAGCTGACAGTCAGAATTGGAACGTATGAGTCAAGCCTTATGAGCATTCCCAAGCGTATTTTACTATGTGAACTTCGTACATTTACTTATGGCCAAATATTATCGTTATCTTGCTTTAACATACAGTTTTTAATAGTGGATGACATAGACGAATAAAAATAAATGAACATAAAATCGGTGATTTTTCCATTTTATATAGGCAAGCGTTATTACTATTTAAGTGTGAATCTTTCATAACTGACTATATGATGATATAATAAAGCATTCATTGACTAAATCTAGTTACTTTTAATAAATTGTTGGTTAGCACATACATACATACAGCGTGCTAGGGCGGTATACATTTTCCCAGATATGCTTTTAAATCTCACGTAAGGTGTATATAATAGATAAACCTGTTGCCGTACTAATATTGGCAATTTCTTGACTGAAAGTCCTGGATAGATTAAATAACACTTGGCTTGACCCGGGGATCAGAAACCTTATGCATAGCAGTCGCATGCACTACTGCTGCACCACCGAGTTTATCCGATATTAGCAGTATGTGAATTATTTATTATAACTAGCCGAACAAGCAATCTCATATATTTAACTAAGACTCCATAATTTAAACTCACAAACACTATACTGTGATTGATCACAGTCTAGTGTTTTTGAGTGTGTGTGTGTGTGTGTGTGTGTGTGTGTGTGTGTGTGTTGACACTTATCCTATAAAGAAGTACGGAAGGATCATTTGTTAGAAACCTTCGTAGAACAACTACGTTCAAAATCGTTAAGAGTCGGTAACTAATTTATAGACATTGTTTGTTAATGATTTTCCAAACAGATATTTATGAGTTGACGCCGCTAACGGCTTTGGTTGCTGCGATGGTTTAAAGAACACTTGAAAGTTGACGATAAATTACGTGTAACAATTGCCTTTTGATTATATTTTCGTACAGAAATGGTAATTTATACAGAGTGTAAAAGAGAAATGTGGGTATTTTCCAGGAACATTTCAGAGCACTAACTGAAAAATATTTTCGCCAACTATATCGATAAATCTGACCACGCATACATTGCAATAAATAAAGAGTATATTTTATTTTCACACCTATATGAAAGACACCAAGTATAATATTCATAGGGCGCCGGTGGCTGTGATTTTAGATAGATAAAATTCTCAGTAGCGGCGTCAATTGGTCCGTCCCATCGTAATGTCTGGGACCTAAAATCGTCGATATTTTTTTTACCTGCGTCGCGGGTACTTTCCTAACATTCAAACAACAGATACAAACAACATACAGACTCGAAACAATCATTTGTGGATCACTCAAAGTTTTGTCCCGTGTGGGATTCGAAGCCACAACGTTCAGCGCCATGACAATGGCGAAATTCAGGTGTAATACACCTCTACCCACCTCTTCTGCTACTGAAGTGTGTGCGCAATTGTCGTAATGTCGACTGAAGTCCTTAATTCGATACCTAAATACTAACATTGAGTTGCTTAATAACAAAAGAAACAGGATGACATTCAAACAAAGCGTTTTACCAAAAACACAGCCAAGCTAAAATTGTTCTCGTTTCCAAGCACCAGTTCAATATACGTGCCCAAACTAGGCCCCTGGTACATCCATTACCAATAAATGTTTGACACAGAAAAAACAAAACATTTACTTAAGTCTGATATTTACATGCTTGTATTACCAAAGCACACATACAAGACACTTAATAACATGTCTTCGGTAGTTTGATATGAAATATTTGTTTATTGGACTTTATCCAAAACAGAGACGTCATTTGTGCCTGTCCAATAAAGCTAGGACTCGCCCGCCCCGCGGTTACGTTGTCACTCACGCTTTAGAGAGAGCTTTGTATTATGTTGCAGAGATCATTTTAAGTTGGGTAGCTAATAAGAAGGCATGATCATGTAAAATTAAATGTTCTTAAAAGCCCAAAAGGTAGTCTCTTATGAATTTAACGCTTATTTTTCATTGCAGTTTAATTTAAGTTTACAATTCTGATGTCAATATAAAAGCTATTGCAAATAAATCTCTATCTTGTATTATATAGATATAAAACGATTTGATAGGCATATATTTAAAACTGTCAAAATAATTAAACATATTTATTTATTTATAATAATTAATAATAATAATTTATTCAATAATAATACAGGGGTATACATTTTTGTAATTAGTCTAAAATAATATTATACTACAATAAATTATAATTATCCTTAATCTGGTACATGTTTTACATATACTTTAATCAGCCGACATTGTGCATTCTAATTTAATTTCAAGCGCTAGGTTTAATAAAGTGGTTGCCTGAGCTAGGTTGAGACCTGTGTTTCAGGCTATATCTCTACTTACAAAACATATATGCCAAGTAATATTAGTTTAGGTCAATGTGCATAAACTTAAAATGAAATATGTATATTGATACAATAAAAATACTTAAAAAACATATTATTACAAATTACTGACGACTTAAGGCTATTTTACAACTGTAAGCAAATTCTCCGTATCGGAGTAGGTCAGTGTTTGCAGGTGTTTGGTAACAATAACATTACATTGTTTATAACTTAGACTATATATATCTAAAATTCTATTTAATCTTTTATATAAAAATGGTCCTAGGAATAAGAAGAATTTATTTACAAAGGCATGTTAGGCATGAAGCTTAGTACATACTAAATCTTTTCGTCTCTTGTCTGGAGGAAGTGGTCTGAATGGAAGTAGTGTATGTTGTTTAAGCACGGTGTGCAGAATAAGCAATTGGCGAACAGTTAGGACATTAGTGGATTGGTACAACTCATAGGTAGGAAACATGAAAGGTCGAAACGTCGCCACTTTTAGAATAGCCCGTTGAGCTCGCTCCAGTGTCAATAAAATCGTTTTCGATGTTCCACCCCATGAGGTAATGCAGTAAGATATGATTGACTGACATAGTGACAGGTATACTTGTCTTAATAATTTGAAGTTAGCGGCCCCACGAATGGTTTTAACAATAAATATTAACTTTCGTAATCTCTTACATAATAACTCAACGTGATTGCGAAAATTTAGATTAGCGTCAAGCGTTATGCCGAGATATTTTATAAAGTGTGTTGATTCTAAAGTAGGAAAGTGCATGCGGCGTCAGCGTGTGAATGATATTTATTATTGTGAGCAAATAATATGTCATTAGGTGAATCATATGTGTTGTTGCGCATTGAGAAGTGAATATATTTTGTTTTCTGGGTATTTAGGGTTAGTACATTATCAAAAAGCCATTTACTAACTTTATTGAAGCCATGCTAAGCGTGTGTAGTCGCTTCAGTCCAAGTTTTGCCCGTGAATAATAGGGCTGTATCATCTGCATAAGATACCATGATACCATTTTGGAGTTTTAGGTTGCATAGGTCATTTATGTAGATCAGAAACAGCGTAACTCAAGTATACTGCCTTGAGGAACCCCATAAGGAGCATTGGGGATTCATTTTTTTTTTATTAGATCACAAATTAAGTTATAATCAAAGAAAAAGGGTGGCGTATGCAGTATAAAGCCAGATTGTAGCTCTTACTATATGTGCAGATAATGTTCCAAGTAAGATTGGAGAAGGTGAGTCCAAAATATTTCTAGCGTCATTAAAAACGACAGCTTGTATTTTATTTATACAAATAAAGAGAAATTGTAAGCATTATCCTCGTAATCAACCCAATATTTTCTATTTTAAAAGACATGGCATTGTGTCTAATGTTTTCTGCTATGAGAAAATTATTTGAATAAATATAATATAACTAGACGTATCCACAGTTTCACTCACGTTTGATATAGCGTGATGTTATATAGTCTATAGCCTACCTCGATAAAAGAGATATCCAACACAAAAAAAAAACAATTTGAACCACTTGGTCCTGAGATTAGCGCGTTCAACCAAACAAACAAACAAACTCTTCAGCTTTATAATATTAGTATAGCTGATATAATATAACATAAATAATTCATAAATGAATTATCACAAGTGAAAAACGTACCCCTAAGCTGATAATTGTCTTTACAAATGGAGACGACCTCTGGAAAACTTCATAAAACCAAACGAACATGGATTAATTATAAATTTTTGATAGGATTTATAACCTTACATCTTCCCATGAACTTTGTCTATGATAGACTAGATAACTTTGAAATACTTTTCTTGGTGCTTACTAACTTTGTAATTTAGGGAAGTAACGTAAAAATATAACCTACGTAGCTTCTAGTACTGTTTCTTCTATTAGTTTTTTTTTAAGAAAACATATAAGCACTTAGAACCAGGCTAAATTTAGTTAGCTAAACTTAATAAACAAATATTATTATATTATTATTATTTATATAGTTCATGTTTAGCAACAAACTCGGAATCATTATATATTTTATGTTGTGTGACCCCAATACTATCGAAATTGGCACAAAGTATTAAGGAAGTAAAATATCTTTATCATAAAATATGCTTTATTGTAGACATAAGTTGCTTAACATTTATTTATATAAAATAGAACAAAGATCCGTTAGTCCTATTTTGTGTTTTACCTTTCTCTAGATTTTTAATTATAGGTATTAATTTTGTTTCTGACCTAGGCAGTATATACCACAAAAAATATCGAGGCTCAAAAGAACTTCCAAGTTTTTAGCTCAATAGAATAGAGAAGAGCTCTTGAATTCCCCGAGTCCAAGAAAGGATTAATTAAAATACTTATTTTGCCCTGACCCTGACAATCATTTGTTATATTTAACTTTAGACCTGTGCACAACTCGATATCGTAGCCATATATAAATTGGCTTATTGCATTATATTGCTTGGGTATACAGTTCAATACTTTACTACAAATATTTGTAGTCACGTGCCTTTAACACTAGACGCCATGCCTCACAAACCTAGCCACAGTAGCGGATGTCATGTGTGACAACGCTTTGTAGCGGCGACCCGTAACTATGAAGCACCGCAGGCTCCGCTACGAGCCACCTACCATTAAAAGAAGAAAAAGTAAAATATCACATCGCAACACTGACTATCGGCAAATAGGGCTTAGGCTTTTATGTGTACCGACAATTTTTTTGGATTTTTCTATTCCATATCCAACAGCCATCGCAGTACAAATATCTCAATTAAAACTAAAAAAAACTAAAAACTAAAAAAGGTTAACCCGAAAATATCAACATGAGTTAAACCGTAATGTTATCTATATAATGTAAATAAACTTTCCAACTAATAGATTGTATGTATATATGTATGTATTTACCTTATGTGGGGGCCAGTCAGTGCAGACCGGTGACACTTCGACCCAGTGGGATCTTTTTTATCGACACTCTCCCAATAACGACTGCCATAGATGTTCATGGCAGCCGGGACCGACGGCTCGACGTGCTCTCCGAGGCACGGAGCAGGCGATAATTGGCAATCAATACGCACATAATTTCGAAAAGTTATATAACTTCCGAAAGTCAGTGGTGCGCGACGTGGGTTCGAATCCGAGACCCTCTGCATTGCAGTCTGTTGGTCTCCCCACTAGCTATCGCTGCTCTGTGGGGAGACCAACCTCAAATTGTATGTAAGAGGATATAAGGACCGAAATACATACGTATTGGGTTCTCTTAATTGGTAATTAGTACACAGTTTCACGTATTACCGTAGTTAACCCAAATTTGGCTACAATTTATACGAAAAGGTTTCCTCGTGTCATGAATGGGTTTGTTAATCCAAAACGTTAATAACATACACTCTTACTTGACTCAGGATGGCTTCTAAGAGAGGTAGGTCCAGCGAGATACTTATTTGTAATTAAAACTTGGATTCACTTTTATTTGTTGAAAATGACAACGTCTATTTAAGGGCTCAAAACGTATATCACGGGGGACTTAACAAACATTACCGCTACTGGGTACACATACCGAGATTCAGAACAATTATTTTTTATATATGAATAGTGGTTATGTGATTTCGTCGCTAATGTGCTGAGTATCGCTAATCCGATTACGGCATGGAAAAGTTGTTATATAATATACCTACGTAGTAATATTTTAGAGAAGAAAAGTATTGACGATAAACATATGTCGTCGTGAACTTAATTTTTTTCTTAGATATTCAACCATCTTTTCTCATATATATTTTATCCAATGTGTAGATCGATCTCACACACTTAACGCATTAGAAGTATTAATCCTATTGAATACCACAGCAGCACGTAGGTGACCAGTAACATCAGAATTTTAATTATGTCATGTATTCTTAGAATTGACATAATAAGTGACAACCCTAAACTGTTTTGTCTGTACATTCATTTCCAGTAAACGGATTGCATCCGTAACACTTGATATATAGATGAGATAAAAATTTAAACTTCAGACCACAGTAGCCTGAGAACGATATCTAAAAGCGTACAAAAATAGCATTTCCAATGATACGAAACCATTCACATTGGAGCACAGTATCTCCGAGACATTCTATTCATCTTTTCTTCGTTCACAAATAAAAACAAAACTAAGAGACAACAATGTAATTGCAAAATGCATTTTCATCCCATCTATTTTGGTACCGCACCGAATTACTCATTCCAAGAAAACATTAATTTGCTTATCGTGAAGCGCTGTAGAATATTTTTCCTTAATAAAACTTTCAATGCATTTTTCCTTATATTTTTTGTGGATAAGATTGTGTAAAGTTAGTCCAGTTAAACGAAATTTTGGGTATGTATTTTGGTATCGAGTTGGTTGTTGTGATTAATTATATCGTTATGTAGTTTAGATAAATGCATAGATAGACATTTATGTATTCCTGGATAGCGAGAGGTGAATGAACTAAGTGTATATTAATTTTGCCTAAATTGTTTTGAAGCCACAGGCACATTATCAGACACTGTGCTGCTAGGGAGAACCTTATCGACTTGCGAATTGAACATCATACCATCAATAAACTTAACTGTACCTTATGCTTCAAAGTCAACGAAAAAGTAATTAGTTTAAATCTAACTATCATATACATAATTATGTAAAATCAACTATAGGCTGCTTACATTTAGCAAAGTTAAATGAAGTTTTCTCGAAATACGCCTCGCTGTTCATAAACGCGTTGTATAGTATAGATGGGATAAAGATAAGATGATGACCATAGAGTGGACCAAAGAGGGTTTGGGTTAACTTCGTCGATAGTAGTATCTTTCGTAAAAGAAGATTTAATAAGATTGAAACTACTTTATTTGGTGTTTAATAGAATTAAGAAACTGAATTAAGTCATCCATTTACAAAATATATTAGGCTGAAATAGTGTATTTTTATTTCGATTTTACGATAAGAATGGGCAAACAAATATTTAAGTGCTTTTTATCTTATTTATTTATATTACATATACACTATACATAGTGTCAGGCCTATATCCTCCAATTTCATATTATACCACGGCAACAACATAATGTAATTGCAACAGTATACGTGTGTATATGTATATGTGAACAGAATAATTTTACCTGTCAAATCTTAGAAAACTAGACATAATGAAATTTATTGTGTCTGGCCGCCGGTGTGCCGCTGCGACTCAATAAATTAATTATAAGAATGCACTAGCACACTTTTGCATGATTATTACGAAACATGTCAGCGTATTTTGATATACGATACAACAAAATATCTATCCATATTCATGACGTATCTAAGAGCCATTACAATCGACCATCTCAAACGAATCAGTGCACTTACACGTCGAGTAACTGACACAGATGCGCTGTCCGACAAACAAATGAGGGTCGAGTGCCACAAATGCATTTTACATATGTCCACCATTTGTGAATACAACATCTTTCAAAAGTGATGCAGCACAAATAATAGTCGGTGAATGAAAGCTTATTTTGCAATCTATACTAATATGCAGAGGAGAGAGTATTTTCTTGTTTGTTATGAATATGCACAAAACGACTAGACAAATTTTGAAAATTCTTACACCCTAAGAAAGCTATTTTATTCGGTTCACCCTTGTTTGATCGAACAACGTTAGATATAATATTACTAAATCGAACAACGTTTAAGAAAATCATCACTTTGTATAATATCGTTTGATAGAATTTGCAGTTCATCGAATATTTATTTGCTATAACAACATTTGCGCTAATGATCAAAAGGTATAATGTTCATTACCCCGACTCAGAGTACCTCGACTCGGATAGGTTAGGTTAGAAGGCGAAGGCGGGAGCGAAGCGGAGCTGAGCTCCCGCCTTAGCCTTCGTGGTATTTTTTTTTTAAATTGGTTCAAATGAAATTAGTTCAAATAAATAATTACGCTAAATAAAAATTTACCAATGACTTATTCGGTCAAATGAATAATTCTTCGAAATGACTTTATTGCAACTAAAATTCGATTTAGTAATATTATATCTAACGTTGTTCGATCAAACAAGGGTGAACCATTTTATTCAGTGGCAATATAGACTAAATGACATCAAGCAACGAGCCACGGAAGGGTAATAGTAATCATAAATGCGGGTGAAACCGCGAGGGATAACAAGTGAATGATATTTGAATTGCAGTTCACTTTTATTCATTGCCTCGTTTATTTATTGACTTTTAATTTTAATTAATAGAATATCATTACTTACAAAGCAATTGAACATATGTAACTCTCCTGATACAACAGGTTTGGTGTATTGGGAAAGTGGGAGGCGATTAGCGCAAATGCAAACTATTCTTTAAAGGTAGTCATAGACAAATCAATTGAGCGTGACGTGTTTGGCATTAAATTCGGTCACCATAATTTTGAAGATTAACGTATAAAACTGACATGTTAGTTCTGGCATTGAAATTTAGATGGACAAATGCGAAGCGAACCAGCATCGAACCGATGAAACGGAGATTGCAGCAGTCGAGTCTGTTTCTAAAAATTCGACGCGCGACACACAAATAATCGTCGGAATCATAAAAAATTGTGATCAAATGCAAGGTCATAATCAAAGTACTTGCGTAATAGCCGGTTGCCCATGTCAAAATTGCAATATTATCTGGATTGACTTTAAAAAAACGACTCTACCCAGATTCGGCACAATGTCTTGATGGAAACAAAAGATAATTTTTTTTATTTTAATTTGATTGCAATTCTTTTGAATGCCAGAATAATAAATAAAATAATTCAGAAAGATAATGGAACACATGGAAACATATACATTGATGCTCATATAACTGTTTATTGTAGTGATTTTACGTCGTCCTTACTCTATTTTCTTGTCCCATTTTGACGTGCATTCGTCTTCAAGATTAGTTTAAATAGAGGGCATCCTTGAATCACTGCGATACTGAATCCAAATTGGTTCAGTTTAAAACAAAAAGACGTACCTAACGGCAGACTAAGAATCTCGACTAGGAAAATGGAAAGAGAAAAGTTGTAAGCTAATACCAATCAAGTATCAACAAGAACTGCATTTTCTGTAGCGAGTCTAGAACTTTTTAAGCTAATTCTTTATTTCGCGAGAGAGTAGTCGTTACTTTAAAGAAAGAAATTGGCTAACAAGACTAGTTGTATTTAACTACTGCGCATGACGTCTCGGGCTAGATTTTCGGATCAGTCTAATTATTATTTGGTTTTTCTGCTAAAAATGTCATTAGCAGTATGAATTCTTCCGTCCCCTAAACGGCAAATAGCACACCCTGTGCGGATGCACTCACTGCTAAAATAGAACATAAGATTGTTTGTCTGAGGTGATCTCTTGAATGATAGAGGTTATTTTCCAATCGGATATCTTTAGTTTTGTGGGAAGTTGGGTTTTGCGGATTAATTAATACTATTTCTATATTTAAAACAGTTGTTGTATTTAACCTCACACATATAGTTTTGGTGGTGATTTCGATATTACCAATGCGCTAAGATTTGCGAGTTCATTTGTGATTTCTTCTTTCTAATCACGTGCGCGGATAATCAATTACGTGATTTATAGATCGTTAGGTTTTCTTAGCTTCTTGTTTAGCATTTTCAACTATATTTCATAGTCAATAAGCTAATTATAGCAGAAAGGGTTATCATTAGGGTCATCAAAACGATGGCTACAGATTATCAGGTTATCAAGTCATTCAAACAAAAAATAAGAATATAGTATTACATGAATTTCTAAAATAATTCCGCAACGTAAGTATTGTGTATATTTCCAACAACTTCGTAATAATAGAATAAGACTAGTCTACGAGAGAATCTATCTGTTGAGAAGAAAAATTGCTGAGAATTTTTTGACGAATTTATTAAAAAACGTAACAGCCAATCTGGAACTGAATCCGAGACCTCTTGAATGGTAGTTAGAATCTGACTAAAGCTTAAATACAGCAACAAAATAGTGTTCCTACACCAATGTACTATATTTGTTTTAGGTGTAATTTATTCCTTACAGCGACAAACAAAAAACCCGTTTCTTTTTCAAGAAATATTGAGATAAAAGCTTCATATAGTTTACCATACGTATTATTATCAAAGACTTACTTCTATAGACATCTAATAAATCGCCGATCACAAGTGACACCGATTATTTAACGGTGACTTGGTGTCACATTTGTTGGAACTCACTATTTGTGCGTCCATAACTCACAATGGGGTTATTTTCTCAGTTTTTCCACACAATAAAGCATGGCAGATTTCAACTTTGGTATGTTAACAAAAAACCAACGGTTATGGTTATTCGGGGTGATAAGGTTTTATGTAGGCACGCCATTACTGTCCTTTCCCTTGGCTAGCCTTGACTCCATGCTAAATAACGCTCTGGGATATCAGGACGCTCGGGGGAGGTCAATGACACGAAGTGTGAGATTATGTATAATATCGTATATGTACTTTTGAGCTAGCAACGGAATATGGTTTTGTATTTAAATTATTATAAAAAATATTATATTGTTAGGTAAAATTACTATCTTTTTAAGCACGGGACTCAGGGCACGTCTTTATTAGTCACATAACTAAGTAATTAACATAATATATGCATCTTATGTGGGGGCCGGTCAGTGCAGACCAGCGACACTTCGACCCAGTGGGATCTTTTGTGTCGACACTCTCCCAATAACGACTGCCATAGATGTTCATGGCAGCCGGGACCGACGGCTTAACGTGCTCTCCGAGGCACGGAGCAGGCGATAATTGTCAATCAATACGCACATAATTTCAAAAAGTCATATGACTTCCGAAAGTCAGCGGTGCGCGACGTGGGTTCGAACCCGAGACCCTCTGCATTGCAGTCTGTTGGTCTCCCCACTGAGCTATCGCTGCTCTTTTAACATAATATATAATCAACTTATTAACAATAAATATTAACTAAAGAGAAAAAAGTAAATCTACTAGTAGTATCATTTTTATTGTTTTACTAAATTGAATAATACGTTATAATTTAATGATTTACGCTGGGCCTCACTTTTGTAAACATAAAAGGTACATAGTAATACGATCAGTACTATTGCTAGTATACTCACCCCTACTCACGCCATGCAGGGACGTACTTTATGAAGGCAGAGATATATTAACCTCACATTTTGACAGCTAGCTAGCAGTTACAGTTCATTCGATCCAAGAATCGAACCCTATCCTAACTAATATTATAAATGTGAATGTAAGTTGTTTATTACGCTTTCACTCCTGAGCTACTCGACCCATCATCATAAAATTTTGCATACATGTTGACAGGGGTACAGAATAGGATATAGAGTACATTTTATCCAGAAAAAGTACTATGAAATACCTAAGTTTTTTTGAAATTAAACTGCTATATACGGATTTTATCTCCCCGTGACCATGGCTGCTGAAAAGCAACCGAAATGTCGGGGAAAGTGTAAAATTAAATCAAATCTAAATAGTTTTAATAACAATATAATTAGCTTAAAAATGAGTAAAGTTTAATAGTAATAGTAGTGCACCAAATTTTCAAAATTATGTAATATAGTGTCAAATAAACAACGCGATAAAATCCGTATATAGTAGTTTAATTTCAATGAATAACCTAATTTTTTTTTACCTGGTGATGCTTTGACGCTTACTTCTCCGCGGGGCGACGGAGAGGTTATGTCGTATGTCGGGCTCACCGGGGAAAAGATACCCCGAACCTAACCAACCTTTATTCTTTTTTTTTTTTCTTTCTGTCTTTCATTTTCGTGTGGTTAGTGGCCAACCTGTTGTCAATAGTTGTCCAACCCATCTATAGACTGACCGCAGACAACATTGCTTAACCTCGCTAATCGTTTACCGATCAGTGTGTGCAACTAGCTATGAGCGCCTCACCTAAATTTATTTACAAAAGTGAAGTCGCGAGCAAAATCTAGTAACTTATAATCATAAATTATTAAAAGGTTTCGCCAGATCCCAGCTGGCTTGTTGTCAATGGTTAAAACACAAAGTTAACGAGCGTTGTATAATCAAACGTTTATGTAACAGAAACTGAATATGCCTTTAAACTTCGAACATGTTCGAAGTATGAAGGCATATTCAGTTCACGTAATAAAGCGCATTAATTTTTTAATATTTTATCTACTGAAAATCTCGTGTTGCCGCTTTTATAACAAAAAAGTCAATACGATTATGAGATTATATGAATTTAACGTTGTTTTTATATTATATAATATATGAATTTAAAAAAAAGTTTGATATTAAGCGTCACCGTTTTTAACAATACGTGTTTATTATTTTATTATGTTTCTCTTATCACATGTATTTTTCTAATATGTTATTAGCAAAATACCTGGCCTATTGGCAGGCTCACACGGTCATAACATAAGTCCAACGTGAAGTTATTATTTATTTTAAACGTATGACGCTGAACGTTGACTTTAAATATTAAGTTCGCCTATAATAATAATTTTTCGAGTCAATATGATCAACCAATAAAATGTTTTAAAATTGTATTGCTCTTTATAAATTGCAAGCCATACATATAGTCTAGTATAGCCATATAGTCTACGTGTTAGAAGGTACTTTTCTGTTATATATACCATAACAAACCGAGATATTTATAATTGGTAGGATTTAGTTTTGCGAACAGAAAACGAAGAAAATACTTAATTAAACCATTCAGTATAAAAAATACGGGCATTCTTTTGACAGTCAATAAATTGCTCTTCTCAAGATTCGGTACGGCGCGGCATTGGTGTTAGAACTCTCATATAGTTCATATTATTACTTTGTGAAAGTTTGAAAACAATATTTTCTATTGGATATCGTATTGGTTTGTCGCCACTATCTCGTATTCAAATCTATTTTGATATATTTTGTTATCTGAAACTGATTTCAAAACTATCCATAACTTATTATCATTTGTTTACATTATATTATGTAATAATATAATATTCTATCACATACACACAACACCATCTAGCCCAAACTAAGCAGAGCTTGTACTATGGGTACTAGACAATGGATAAACATACATATATACTTTTTTTTTTTTTTTTGTAAATATATACATATTATACATAGAAACACCCAGACCAAGACAAACATCCATGTTCATGCACACAAATGTTTGACTTGTGCGGGAATCGAAACCACGACCTCAGTGTGGCAGTCGGTTACACTAACCACTACGCCATCGAGTCGTCAAAATCACATCACATCATATGTTATTGCAGTTCTTATATTTGAAATAATTTTATGTCGGTTGTTCATATTTACTTTCACGGTGTTTTATAAGTACCTATCAACAGTTAGCTCAGTTGTGTAACAATATTCATGATTATCAGTTAGTATAACTCTCATTTAAAACAATGCAGACGTGTGCAGAATTAACTATTATTTCGTTTTCGTTATATCGAGACTCAATAAGGGTAATATGGCTAATAGAACAGTAATTAACACAAGCTACGGCGCAGCGGCGTAACAACTCGTCATGTCAAATATAACGATAACAGACGCAAAAGCTATTCATTAAACAAAATAAATATCAATAAAGTTTAAAATAAACTTATGAGTACATCACTCAAATTTAAAATCAAAACGAAAGTTCAAACTTGAAACATTTGCCCTCCAACCGAAATGAAGTTTAAATACATGAGCGCCGAACAAGCCCGGACCGTCGTGATTCCCGTTTTATGACAGTAGTATTGGTTGCCGACGACCAAATAATGTTTGGTAGACCGCGCCGTTTTAAGACATGGCTGTAAACCAAAGTTCATCTTGACAGACAATAGAATGTTTATTGCTAACGGTTTTAACGTTTACAAGTCCGTTGACCGAGAGCACTTGACTTCTCAAATTACTCGCGGCTATTGACAAATTGAAATAGTTGGATACCTACTTGATTTGATTTTCTGTTGCTTATTATTGAAGTTTAATGAATTTTCTGCAGAAAATGTTTGTCTTTTAATCACAAAAAATAATTTTACTTTTGTTGTTGTCTTTAGTTATACGTAAGTATTTATTATTGACACAAAGTGCGTACGTAGGAGTGTAGATTTGACATTGTTACTCGTAATATGCCAAAGCGTACATACGTCTTACGCGCAATATACTTAAAAAGGGTGTACAAAGATTTTTCTTTACGATTAGTTTATATGGAGAAGAAGTGAAGAAAGCTATAAATTATAAATAAAATAAAAATAATGTATAACCAGATGGTCGAATTTACACCCCTGGTTTGCCTTTAGTTTTAATTAATATGTTTATGCATTTATAAATTTTGATCTATAAAGCCCCTTTTTAACTGATATTCATCATTTGAGTATCAATACATTTGGGATAAGTAAGTTCAAAAATGTTGATTTTTCTTAACAATATAGGCCAACTGGCAAGCAGTACATGCATAAATAAAAGTATTTTTAATTAAGGCTGAATAATTTAATTTTTATTCTGCCAAAGCCGCGTGTTCTTTATAGTATTAATACTAATAAATCAAAATGTAATTTTGAAGAACTAGCGAACTATTCAACTGAATGCTATCATTAATCAACCTGGCAAGAAATTTAAAAGAAATCTGAATGTATTTTAATAAATAAATTTAAAAGGGTTGATCGTCAAAATTTATTACAGGGATTAAGATTACATTAAATTAAATAATTATACGAACAAACAGAATAAGCTCCAAATTGTGTACATAGTACTAGTGATTGTATATCTCTAGTTTGTCTGCACGAATGGCGTAGCGGTTCAAGTGTTCGCTTCGCCGCTGCCGCCGCCCCGCCCGACTAATTTGTTTCCCGAGTGGTGTTCGACACCTAAAAATTTGTAAGTTCCACAAATAATTGTTCCGAATTCGAGTAGTGTTTGTGTCTGTTATGTAAATGTTTCTATCGTACAGCCACATTACGCCAGCTATTCTTAAGTCCTTCTTTGTTGTATATCAGACTTGCCGTCTGCTGTGCATATTTTAAGACATAATTTTGCTAATAAAACGTCTAACAAGAAAATCTAAATTTCAGATCAGATAACTTGCCAGATGAAACAGAATAATAAGATTACTCCCCTAACGCCATATGATTCCCATAAGATAATTTCCCATAAGAGGGTGAGGGCACTTTGACTCGAAAAATCTGCTTATACTTGTACACTTACTGAAGTCTACACAGGGATGTTGCAAATATTCGCATCCGCATCCGCAATTGCGGATCTTCCGCATCGATTTGGACATTTGCATCCGCATCCGCATCCACAATAATCAACTCGGATGTTAATGCGGATACAGATATAGCGTAGGTTACGATAAGAAAGAAATCAGTTGTTCAGTAGTACGTGTTTAATTTATTAACCTTTGCAAAACAGACTTGAACTTGTGAAGGCGGTGATATTAGATACTTTTTATTAAATAAGATGTACAATTTTCATCAACTTCCGCATCCGCAATTGCGGAGCTTCTGCATCGATTGGGACATCGTAATCGTTATTGGGATTGCTGCGCATCAGATCCCAAGTTCAAAGTTTCAGCTTGGGCACTGTCTTTAGGTTTTCCGACAAGAAATCCTTAATAGAAACACGGAGTCTGGGTCTGTGCTCGATAATCATCAATAGGCTCGTCTCCTATTACGTGGGATCTTTAACCGTAGTTATCGGAGTATGGTTCTTTGTGGGTAATGGGACTCTGTCTATCTCTATGATGCCAAAATGGAAATAGCCCGTTAATGTTCAGAGAGTAACAGACAGCAGATGGTCGCAAAGGCTAACAAACTGGGACCCACTTTATAAGAAAAGGAGACAAGACAGGCTGTCAAAGAAATGGAGCGACGGTATTGCTAAAGTACATAGCTCCCATAACTCCGTGGCCAACATTTGCGCAAGACAGAATCTGCTGGAGTGTCATGGAGGTAAAAGTATAAAGGTACCCTTTATAATTGGGATTAATTAAAATGTTTGAAAGGGATAAAGAAAGTTAAATAAAAAATATAAAGTAATCATTTTAATGATATAGGCGAGAGTATAAGACTATGTATGTGCTTAATCAGCATCATCGATTGATTTACATAAATACTGTACTATCTATACATTATTCTAATAACGCCTAATACCCTGATAAATTGTTCGCAACCATACATCAATTTGATTGAATTCGCGTCCAGAAACTAGGGCAATCTATTCGGTTATTCTGTATAACATGTAGTTCGATCCGGCGCGGTATTTTAATCCTATCGAATTTGATTTGATCGAAAAATAGCATAGAATCTTTGAGTTCGTCACTGACCTTATGAACCTTTTTACCCTTCGGCGTTTTATAAATCTTTGGTCGCCTATTCGTATCTACAGAGTATAGAAAATATCTGATTTACTTTCATACTTTTTCTTGTGTGTTTCAAATCTAGTGTCATATGTTCAAGACGTTACTATTAACAACCTTACTTATAACAGCGCTAACTAATACTTAGCTACATTTCAGCTAAAAAGTTGTTAAGTCCTTGATCAATGATCAACTTTTCCATCAGCGGGTCATCGCTGTTACTAAAATATTATATAACTAACACTTAATACTGAGTATTGTTAAAAGGTAAGATTTTTTTAATTAGTTGGTGTTTAATACATAGCTACTTCTAAAATTTTTAAGAGTGTTTATATATAATACTGCAAGGCCATAGATACTTTTTATTTAACAGTACGTATGTTAATTGTTATAAGTATTCCGTACCAATTGCTTAACATGCTACGTACTTTAGTTTTAGCATCTGTGTTGCACCCATAGAACCAATAAGTAGTTTCAATAGGTATCTTACGGCAGTGCCTTGACACTTATTAATATCATATTTACGACTAAGAGAAGCCTGACAAAAGAAATCCGGTAACAGTTTGCCTTACTGTCAAGCTGTCTACTTTCATTTAATATTAATTAACCATTAGCAACCACAACCTAAATTATTTCATACAAAACAGAGTGTTGTATATTGTATATATTGTGAATCGTCTCAAAAGCGTAAAAGTTATAAGATCATATAACCAAGTTTTAGTATGGGACTTTTTTACTGGCAGAACATAGCACCTGGTTCCTTAAGAGTTATATGGTGTTTATAATCTTACGTATTTCTCATACTGATAATCTATGAAAAAATATAATCTTTATTTCTTACAAACACAGTACCGTTAATATATATAATTACAGGGCTCTTTACAAACATTAAAACAACAGACACAAAGTATACCCAAACTTAGAACAACTATGGGAAGACTACACATATTTTTTGTACCGTGTGATAATCGTGCTGGGTGTTCTTTGTGTCCGCTATTTTAATACATGGAAAGCACCCCATGACACAGTAATTGGACTGCGCCGTCCATGCATGCTACTCTTAAGGTCACGACGTGTCATTCTATATACTAAAGATACGCAGAGAGACTCTTCATGACCTCCAACATCAGGACAAATGCAGTAAAAGTTGTAAACAAATCTTTTTATGAAAAGTAGGTTAATTTCAATCACGAATCCCTTTCAGAGCCACAGGTCTTCTTGTAATGGCTTCGTTAGAATTATATTAAAAAACAAAGTCTTTGTTTATCGTCGCAGTTTAGAGTTACTACTGAAAAACAAAGTAATAATTAAATTGAATTGAATGGAATTATGACTTTATTAACAGTTTTCCAATTTCCGATTTTTATTATTCTTGATTAGAAAAAGACAACTAACGCACTAGGAATAATTTACAAACATTAGAACAACGGACACAATGAACACTCAGACCCGGACAACTATTTATAGATCATACGTTTCTTTCCATTTGGTTGGTTTGATTTCGCTTTGCTTGATCCACATGCGACACAAATCGAACCCACAGTACTCGGTGCAACAGTCATGGCGAGGCGACCACCTAAACCACTACGCCTTCTGTACAGTCTTATTCGTATTTTTTTTGGAATAAGAATAATATTTTTTTTATCAATATTGCCACTTTTTGTCCAACTAAAAGAATGTAGATATCCTAACGTTAGCCAGTAATTTGTGACTGCCGTTAAATGTCCCGTGAGAAAATATTAGGGTAAAACTGGATATTGATTTACCAACATACTGAACAACAAATTGTTAATAAATTAATTATTTTCCGTTTGACTGCCTTATTCGTTTAATGGCGTGAGCACCATTGAACGACCCTGAATTTCATGCTCGGCAGTTACTAATGCACTAGAATAAGTGCATGAGAAACGGACAACAGAAACATGAATTCTAGTTTAGTTGAAAATTATAGTCCGTTAAGATATTTGCCGTAGCAGGACGTATTCGGAACTGGACATGGTATGCGTCAATAAGCTTGCAGCTTATATAATAAGAAGAAAGCACTTAATTCTTTAAATATTAATAAATAATATTCTTTACATATTACATGTCACTGCCAGCCACTATATACAGTGTCGCAGCCGTATGCAATGCGATGGTTGTGCGTGTGATTTTGAGTACAATTTCCAGATCGGGAATAGTGTTGTGGTGCCTTCTATGGTGCCTAAATTGTTAGTAGCAGTGGCATTAATTTCGAACTGCGCCTGGTACGGAAATATATTCACTCTCTTTTACTGACACTTACTACACTTTTACCAATCCCTACAGCGATTGAGACCGGAGACTAGAGATATATAAATAAAAAAAACAAGTCATAGATTGTACCTAGGGTTGTCACCTTTCTTTTGAACGAATAGAGTATATTAGGTCAGAAAAATAAAGTACATGAACTGAAAATAAACTATTATTTAATTAACGTGCTTTTTTGTTCCATATTATTGTTGATGCAAGTGACATCTAACAAATATTTATTATCAAGGAACGTCGTAGCCGGATCTTTACAATATATGTCTTTGTCTATATTGTAATAGATAGATACACAATAATTGATTCAATTTAATTTAAGGAATCTCTGATTGCTATAAGTAATGAAATAAAACCAGTAAAATTTGACATAGAAAAAATTTAGTATTTTCACGTACTTTATTTTCCTAATAAAGTATAAAGTACGTTTACCCGAAATAACGTACAATATTTTATTATAAAGTACGGTTGGAAACCCTAATTACTAACTAAAAACCTGATCGAGTGCTATACTAGATCCAAACAATCCATGGTACTACACAATAACAAAACCTTCAAAGCACACGATAACTTACAGTAAATAGCACTCATGAGTGCTTGCTACGCAGAAGACAATGTAACCTTGTAAATCTTTTATCGAAGAATAAATGTGCGCTATTTGAACATACTAAAATATTTAGGGATTCATCTTAGATTATTTTAAGAACGAGTACGCTATAAACAGCTAATATAAAAAATCATAAGTATAGTTTCATTTCACAGTTCGTGTTAACGTTGGGCAACTGTTTATGTGCTTTTGATGGAGTTGCCAGATCTGTTGTTATAGTCTTGCACAAGATCGGGCTACGCTTTCATCTCTTATTAGTTAAGAAACGATTCGTAGAGGACGATCTATAAACATAAGGAATATTACTGACCAAAACGCGAACAGACGTACATGAACTATTGCAGTAATATTCAAAGTTCATCATTTTTAAGGCAAACATATAGAATATGAAAATACAATGGCGAGCAATAAAAAAAGAAATGCCGTGATTAGTCTTGAAAGGCAGTATTCAAGTACAGTGATTTATTCATTGTTTATACTCTGTGATGAACTCTTGAATAACTATACCTACTACATAATATTATAATCTGGAAAGATTTGATTTTTGTTTGTTTTTTGTAAGGGTTTAAGGTTAAAACTACACAACCGATTTAAAAAAGTCTTTCGCCTTTAGGAAGTTATAATATCACTGAGTAACATACTAGCATAACCTAACCTACTTTTACGCGAACGAAACTGCGAGCAAATGCTAATATATATTAATTACATTAAAAATTATTGAAGTAGTAGTGTTGGTAATTCAAAATCGCCTGTAGTATACAACTTTCTTCTTACTACACAGCGGTCTTATCGTTCTGATCGATGAACGTTTCATTTACAAAAAAACGATGGTGTACAGTCTATTCTCTTAAATATATCAATACTCAACAACAATTATAAAATAAAACCCTGATTTTTTTAAATTGAGATTTCAGCTTGTTGGCTCACAAATAGTCCAACTAGTTTCTGGCCATAAATTATACCGAACAAAAAGATGCCATATTAACCAAATGTTGATGTCCCAAGGTCTCCTGACCCTGCATGTCCAGCTGTCCCTAATTTAATACCTGCTTTTACGACCTCAATTATGCTTATAGCATTTTAATGACTGTCTTAATATGTGGGTGAGTAAAAGTTTATTCATATATAACACATTTTTCTCATTTTTAACAAGGGTGCTTGTTTTTCTAAATACATACAATTTTAATATAATAATCAGGTTTGTAAGCCTATGGTGGCCAACAAGCTTACGATTTGCGCGATAATAAGCGGCTACGAGCCCGTACGCCCCTTAATTTTCGCTCCTTTCAAAGAAAGACTGAGCCCCGCTTCCGCGGGGTTTTGAAGTATTATTGACCTAATATTTAAACGGGTCATCAGTCGATTTGCGGGTACTTACTCCCCACATCAACTGTCACAAGTGTCCATGACAGTCGGAACCGATAGCTTTACGCGCTCTCCAACGTCAAGAAGGAGAGAGACGGGTGTATAATGTCATTACCACTTCAACATTGTTTATTCCTAACACTCGAGTATCAGTAAATAACACAGGAACTCCGAAAATAGAACTAAGTTTTTTCAAGAGCACCCTAGAGAATCCTTCATCTAATATTATAGCGAATGTTCGTATGTAGGTGTCACGTACCGTCCACTAAACATGTAACCAGTGTGTTCGGGCCCGTATTCTTAACTAAATCGCAAAAAGCTCTCAGGATTATCTTAGCCAAGGGACTGGGGAACCTTAAGCAAGTTCTAATCGATCGGTGTTTTCATCTAGACTAGCAATTTGGTGCCCCTACTGTTGGTATCTTTATTTCTAGTGTTTGTAAACAATGTAGGTTTTTCATATATTACACTCCTAGCAATATTAAAAATATATGTGGTTACGTAGATTTATGTCTTTCACGTAACTGTTTTCGATTTTTAACAGCAGCTTCAAAGAAAAATTTACAGTTTTAAAATACCAACAAAAACAATTATAAAACACGAAAACTTGAATATACAGCAGTTTGTTTTGATAAATCGCGATAGCATTTTCAGAAATACGTGTTATATTTAATTCATTGGTTTTGACTGTCGATGTCAATAACAGCATTTAAAGCAAAGATGCGCCCTAATACCTACGTTTAAATAGGATCACCTTTATGGACGTTAAGTTGTGATATTATTTCATTTGACGTAATGCCGATATGACAACTGAATTATACATACTATGCATAACATTAGATTATTTAGAACATTTAATGTTAACTACATTGAAAACCTATGGTACGTGCTATATAAGGACAAATTTTATTGCGTATAAATTATTTTCTGCTTACTATTTGGTTCCAACTTTTGTATAGTTGTTAACTTTTTCATTCATAATTTTTTGGAAGCAAAAACTATGTAACTTAATGCACAACCATTTAAGTAAGCATTCATGTTTTGAAGTGACTGTGTCTTTTATAAGGTACGAATCTAAAACACGCAGCAGATGGTTTGCCTACTAAACACACCATCCGACATTTCATCATTCTGAATACTCATTTAAAATTATAGAGCTGCATTTTTATTAGTTAAAGAAAATAATCACTTGTTTTATGCTAGACAAAGTCTAGGAACAAGCCCATTTACTAGCAAATTAGAGATATTGAATGGACGTGTAATAGTCCGTGTGCTGATATAAACAAAGCTATTTTCGATACACGTAAATAACAACTAAATATAAACCACAGCGGTAATGAATCAAGCACATAACAGAGAATCACCAATACTAAGACATATAATAATATTATTACGACAATTTTCTTCCTCAAACAATGCTTACTTCCGCATAACCATAACGCTATCAAATCCGCGTATAACAAATAAACATGTCGCAGTAATAAAACCGTCATTATGAACACAGCTGGCGCAAAATGGGATGTAATACGTTTGAAACCTTTGTCTGTTTGTTTGAACACACAACGAAAACGGGTGGATCAAATTTTGCAGAGATCACACATATAGAAAATGAGTTATGGCGTGATTTTACACTCGAGTGCCAGTTAAATCAGTGGGCGTTGCAGTCGCGAACTGTCTGTGCTAATAACGAATGGCAAGGCACGCCTAAATATCACCAGAGAGGAAAACAAAGAGAATTATAATTATACACATTGCATATGCAGGTTTCAAGTCGCAAGGAACGAGTTCTCGGAAACAATTAGGAGACGCACGGTTTTGCTTCGTATTAAGAATTATAGAAACATCCATCAAGACTTTGCTCATCTTGGAACTGGATGGTAGTTGATTTTGTACTAAAGCTCGAGTAGCGATGCGCATAATTACGTTTGAAAGACATTCGAGTATATCAACAATACACGTCGTAATAGTAATACGTACAAATAAATAAAGTACGCAAATTATGTTTTAACTATGTTAGACCGTATTCTGCAAAATTGTTCGAATGGAATGAATCACATGTCATTGAAATGCAACTGTAAACCTCATTACACCATACTAGCTTTATACCTTGGTTCCCTTGCGTAAAAATCGTTTTTTTTTGTATACAGCTAATCTGGCAAACAAGCATACGGCCCACCTGAAGGTAAGTGGTCACCGTAGCCTATAGACGCCTGCAACACCAGAGGCATCACTTGCGCGTTGCCAACCCTTTAGGAAAGGAAGTGGGAAGGAGAAGCAGCGGGAAGGGGGAAAGAGTGTGATTGGGCCTCCGGCACTCTCACTCACCGAACGAAACACAACAATAGGAATACTGCTATTTCACGTCGATATTCGTCGATCTGGCTCATACGTGCTGAAATCAGCGAGGCTCTAGTTTTAGAGGCTTTTAGTCGGTAGGCCCGAAGTCTTGGGACAACCTGACATAACCCTCTCGTTTCCCCTTGTGGCGAGAGGGTATGCATAAATAGCATTTCTCCACAATAAAAAAAAAGCATCAAAGGTAATTTTTTTTAAATCGGTTGTGTAGTCTTTAAAGTGAATCCTTAACAAAATAAAAATGTAATCTTTCCTTATGATATAAGTATAGATAAGTAATAAGTAAAGTATAGATTACTGTATCAACTATGGCTTTGCAAATGTGCCAGTAGCTTAATCTTTTAAAAGCAACCAGTTACCCCTTGACACCTCAGATAAAATCCATCTGTTTTAATCCACGATCACGGCATCAGTGACAGTTGACGCGTAAATCCGTCGCCCGATTATGTCCAACGCTGGAGTTAATTACATCCGTCGTAAGACGCCATCGCCCCGCGCGTTAAGCAAACGTGATTATTCGTCAAATTGATATTTCGGTGGAAATGGTGACGGTAAAGACGGTACTCCGTTTTACAGCCCACCCCGAGGATCTGCTGTTTATTCGCATAATATTTACGTGCTTATAAACATTGACATATTATTTATTTATTTATTTATTTATTTATTAGGTTAACCAACGGTTGTTTACACTATACAAAACTGCTTACTTGCTGGAAAACATTTACATGTGTAACAACCACTTACAGGCTAACACCGCATGCACATAAAAACGGTCATGGATTACAATTTTAAATTAAAATTAAGATTAAAAATTTAAATTAACAACTGTTTATGCATTCGTACGTAGAGTATTTCTAAATTAAGTATGTGTGAATTAAGGGATGCTTATACAATGATGCACGGATGGCGTAGTGGTTTAAGTGATCGGCTCGCCACTGCCACCGCTCGAGTATTGTAGGTTCGATCCCCACACGGGACAAAAAATTGTGTGATCCACAAATAGATGTTTCGAGTCTGGGTGTACTTTGTGTCCGCTGTTTAAATGTTTGTGAATCCCTCCCCCCGCGACACAGGATTATTCCTAGTGCGGGAGTTGTCTTTTCTAAGAGAAATAAACAAAATAAGTAAAGTTAATTGACTAGTGCTCAAAAGACTCTGTAATATTTATTCTAACGTTAAACTGAATCTTGGACTGGATTTTAAAATAAATCTCCATAATTTAGAGTACCCAGACCAGGAACAACTATCTTCATTTGCTCTTCGCCCAGTTTAATTCCACCGGGCTACTACACATGTATATGTATCCTGTCTTTATCCAGGATGTGGTCTATATATGTATATATTATATATATATTTGCATCAGACCACAGGACGTTAAATGACAAATTCTAACACTCATTTTTTTAAAATATATATTATATATTATTTTGTAATGTTACACCTTGTTTAAGCTAGAATTTGCATTGTTGTTACACTCAGTCGTATTTTAATCAAGAATAATGTGCAATGAAGGCAACTCGTGATCATGGACAGTTTCGTTAAGTTTTATTTCTGAGTCTTATTCTGAGTTCGCATGCCAAGGACCGTAATGCTCACTCAAATGTCATTGCTTGTGGTGTCGTCATGGGCCGGGTCGATCCCTTCCCTTCAATATGGCGAAAGGGACGATAGCTGGCCCATGCGTCTTACTCGTGAAAGGGTGCTACTTGTGGTGACTGGTCGACCTTGGTATCGTGGAATTCGATTATTTACTAGCTACATTTTTATTTAAACAGTTAGATTAAACTACGGACTACAATCATGCCTTGTCTTGATTATTAATGTACATGTAAGTGGATGCTCCTATTTACCATTCTGCTGCTTTAGAGGCTACCATCAAATTTTATTAAATGCTTGAGTATGTTCAGTAATAGTTCATGGAGAAATGGTTGCAGCACCTTACAGCTCTTATGATTTGTAAACAAAAACTTGACGATTAAAAAGAGTGACCATGAGTTTCTTGCCCGTTCTTCTCATGAGCCCTACACCCTTGCTTTGCTGAACGTGGCAGTAAATGTAAATTCGCAGAAAAAAATAGTGTAAATTTGACATTCATAAGTATTACCTTGTAACCTAATCTGAATAAATTTCTTTTTGAAAAAAAAAATATATATATACCAAGTTATCAAGTTACCAAGTCATCTTAATTTGTCATTACTCGTGATTGACTGACAAACATTCAAACATCTTCACAAGTTTTTACATTTATTTATTTGCTAGAAGCACGCTACAAAGATGTCACATATAATTTTAGTCCATCATATATTTACTAAAATTAACATTATAATTGATAAGAACGAAAGAGCATATATAAATTGTGAATTAAATTTGACATTAAATAAACACTATTATAGCAGGCAGGTACAATAAATAATTAACATTCAGCACCGACCTAAATGTAACAAAAGAAATATTACATACTATCCACTATTACTACTTACTACATTTAGATATATTATAGATTATTGATAAATTGAAAATGTAAACTTGTTTTATAAGGTATCTCTGCTTTTTATGAAATAAATTATTATTATTTATTATTATATAAGTAAAATATATTTTGTGAACACATTTTTTAAATTCAGACTGAGAAAATTAATATAAATTTTATGTAGTTGCGCGACACTTATTAAAATATTCTATTACCGCAATAGCTTTTTTATATAAATCTCCAAATAAACCTCTTACCAATGCCCCCAAATCCGCACATCTAACAACGTCTTACATAATAATATTACAAATTTTCAATCCAATGCATCAACATCACATATATAAACGTAATTAAGTTGAACGAGCGCAATGTATATAGTTTACCACAATACCCAACATTTAGCAGCTTTGTAAAGCTTGTCTACTATGAATTGTCTTGAAACGATGAATACAACAGAAATGCTTAGGATGACTGACGTGACATAGAAAAAGTAACCGGCAAGAATTTGTTCCGCTCTTTACGATAGGTGGCGTGGCGTAATAGTTCACAGCGCCACTTATAGCTTATAAGCAGTGCAGTGAACTTGACTAAACAAATATATGCTATGTATAAAAAATTGAATGATTTTATCAGACAATTAGTGGGTCAACAGTATATACAACTATTGGTGCAAATGTTTACAATCGTGTATGTAAACATTTGCACTAATAGTTGTATATTTATTTAAAAATGAGCGTGGCGAGGCGTAAATAAACCTAAATTTAATGTAAATAATTTTAAGTAATAGTTAAACAATTAGAACGTATCACATCGTCAGATAAAAGTCACAATACGTGTCAAGTCAATAAGATAATAATAATAATTGTTAAAAGTATATCATTGTTATCAGAACAACTTAAAAAGGAAACTCGGTCAACATATTAAAATGTACAAAAGACGCTAGAATCAGAAGTTTCTGAACGTCATTAGCGATAAAATTAGAATGTTCTAATTCTTGACGTGAAGTTTTGGCCAAAGGAAGTTCAATAAAAACTTTTCGGATATTGCCGTCGTAAAAATTAAACATTGTCCTATAATTTGCGGCACATTACTGGTGACAAAAATAGATTCCTTTTAAACGTCTTCGTTAATGATATTCAATGAATTATGGCATACTTCTTTTCGCCTGCGGTTTTGTCGAGACCCATGGGAACGTATACCGAGATTAAAACTACCCAATGTATTAACTTAGGGCATGGCCTTTGCGTGATAAGTGTCTTCCAAATCCATTCAAAGATTTGAGCCAGTTTGTAACAGTCGAACAAACAACCAAACATCTTCAAACCAACTTTTACAATGCCATACAATTATGTATATTAGTAATCTTATCATTAGCAATAAATAATTAAAGTTGTACATCAACTTGCCGTTGGACGATGATTGTACATTACATAAACAAAAACTATAGACAAGAATCTCCTTGAAGAGCTGCGCTATCAGCAGAGTAATCAGTGATTTTTGTCTCTTACGCTGGCAGTACGTTGAATAACTTCTTGCCAGGTGGCTAACGCATTGTACTCTCATAATACCCTCTACCGTGCATGCAACGGCATTTTACACAATTAGACCCTGAAAGAAGCCGGATACTTCACAATTTTCCGGGAACAAACTCGAATTTATTTATACACGGTATCAACGTAGGTTTGTTTGACACTTTGGTAGTAAAAAGTGAAACGTGATGAAATGATAACCAACGGATTTTCATAGTTATAACACCTATAAGCAATTACAATTGCAACCCACTTTGTACGAAGTTCATTTTGCTTTTTATAGACATTAAAAGTTATTAAATTATTTTTATAGGTATATAAGTTTGAAATAGTCCGCAATAAATACAGTAGGAAGTCTTATTTCAATGTGTTACATTTGCGTAAATGTAGAAGTAAGGTAACAAAGGCAATATTATATTCGGTATATTTACGTTCGTTGTGCCATTTTGCGTCACATACAAGTAGAATATTGTGTTCAGCGTAATTGTGCGTAATTAGGGACAGATATTATCGCAATGGGCCACAATATCGACGAGGCGACATATGGTTTACTTCACTTGATCCCAACATGTACCACGATAGGAGACTTGTTTTCCTTTTATTTCTCCAGAAATAGGAAATAAATCCTGGCTGTAGAAATTGTGACTAAGTTTATTTGAACAATTGTTTATTTTTCTTAGCTGTCTTAGTATCGGAGTTGTTGGCGTCTAGCGGCTAGGTTTTATAGCTGCTGCAGCGGCTGTTATTTGATGACGAGTACGGTCAACGGTTTTATGAGATGTATGTATAGCAAAATATCTGGATTAATTAGTGATGTAGTATCTTATGCAAAATCTTTTATTGATAAGTTGGTTAAACAGCTAGAAGCTATTGCAAATCCGAAGATTCGAAATCATCTGTATTGTCCTGAATTCGAATTTAGATTTAACTAGAGTTTGCCCGCGGCTTCGCTCTCTTTAGGTGTACATATTTAGATTATGTCAATAAATTTATATCCCTCGGGAATAGCATCTACTTTCGAGATGAAAGGTACCTATATACTTTTCTGTCCCTGACAACGTGTATGTGAAATTTCATAATGATCGGTTAAAATTAGTTCAGCCGTGAAAAGTAACAAACAAACTCACATTAGCATTAATAATATTAATAAGTATTATTTTAACTGGGTCCAAATATATCTTTATTGGCATTTTTGTGACGAAATTTTTAATAGCATTACGGAGTCGGAAAATGTGCTTAGTAGAGGTCAATAAGCTCGCCATCTATTCTGTGGCACATAAGAACAAAGTTGACGAAATATGGTCATAATACATCTCCGTCTCCTCTTTCGGGTACATAAAGACGTGAATCTATGAATATGAATGTTGTTATCACTGCATATACGAATAATAATCGGACACTCGAACCTATTAATGAATATTTTAAATATGACCAGACTCACAAACCATAAATCATTAGGGTTGAACATTTGTTTTATAATTACAGTAGATTTCGCCCTCGGCTTCGCTCGCGGTTAGTTAAGTTTCGTATCAGTACCTTTTTCTGGATGAAAGGTACCCTATTCCTTTTCTGGAACCCTTCACATTTATAATATTAGATAGGACATTGACTGCGACATGTTTAAAAATAAATTAGTATCAGAAATTAATACAGCAATTATGATCTAATATAATATATTTAAAACATAATACCTACGAATCAATATTTTCAACTATAGTGACGTATGACTTTTAAATATTTAAATAATGGCTCTAACTGCCGTAAATTGGTACAATATTTTTCTGTATTATAAATACGAAAAGCAGTATCAATTAATACACAAAATCATATAATCAGACACGAGAATCGAATATCAAGTAATTCTTTCGATATCTCTACACACACGTGTAGAGTCGATATGTAAAGCGTCGTCACAATACGTTGCGTAGAGTCGCTCCGTGCCGCCTTCAGTTTTCAGTGGACGACTCTGAAATCGGCATCCGAGAGAGACGCACGGCTGCTCTACATAGAGCGCGACTCTACTCCCGCACTTAAAAAAAACTTTTTGAATATTAATGTAAATATATATTATAGTGTTACATGTAAACTGTAAATTCGTGTTTATTGAAATAAATATGTGTGTGTTTGTGTAGTGAATATAGTAAACTTTTGTGAAGATATAAGATTGAGAAAGTTGGAAGCCGGTCACATTGTAAGTAACATAACCTTTGTTCAACAAAAAAGTTTTCAAACTTGATACATCGAGGAAGTCATTAGAATGTTACATCCAAAGTTGTTCGTCGAGATACATGACAAGTTACTTTTGATAAAGCTTTTTTGGTTCTTTAATACTGAACTGATCGTGAGGGAACTGAGTTTTTCTTTACTTTTACGTGACTGTTACCTTAAAATTAAACTAATTCTGTGGCATATTACCAGTTTGCTTTTTATAATCATTTAGTAACTAGATATTAATTATTAAAAATGCTCAAAATTGTTTAACGTGATAATAAGTAAAAACAATATCGCCAAAATATTCGTTAAATTGTTATGTTAACTTGAACTTTAATAAATAAATAAATAACTTTTTGAACGGATTTTATAAACAAATAAAGTATCAAATTGAGTATATTATATAGTCAATTTTGATAATGACATCATTAATATCCATTATAAATTTTATGCCACGATACCATCAACATCGCCCTTATAAATATTTACTATTTATATAAATATTTAATTATTTCATGTTATTATAACATATATTTAAAAGATCAACCAATAAAAATGTACCTTCATTAAACAACCTGTGTTTCTACTAATAGAAGTATACTACCAATGCCATAATTTTCTTAGAAATGATCTAAAATATATAAAAATGTTAATGTTTGTGTTAATACAATATTATAACAATTATAGGTATATAATGCAAAGTTGATATAATGATGTACATACGGTAAATAGCTTGTTGTCTTATGTTGTATTAAGTAGCTACGTGTACTAATCTTGAAAGCCTAAAAAGGTTAGGAAAATATCCATGACAAATAAAATTAATAACTTTTTTATATTTTTGTATAATTGTATTTTACAATAAGAAAATTATTTCAGAAAGTTACGTTGTAGATTATTTTCATAATTTTAGGTTTGTAACAAAACTGATAAATATTCCTGCCAGCATTATAAGTAGCTACGTTTCTTGCAAATCACGTCCGCGGCTGGCACATTTTTATGCGTGCATAACACGCTGGCTCATACAAATGTTCGAAACTAGCTGTACGCAACTACTTTCGTTTTGTTTTGCAATGTAAGTGTACTTTTTCATAGCTGTCTTAATCTTAAATTTTTAAAACTTCATTCAGCACTTCAGCCAACAGCGTTTGAATATAAAAAACGGCTATACTTTACCATCGCAATATTAAAAGATCTAGATTGAAAGGTCTTTGATTTGTCGTACACATCACGAATAAAAAACGCTTATACTAGAAGCACGGTAATTTTATAAAGCCATACTTCCCGAATTTTTCAAATTTGTCCTGTATTCATCACAAATATACAAATAACAAAGCGCTTCTGGTTATCTACCTCATTACCAATAGACAGATTTGTTATTACCGCCAACATTTCGAGCTAATACTTTAACATCACGAAGCTATATTTCAATTTACGTGGCTCGTTGATCCAAACGCTGGCTACGTCCTGAGAACGTAAATGGGGAACTTGGCGGTTAACAAAGGGTTCCCTTCCCTCATAAGTTTCAACGTCTTTGTTTTTGTATACTAAGGAAACGTCTATTTACTTTATAAACAAAATATTTACATAGTAAACTCGTAATTTTTCGCTTACGAGATGAGCTTGGCAGGCAAAAATGTTGATAAAAATTAGGCCCGTCGGTAAAGATCGAGCCTCCGCATAGTAACTTACTGCTGAAGTACCGGATAGACGGGAGACGAGAAATGACGATAAACAGAACGACAGTTATCATACTCAAAGGGTATACGAGGACAGACATTCAAGGAAATAACTACTGCACTAAAGCCAGAAATAATCTGATGATGTCCCCTTATTGTAGCTTATGGTGACTTGTTATACTACGACTAATAATACGGTGCCAACATCGCCAAAAATAGCCCTTGCATTACCAGTGGGAGGGAGAAATATTACTAATCACATCTGTACGGAGTCTTCTAAGGAGCTCTGAAAATCCTACTCATTGCCCACATCAGAACTGCTAAAAGGTCTTTTTCTGTAAGGTGATAGGGATTTTATTCTTGGTGTGCCTTCAAAGTAAGAGGAGAGATAAACATATTTGTTACTATCAATTATAAGCAGTATGAATATTTTAACGCACGTGGCATTTTGGTTAACCGGCTTTCAACCTTTGGTGGCAAAATTGTTACTTAGTATAGCACGCTGACTTACCGTCAATTTACCACTCAATGAATTGCGTACTAAATACTTAAATATAAATTTCTGTTTCACTTAAAGTATCTAGATATCTTTGTACTTTGAACGCACTACATAGTATCCTCTCTAAGAAGAGTGAATGTTACACTTACATGATTCAGAAATATATTGATAAGATATTTTTAATATAAGCGAGCGTGACCACACTATATTTGTTATGAATTCAGATATCATGTTGTTACTAGGGCGCATCAATTATGTAGATCAGTTCGTGCCACTAATGTTTTGAGTATAGGTTTAATATTTTTATATTTACAAATAAGCTCTATGATATAAAATCAATGTAATGCATGTATAACCTATAACCGATATAGATAAAGGCTTTCGGTTAAGCCCAAATATTAGAAAATATGCCATATAGGTGCCATATGTTTGCGAATGTTATTCATACTGCAATTTGAAACGGTTGGATTTACCTCGGCATGCGATATTTGGGTTTGACTGTCCAGTTTAAATACAACTGAGATTCTTTTACTTGAGTGTCTTGGAGTGAAAGCTAATGCCAAAAATACAGTCTAGCACATGGTTTGGAGATAAACCAAGTTTTAAAGAATAAATTATTATAAACTAGCGCCGTAGATTATAACTAATTTTAATAGCCGTAGAAATTACCTATAGTGTTGTTAAATGACAGATTCGATATTTATTCGATTCGATTTCGATATTTCATTAGAACCATATAATATGAACGGCGATACATTACAATAAATGAAATTCATTTCATTTCGAGGTCGCACTTAAATACATTACTTAGGTATATACGATAATGGTGCCTATTGATTTCCAAATTATATTTAATTTCGAAATAATCAAATTTCAAAATATAATTACTATTACAAATTATTGTGTAGGTATCTAGAATTTTAGATTCAGATTCAGAAATTATAATTATAATCATTTAGCTATATTCAAATAAAGTCAATTTGATTTTACTACGATAGCGTAGCGGGCAAACGTTGGTCTTGCTGTTGACGCCGCACCGAGTGCTGAGGGTTTGTATCCCACATTGGGCAATTATCTGTGTGATCCGCAAATAATTGCTCTGAGCCTGGAGTGTACTTTGATAATTGTATGTTAGTAAAGTCACTCCCGACACAGGACCTCATCCAGAGCTTTGTGTTTTAATTAAAAAACATAACCTGAGATTTATAACAATAAAATAAGTTATAATTGCTATTTTCATTCTCGTCTCTTTTCTTTTCTTTGATGTAATTATACTTATGGATTTAGGTACGACCATGCATCATGTCATAATACCAATAGTTGACAGATGAAACGCAATATCAACACCCAATGAACACACATTGCGTTTTTAGATCAATCACTTCTGTTTAGTAAATATGACCCTGCAGGAAAAATCTCGTGAAACAATTATTCAAGCTAATATCAGTCGAGAAGAATTGTAAGTAATGAAAATAAAAAAAACGGACACTTAGGTGTTGTATGAAATGGAACTAAACCGACAATTCCTTATCAAAAGTATCAAACTATAAAATAAATTTAACTGCAATGTGTCAAAAATCTTCTCGTTAGTCGCGTGACAAAAAGTTACGTTCACGCTGTGCTATCTTATTTTTTGCTACGTCGATGGTTATAAGCTTTTGGTTAATAGACTCAATGGATGGCAGTAGATTCATTAATAAAGGCTAAGTCTAAATTACGTAAATGGCGATATGTGGGTATAAATTAGATTAACAGACTCTATGCTGCTATTAAGAATTAATTAACCGAATAATCAAATAACTCTTTTCTCGACACGAAAATTGAGCCCAAGAACAGCTGCACCACTAGTAAACACATCTAGAAATCTTAAGAATAAACTCGACAAAACTTGATTCATAATAACATAATGCATATGAGCTAGGCGCTCAGTAGACCCGTTAGTACACTACCAATGTCTCTACTAGGTCCTAGTGGAGCTCATAATCTATGTGGTGGTGCTATATAGTATATACATATATGAACGGATAAGTCCAATCCCGTTTAAATGAAGATCATCCCCAAAAAGGTTGGCAGAGATATCTAGTATCACACTCGCGCAGTTTGCTAATCGTCCCTTTTAGCTAACAATGTTATAGAATGTAAGCAGTTTATTAAACCTTTGTAACGTTATCGGAGATACTGCCCTTTGGTATTTACATACGTTTTTAACATACATACATAGTGAGACTACATAGTGCCATCCCAAAGCGCGCATCTCTGACTTTTCGAAGTTATGTTCGTATTAAATTGTTAATTATCGCTCGCTTTAACGGTGAAGGAAAACATCGTGAGGAAACTTGCATGTCTGAGAGTTCTTCATAACGTTCTCGAAGATATGCGAAGTTTGCCAATCCGCACTGGGCAAGCGTGGTGAACTATGGTCTAACCCTTCTCACAGTGAGAAGAGGCCCGTTCCCAGCAGTGGGACAGTTTAATACAGGGCTGATATTACTATTATATTGTATACATATATAATATGAGAGGTCTCAAATCCACATGTCGCCAATTATGTTTTAGGTACCATGTTATAAGGGGCGAGCTTATTACCGCTTAGGTACTTAGTACTGAATCAGAGTCCATGCTTCGATTGAGCTTTTCCCGACCCAGGTATTAAATCCGAGACCTCATGCATAGTACTCGAATACACTGTCGGTGCACCACTAGGTACTGGTCTGCTAATAGTTTAGCAGTCACGTTTTTAACATACTATAGATACCATTCATCATATCAAGCTTCTATACTGTCAGAGAATTAGACAGAAATGTATAACATCCGAGTTTTGCCATCTATAACAGAGTGGGCCTAATTTAAACTATTGTCAGTCAGTGAATTTTCTATCGGTAATTTTTAATAATACTTTCAACTACATTTCACCAAGCTATTCCAATTGCGATGAGTGTAAGCACAATATAACTAAAAAAAAGGTGTGTCCATAAATGGTCGATATGAGTTTCCGTTTCCATTGTCACAGATAATATAATATTACCTATACTAATATCATTGTGTCTGTTATATTAATGATTATAATGAACGCCGCAGTTCAAAGATTATCTAGGGATTAACACTATCGCACTAGGGCATGATAATTATATTTTAAAGCAAAATAACATACACAACTTTCTGAGAGTCGCTAGTCGTACCAAACTATTCGCTATTAGTAATAAGATTTACATTGATTGATAGAGTGGACAGACCGCCGCCGTTGCCAATTTTATTTAGTGACGATACGAATAAGTCATCCTCGATAGCGTAGCGACTCCTGTGCGTAATGGTCTCAGGTTGGATTCAGGTCGAGCTAAGACTTCATAATTTCACGGATGGCGAAGTGGTTTAATTTTCGCCTCGTCATTGTCAGTGTGTCGAGCGAAGTAGGTTTGATCCCCACACGGGACAAAAATTTCTTTAATCTATAATTGGTTCTTCCGATTCTGGGTGTTCTTTATGTCCGTTATTTGACTGTTTGTAAAGTTCCACCGACACCGGTATTCTACCCAGTGTGGGGAGTTATATTTCTAGAATAAGAAAATAATTTACTATGTTTTTTTGTCAAGAAATTCTTATTACAAGCACAGAGTTTTGAAGGCTCGCCTCCTTATAAAGTTTAACCCATAGCTAGCAAAATGCCTGTCTAATAAAAATACTTTTAGCTTACTACTTGGCGGTATAGTCTTGAGACTATGAATGTTTTAAATAAGCTCCAAGCTTACATACTTTGTATCAATTATCATGCTTTAAAATATTTGATCCTGCAAATTCTATATCCCGTGAAGTGCCACGCCTGCTTTGTAAGAAACTGGGTCGACAACGACAGACGTATTAAATTCAAATGAGGCTTCACTCATAAACGCCGTGGAAGATTAATTACTCGGAGTAAATTATACATTACTTAACTATATCATGTTAAAGCATATCCGTGTTCAATACTTACTAACTTATTTCTGGTTTGGAACTACAAAGATATATATATATATATATGCCTATATATATTATAACTAGATTTTGACCGCGGCTTCGCTCACATAAATTTAGATTGGGTTAGGTTGCTAACAGTACTGTTTTCTGGATAAAAGGTACCCTACGTTCTTTTCTGTCCTCCTGACAACGTTTAAGCGAAATGATAATTGGTCGAGTAGTTAAGGCGTTAAAGTGTAACAAACAAACTCACATTCGCATTAATAATATTACTTAGAATTAGGATGTTATGTACAGGTTTCGCCAGCAATGTTTCGAATGGCGCAGTGGTTCAAGTAATATGGGTTACAGTATGAAGTTACCGTTGTATAGTAATAGATACTTTGGATTGACATAAACCTTCATAGTGTGAGATTTTCGAATGAAACTTTTTTCACATGATACCAATAACATTCTTCTTTTAAAAAATGTGTAACATTCGATTTTCGACATTCCATTGTTTTTTTTATTCAGCTTAGACGGGAAAGATGGATACTTCGAAAAATCCGAGTAATTTTTGAATACGAGTTCCGACGCGGAACTGACGTAGCAGAAACGACTCGCAATATCAACGCTGCGTTTGGAGAGGAGACTGTTAATGAATGCACCGCGCGTTTTTGGCTTAATCGCTTTCGTAATGGAAACTTCGACTTGAAGAACGAACCACGTGGAAGACCGCCCACACAGGTGAATAATGCTGAATTGAAGGAGATGGTGGAAGCAGATCCGAGTCAAAGTACCCAGGAATTAGCGACATGGTTCAACGTTACCCTACCTACAATATTGGCTCAATTGCATCAAATCAATAAGATAAAAAAATATGAAAAATGGGTCCCTCATGATTTGACTGATCTGCAGACAGAAATGCGTGTTGAAACTTGTGTTGCCTTGTTGAATCGGTACAGAAATGAAGGAATATTGGATCGAATTATGATATGTGATGTAAAGTGGATTCTTTACGATAACCGTAAGCAGAAATGCAATGGCTGATCCCAGGTCAAACGCCTCAACAGTGCCCTAAATCAAAGCTTACCAAAACTTACCAATAAAAAGGTAATGGTAACTGTTTGGTGGTCTCTTCATGTTGTTATTCACTATAGCTTTCTCAGGTCTGGTCAAGCTATAACAGCAGATGTTTACTGTGTCGAACTTTGAACAATGATGGCGAAACTGGCAGTGAAACAGCCTCCGTGAATCGATGATCCATGATAACGCAAGACTTCACACTGCAGGGGAAACCGTTGTAACTCTACAGGAGCTACTGTTAGAAACCGTACATTATCCTCCGTACTCGCCAGACTTTGCTCCAACGGATTACCATTATTTTTTGAAATTTGGCCTATTTTCTACGTGAATAAAAATTTTCTTCCCAGGATGCAGTACAAAATGCTTTCACACAGTTTGTCGTATCTAGATCCCCGGAGGTCTATCGTAAAGGCATAAATGAACTTCCGTTTAGATGGCAGCAATGTATAGATAATAAGGGTAAATATTTCGATTAAATAAATATGGCACATTGAAATTAAACTACTATATACGGATTTCATCGCGTTGTTTATTTGACACTTTATTACATAATTTTGAAAAACTGTTACACTACTACTACTATTAACCTTTACTAATTTTTAAGCTAATTGAATTATTATTAAAACTATATTTAATTTATTTTTACACTTTCCCCGACGTTTCGGTTGCTTTTCAGCAGCCATGGTCACGGGGAGACTAAGATGGCAGCTGTCTCAATGTTCTAAGTGTAGTTATTTTCAAAGACCCGAACATATTTTAATAATTGGTATTTCTATTTACGCAGAATGAGCTCAATTATCTTGAAGTCTGGCTGTGGTTTGCTTCTTCTTGGGTTTGACTATTTGAATTACTGGATCCCAAGCTGGTGGTACATTCCAACCATCTTCTCTATTGAAATAAGGATATTTTTTAATTTCAATTATCCTATTAAAGTAGACTAGTAATGAGTAAACTATTTAGATATATTAAACAGTTTTATAATTTAAATAGCTTAAATAGAAGTAAACAGTAACTAGAAAAAATTTAACAGTAGTAGTTTATAATTTCAAAGTTACGTAACAATAGTGTTTTCTTAAAATAAACAACGCGATAAAATTCGTATAAATTTGTTTAATTTCAAAGTATAACATTCGCATAAACGTAAGGCAATATTTTAGTAATAATAATTCGTAAACCATAATATATGTACTTCATTTTAAAAAGAATGCATTGATATTAAACCAAGTAGAGTGTTCCCATCGCGAGTATCCTCTCAAACTGGAACAGTCTACTTGTAATCCTCTTACATACAAGTAAGGTTGTCGATAACATGCACCGAACAACGCTCTGAGCTTGTTTTATTTTCGATAACGAAGCTTCAGATTTTCATGAAACACGTATTTGTAGGGATTATTAACGGGTAAAAATGCGGTTAATTATTTTTCTATACTAATACTATAAAGAGGAAAGAATTGTATTGTTATATGTTGGTTTGTAATAAATAAACTCAAAATCTATAGGACCAGTTTAAAATAACAAATTTACGATTAGTAAGTTACTAAATACAGGAGAAACATAGGTTATATAACATTACGCTACAAGCCACGGGAGTGAAGTAGAAATCATAAATTTGGATGAAATCACGAGGCTAAGCTGGTAAGTACCAACTTACACGGTTTCGATGGCGTAGTGGTTAGTATAATCGACTGCCACGCCCGAGGTCGCGTTTTCAATTCCCGGACAAGTCAAACATTTTTGTGCATGAACATGGATGTTTGTCTTGGTCTGGGTGTTTCTATGTATAATATGTATGTATTTACAAAAAGAAAGTATTTATCCATTATCTAGTACCCATAGCACAAGCTCTGCTTAGTTTGGGCTAGATGGTGTTGTGTGTATGTTATATAGTAACGTAATATGTAATTTCTACAAGCTAGTAAAACAATCTTACGAGCTTATAGAAATTACATATTACGAGTACATAGTATCACGCTCGTTACCTAAAGGGTAAGCAATGGTGTATTAAATTCACATACTTACACGCCAACTATACTGCGGAAGCAACGAGGCTATTTATTTATCATTATTAATATTGCTTAGATCATTAACAGCTTCACGCCTGTATTGCCGACAGGGTAAGCAGTGCATTAAGTACATCCACATTTCGTTATGGTTTCAGGGCCCACCTAATAAAGAAACGGTGGTCCTATTACCAACTACTAGGTACAATTCTAGTACACACGCTGTTTCTAAAAAAGTCGCTATAGAAAATGCCAATAACACTTTGTCCGACCTGGTAATCGAACTCGAGACCTCAAGCCCAGCACACGCATTTATTACCGCTGCCCACCAAACGTAGATGCACGCCTGTTTCCCAGAGGGGTGGGCAGAGACTACGGATTTCCATTTGCTACGATCCTGACACACTTCTCTGACTTCATAAGTTAAGGTTTAAGGTACTCTTAAACCTGGCCTTTGTCCAGAACGCTCCCGATCTGATCGAGATATGTTCGCCTGGGTCTTCTCCTTGTGACTGTTCCATTCACACTAAGCCTTATAAACTTTTTTAGTCAGTCTTTTCTCGT
Source organism: Catocala fraxini (assembly GCA_930367265.1). Lineage (NCBI taxonomy): Eukaryota > Metazoa > Arthropoda > Insecta > Lepidoptera > Erebidae > Catocala > Catocala fraxini. The sequence continues at coordinate 29,523,251 of OV884028.1, read as the reverse complement.
CCATTCTTTCTACATGCCCAAATCAGCTTAACATACCCTTTTCTATTCTTGTCACTATATCCACTTCCGTACCGCATCTCTCTCTAATCGCACTATTCCTTATTCTATCTTTCACCCACCCATATCTTGCCCACCAAAATATATGTAAAATAAATAGGTATACCTATATATAGAATATTTAACTATCTACCTTTGTTAGAAGGCAAGCCAAGTAATAATAAGTAGACCACTTATAGCACAGTCATTTATGCACGCACCTTAATAATATTTGATGCTTTCAAATAGTAAGGCAAAGTTTTCCTCAACCATCTAGTAGATTGATAGCCACAATGTATCCAGTATAACTAACTCGCAATAAAACCAAAACGTGCTGAGTTTTCAGTTGCGACGCGTATTCTGTCGCTGATATTGCGTGCCGTCTGTGCCGCATGGCACAACTAACATATTCGAAAACAACGTGACTATTCAGCTATTCCAGGGCAACAAACAAAACATTCAGGACAAAGAAATGACAGTTATCCAAGCTATATAATTGTGAGATTTTGTTTTTTTGTATTGCGTCACGCATTAACTACTCGACCGATCATCATGAAATTTCGAGGGTAGGTATGGAAAAAGTACTGTTTCCTTTAACGTTTTTTTTATTTCGGGGATTTCATTGACGCATACCTCTCCCCGGGGCGGCAGAGAGGCTATGTCAGACTCACCCGGGGAAAGATGACGACGGTTACAAACCGGACAAACAACTTCACATCTATAATATTACTTACAATGCTTTTATACTACGGTCAAGCAATCTGACGATAAAAAAATTTACTCTGCGTATACAACAACAAAATTTGACTTATGAATTTGTAGTTATGCACCTAACTCCTATAATATCAACCACAGTTTAATCCACGAAGATATTTTAAACTGACAAGATTGACGAATAGTAAACGATAGAAGTCAAACTTGTTTCGTGGCCTAAACTATGATTGATATTATGTATAGCCTTATATATTATGTAGGCCATCTACTCAAGATTATAGGCAGTATCGTTCCGGACAATTCATTATGAGCACGGATAATATAATTTTATTAAATAACATTTATACTTGAAGTAGCGTTTATATTAAGATGATTCTGTTTTAATAGAATAGCGTGGAAGGCGTAATGGTCTAAGTGGTCATCTCACCGCTGTCACTGCGCCAAGTGTTGTGGTTTCGATCCCCATACGGGACAAAATTTTTGTGACCCACAAACAGTTCTGTTGTTCGAAATCAGGGTGTATTTTGTGTACTTTGTTTGAACGGTTGTAAAGTCTACCGCGATACAGGATTCATTACTAGAGCTGGAGTTGTATTTACAATAAAAGTAAATAAAAAGATTATCAAATTAATATAAATACTGTTTATTCATTTCTTATAGTTTGAACACACAAAGATTTTCGAGCTTAACGTAAATTGTCAATAAATGTTCTCATTTACAACCTATTTAACAGCGTTATACAAACTATATCATCATAAATATCACAATATAATGTTTATATCCTGATGCTTCCTGGAAAAAGTCGTTTGGGCTCAGATTCATGATTAGTATTCGGACGAACGCCAATTTCACATAAAATATCAAATACCTAAATAAGGGTGGCAATTGCTGAAACAGACTACAATGGGCGTTTACTTGTAACGTCCGATGCACAAAAATCCGGTATAATATTTGTAGAATTGCAAGTTTCATCATCAGTGTCAGGTAAACATGAGCATTTACTTTGTAGTAGCTATATAACCGCATATATATTTACGGAGAAGGAAAACATCGTGAGGAGACCTGCATGTCCAATAGTTTTCCATAATGGTCTCGGAGATATGTGAAGTCTGCCAACACGCACTGCGCCAGCGTAGTGGTCTATGGCCTAATCCTTCTCATAGTGGGAAGAGGTCCGTACCCAGTAGCGGGACAGTTGATTTACAAGCTGGTATTATTATATACCGCACAGAGAATAGTTTCGTATCTATCTCGTAACCTTGCGCTTCCTAATAATTAAGGTTCTCTCACGAGTTTTAACACGAAATTTACACGGAGCGTTGTAGCAAGAGTATTAATTATATCAATTAAGACTTGCCCAATGTATACACTCATAATCTTAATCTTTTGTTTATAGTACGTACCTAGTATCATTCTTTAAGGTTCTGCAAATGACATTAGGTACTCCTTCGTGTCATTGCAACACCTGATACAGAACTGAACAGATAGATAGATAGATTACTAAGGAAATAATGTAGTACTACTACCCTCTTACAGAATATCGACGTGAAATACCAGTATTCTTACTGTTGTGTTTCGTTCGGTAAGGGAGAGTGCCGGAGGCCCAATCACCCTCTTTCCCCCTTCCCGCTTTTTCTCCTTCCCACTTCCTTTGTCCTTTACTAAAGGGTCGGCAACGCGCAAGTGATGTCTCTGGTGTTTCAGGCGTCCATAGGCTACGGTGACCACTTACCATCAGGTGGACCGTAAGATTGTTTGCCGCCTTAGAAGAATTTAAAAAAAAGAATAAATAAACGCAATACAACAACAAAACGCAATACACAGTGTATAAAATTGCTGACTTTATCTGATTTATCGATCCAGTCAACCAAAGCTTGAGTGCTCTCAGACTTAGATTGACTGTTATCTCGTTCGTTTTCAGTGAAAGCGCCCGCCGATGCAATTTATTTGTAGCACCCCTCACAGGAAATCGGCGTAAGAATAGCAACTTGCCCGGGAAGTAGGTTCCGGAGGACCATATACTTACCTATCCTGGTTCTTTATTCCATCCCTTCTTAAATTTATTTTTTCTAAGGTTGGCAATGCACCAGTGATACAGCCTGGTATTGCAAGCTATCATAGGCTACTATAACAGACTAGATTTTACCCGCGGCTTCGCTCACGAAAATATAGGAAAGGTTAGGTTAGTAACAATATGTTTTCCTGGATAAAAGGTACCCCATGTCCTATTCTGTACTCCCGACAACGTGTATACGAAATTTCATGGTGAACGGTCGAGTAGTTAAGGCGTGAAAGCGTAACAAGCAAACAAACAAACTCTCCATTCACATTTATAATATTAGTTAGGATTACCATTAGATATTTATAATCTGTTTCCCAACCTTCTTGTATAAAGGATTATATTTTGTGAATGGCAGTGCAAAAAGGTACTAATTTGTAATCCGATATAAGATAAAAAGGCTTTGTGGCGTCAAAGAAAAATGAAATCAGCTGCGTGACTCTCATGCACAATTTAAATACTCAAAAAGTTGTGATATACATATATGTATGTCTCCCATTATGTGTCGTATCTGCTATCGTCAATTAATTATGTAACAGGCGATGTTTATATTTCAATATAACATGTCGGTGTGTTATAATAACAGCTAAATATGATTATAATATGGTGTGTAATGAGTGTTTATAAATATCTAATTTTAGTATTTAATTTATTATTAGCTTGGGGTGAGTATCGTCATTTGATTTGGAAAGAAATTGGTGTTTATGTATTTTTATACGTTCGTACTACACTTGCACTTTTGATAAAAGATTTTATTTTCTACTCAGTTCACAGCTATATAAATACAAAATTGTTATTAACTAATTATATCATGAGCCAAGGATGGAACGGATAGATTTTGCATTGTTCCAGACTGTTAGACATTTGATAGTCGCCTTATTAATAATTATGTATTATTTTTAATCACCTAACTTCAAATAGCATTTATCTATAAAAGTATCGCCATCTCTCTTCATTAACCTTACAAGAGTGAGACAGCTTGCGATTAATCTTTCGGATAACATTTTTTAAATTACACGAATTTCTTTTAGGTTACACTTACAATATTTTCTCTAATCGTAAAAAAACATTTAGAAAATAATTTACGTTTACGCGTATGTTATATACCTATTGAAATTAAACTACTCTATACGGATTTTAATTCATAATGTTTTGTTTCATAGTGCACAAAAGGCGAGTTTACTAAACATATTTTTACATCATTTTATCTCCAAAATAATTACATACGAGCATGTTTTACGAGTTTCAAATATGGCACAAAATGAGATCCTTCTTTATTCCCCACATATTATTAGGTATTCTCGCTTGGTACTATATTAATAAATCTTATTTAAATAGGCTTTGAGTTGCAAATGGTTTCCATATTACCTCCAATGTGTGAAATATTTAAATGGAGGGTTAAATTCTGAAGATTTTTGGTAAAGAGATTGGTGTGATAAGATAGGATCGTGACGTTTCTTATTAGTAGAAGGATTTTCAGCTTTTGGTATATCATGATTTTATAAAAAGAATTTTACCTTTATAAATTCGACCAGCGCTTCTGCTACAAGAGAGTCCATGGTGTCCGAGGCTATCGACAGCTTTTGTGTAGTAAGCCTCGCTGATTTCAGCATGAATGAGCCGGCTCGACCGAGGGAGGACTACACTCTCACAGAATGTTGATGAGAAATAGCAGTGTTCCTACTGTTGTATTTCGTTCGGTGCGTGAGAGTGCCGGAGGCCCAATCACCCTCTTTCCCCCTTCCCGCTCCTTCTCCTTCCCACTTCCTTGCCTAAAGGGTCGGCAACGCGCAAGTGATGCCTCTGGTGTTGCAGGCGTCCATAGGCTACGGTAACCAAGTGGTAAGTACTATCAGGGGAGCTGTAAGCTTGTTTGCCACCTCAGTTGTATAAAAAAAAAACGGTTCTACACAGTGACAGCAATGCCGAGAAACACATGAAACACCTAAACGGAGGCAAGTGGCGAGGCGGAAACTGGTATCGTCCAACATGGTACCTATATTGGACGATGGAAGTGCCTGAAACTAAAGACGAGATTCCCATTCTCCCACAGCCAGCAATCCATTAATAATTATGCCGGGGTAGCCATGCGAGTTAATTTCCCCTCCATTAGAGGGGAAAAGTGATTAGTTTAGTAAATGATACTATAATAACGGTCTCGCTGGGAATGACAAGTCACTTATATGGGCAGTCACGACACGGCTATGTGTTAGAAAAAGCTTATTCATGTTTTAAAATATGTTGAATCATATCAGATTTGTAAAATAATACAGTGAAAATTAAAACTACGCGAATGTTGAATTTAATAAACTACGTTATACGGATTTTGTCGCGTTGTTTATTTTCAAACACTTTTATTACATAATTTTGAACTATAACACTACTATTATTGAACTTTACTACAACTTAAGCTATTTAAATTAATTAAAACTATTTATATTTAAGTTTACACTTTTCCACGATGTTTCGGTTGCTTTACAGCAGCCATGGTCACAAGGAGACTAGCTACTATCTCAAAGTATACTGTTTCAAAGTACCCGAACATAATTACACATATAATCATTTGTGTTCTTATTTTCGCTGAATGAGCTCAATGTATTATGACGGCTAGTAGTGTTTTGCTTCTTCATGGATTTGAGTATTTGAATTACTGGGTATAGTTTAAAATCATGTAATAAAAGTGTTTTAAAATAAACAACGCAACAAAATTCGTATAAACTAGTTTCATTTCAATGTCATTAATTTTATTTATCGTTACACCTACACTTTGCCAGTTATGGTTTTAGGGCCCAAGTAGTTAGGGGCAATCTTACTGCCGTCAATTGGTAACAATTCCTGACTCCATATTGCTGCTAAGGTTTTATGACAAATAAACTCAATAATATTTAGGTATTCGATCCGGGAATCAAATTTGAGAACCCATGACCCCCTACGCCACCGAGGCAGTATTTACTAGTATTTTATACAAGGAATTTAGATTAAGAAAAAGTTTCAACTAGAATAATAGTAGATTTACTAAAGCAAAACAGACTTTTGATCGATGCACAAATAAAACAAAATTCTAAATACGGCGTACCTATACTAACATTATAAAGCTGAGGAATTTGTTTATTTGTTTGGTTGAACGCGCTAACCTCAACAACATAATTAGAGCTTCGAATTAAAAAAATGTTTTAGTGTTGGATAGCCCATTCATCGAGGAAGGCAATATAACATCACGCTACGACCAATAGGAGCGAAGCATCAATGGAAAACATTGCAAAAACGGGGCAATTACTCTTATGGGAAGCAGACGAAGTTGCGTGACTTAGCCAGTAGATTATATAATCGATCTTATAAGCTTATTTTTTTTTATTATTATATAATATAATACTATTATAAGATAATATAACCTAAGTGCCGCATTAAAAGGAAATACAATATGTCTTCGTATTGTAGGTATTAAGTAGTGTGTAGGAATAAAATAAATAAAGCTAAACATACATACTATGCTCGAATTGAGCCACGTGAAACTTTACTCAGGAAATGTTTAACTATGTTTATTCATAGTTAACGAAATAGTGCAAAATGTAATTATATAAGAAAATATCTTGACAAAAGTTCTGATTCACTCATTGACTGACTTATCAGTGCCCAGTTAAAAACTGGTGAAGCGTCAACATGCCGGAAACTCGACACACAAAATTGGAGATTTTAAAGGATCTCAAAAGGATTATGAGCATGGGATGTGACAAAATGCAACCAATGCACATATTCAAAAATAATTTTAAAATAATGGTCCCCACGAGGGACAAATGGAGACAAGACCTACAATCCCCTGACAAGGGTTGTCTCATCTGGTACACTGATGGTTCCAAAATGGAAATAGGATCAGGCGCTGGTATTTATGCCAACGACTGCAAGGTGAGCCAAAGCATGGGCAAATATGCAACGGTCTTCCAAGCGGAAACCTATGCTATAATTGCCTGTGCGCAGGCGATTATTAACAATAATGTCACTGACAGGAATGCTCCTCAGTGACAGCCAAGCTGCTCTCAAGGCTCTGGACTCTTGTAGGGTGGACTCCAGACTGGTCCTGAACTGTGTTAAGGGCCTTAAAAAACTTGGCAGGAAGAACACAATCAGACTAGTGTGGGTTCCCGAGCATGCAGGGGTGCAGGGCAATGAGGATGCTGATGAATTATCCAGAAAGGGCTCGGAGCAACTATTTGTGGGCCCCGAGCCATTCATAGCACCGTCAAGGCAGCTTTGAATGCACATGGCAATGATAAACACAGGCTAGAGTGGATGGCCCTTAGGGGTCTGGAACACTCCAAGAAATTCATTGCAAACAGAGCCACGGGCTTCACCTGGAAGTCCTGCGGGTACAGCAAGAGCCAAATACGCCTGCTCGCAGGAGCGTTCACTGGTCATTTTGGCACCAACGACTTCCTGTGCAGATTGAGATTGACAAACAATTTGATCTGCAGAGCCTGTGGTGGACAAGACGTGTCCATATCGCACCTACTATGTGAATGTGTGAATGTGACGCGTTGGCTGGATTGAGGTTGGGTCTGTTGGGATAGGCATATCCAAACCTTGAAAACTTCAGGCTTCTTCCTCTGAAGTGTACACTGCGGTTGATGTAGTACATTTATAAGGAGATAGCTAAAGGATACATCTTGGGGCCGACGCAAAGATCCCACTGGGTCGAAGTGTCGCCGGTCTACACTGACTGGCCCCATATATAATACTATAAGTCGCGAGTAAAAGTAATAAATTACATAGCATGGAACAAAGTTTGACAGCTGAGGCTGACAAGGTTTTCTATTTGGATATAAATAATTTATTTAAATGATTGACAAATATATTGTTAAATGCCATGAATAATATAAATGTCTAATTGTGTGTCTTCACGCGTACGAATTAGGGAGGAAATGTGCGTACGTGTACACAATATAAGCATATGTGCATATTCTTAGAGTATGTGCAAGCGTGCATCTATTTGTGCATATAATCGTAAACCTGTGTGTCTACATGAATTTTCTAGCTAGGGCTGTCACTTACACAAGTTTATTTTGCACATTTTAATATAACAGTTATTTATGAAAATAAAGTATTAAGTTTGATTTAGCTTCACTTAGGATTTTAAAAAATAAAACATTAATAGTCAAGGACATTAAAATAGTTGACAACCCTATTTCGATAGGTAATGTAAGAAATCTTTAGAACTGGTATATCTTCAGAGTCCTACTTTAAATATCTTAGATTTTTTTGTTATTCATAAATAACTATATTATGCATATTTAGAACGCAAAATAAAACTCTACTATGATAATACTAGGGAGATAAAAAAAAATATGTGAAAATGAAAGTTATTTCAAAGTAACTGAACATAATTTAATCATTGGTGTTTCTATTTACGCAGAATGAGCTCAAAGTATCATGAAGTCTAGCTGTGGTTTGCTTCTTCTTGGGTTTGACTATTTTTATTACTGGATCCCAAGCTGGTGGTACATTCCAACCATCTTCTCTATTAAACTTAGGATGTTTTTTGATTTCAATAGCCTCGCGAAGCATCCTTGGTAGGAATCGGTGTTCTTTAGCGACAATCTGTGGTTTGTCAAATCTCAGGTAGTGGTTGGTCCCCTGTTGCACATGTTCACACACAGCAGACTTCAACGAGCGTTGGTGTTTTACATCAGCTATGTGTTCTTTTATGCGGGTGCCTATGTTTCTCTTGGTTTGACCAATGTATGAGAGTCCGCAGTCACAATCTATTTTATAGACCCCTGCATCTTGTAAAGGTAGTTGGCACTTGACGGATGGTAAAAATTGACTTATCTTCGTTGGCGGCTTGAAGTATGTGTTGATTGAAGCTCGCTTCAAGATGTAGCCAATCTTGTCAGTGACACCCCTTACATAAGGCAGTATAGCAGGCTGGCGCTCGACTGTGGCTGGCTTTTCTCGGGATCTGTGACAGCGGCGCGGCTGTTGGAGCTTGTTGTCTTGCAGTACTTGCTTAACATGCTGAAGCTCGGCGTCCAGGTGTTTTTTGTCACAGATCCCGTGGGCTCTCTGAAACAAAGACATTCCCACGGTAGCTAACTGTTTAGGATGGTGGTGAGATTCACCGTTTAAGTACCTATTTGTATGGGTCTTTTTCCTATACACAGTGTGGCTCAAAGTATGATCAGGATTTCTGAAGACAAGTACATCTAAAAAAGTGTAAAACGCGATAAAATCCGTATATAGTAGTTTAATTTCAATGAATAACATTCGCGTAAATAGAAGACAATATTATCTCAATAACTCTTTCTAAATCGCGTATAAAGCGCTTTAATTTTGTATTTAGTTAGATATCGCTGTATTACAATTATAAAATAATAGATTGGCCACAAAACATAATTATTTATAGATGTACAAATAAAAACAGTTTTTTGCTGACGTCAGTAAAATTTTTAATTTTTTTCTATATTCATAAAAAATGACATGTGGTTGCTTCCCCGAAGTTTTACTACTTAGCTAGGCCTATCGACTGAAAACATAAAATATACATAACCGCTTTATGGGTAAAATTCCACACTGTGCGTACGTGTCTATTCAACGCTGTGATTCAATGCATAGCTTCTGTCAAAAGAAAACCCAGCCATTTTAATGTTCATTATATTTTCCCAACATACGTAAGCACTTCTGCTCAAAGTAATAAAATAATATTAAAGCAAGACCCAAGCAATTTAATGTACGGAATTTCCTTTTGACTGATTAATACCCCATAATAACTCGTCATAAGGAAATTTCGTGTTTTAAATTATTATTAAGTACATTTCCGTCCAACATTTCGTTAGAAAAATTTAATCTCTCTCCCAAATAAATATTATAAGGAGTAATAAATAAGTCATGTTCAGCTTTAATTGCCAGAATAAGAAAATACAGTTTTATCGAGCCATTAACTGCCGTCACACACGTAATAAAATCATGTTCACTAATATGATCCTGTGGTTTTGCTTACGTCACAATACCCCGTACATAATGACGTGCTATTCATACGCTCTAGTTTGTTTTTAGGACGCAATGGACAGTTTTGTGAAAATTGTTGAGGAAAATGTATTGTCTATTTGGAACGGTTGTTCAAAATAATTAATTATACTTTTTAATAGTTGGCATTCATACAGAAAGTTGTACATTTTTGTTTAAAAGGTAATCATGGACATCTTGTTTCTTCATTAAATTTGATTAAAAATACTTGAAAGTAGAATAGCTGAGACAAAGTTGATGTCACAAACGACAAACAATTAAAAGTGTTCTTGTATTACAAGAAGAAAGTATCAAGAACCTTGACGATAGTATTAGCGTTAAAAAGGAAGCTCTTGATAGTGCGATGTTATAGTGTACATTATACATAACTATATAACTCATGCCTGTTTTTGGAAATACTAAATACCACGTACTATAATCCAACGGTATCTCTCAACTCATCCACACTTCTTGATCATTCTTCATACACGCCACTCAATTTGGTGTAATCTTAACATAAACACAAATATATTTTTTGCAAATAGAAAATAGTTCAATTATTACATGAAACTAGACCTGGGGCAATACAAATGCTATATTGGCGGAATGTAACCGTAATATTTTTATAACGACTGTCATAGGCCAATGACTTTGTGACAAAAGTTAGTTTATTTCTAAATGTTCACCAATATATTGGTCTTGTTTTTGGCTACATTGCTTTACCTCAGAGTTTACGTAATAGACATTGCGCCACGAATGCGTCCCCGTAGTATGAAATTAATATGTAGGTGTAGGGATTCGTTCAATTCTAGGAAGTTTAAATAATGTCTTAAACAGATGTTATATATACACGTTTGACCCACTTTATCTACATAAATTTTTACTTTATTCGTCAACGTAAGACCGTGTTCTACTTTAATTTAATTCTATTTTATGTATTATGTCATTCTAACATCTTATTTAATTGTCATAGATATATGTCATAGCTATATCTATTAGAATTTTGTTGTTGCATATGTTGTTATCTCATTTTGTTAATGCATCAATCTGTTACACTTTATAGTTCTAGATCAACATGTCGCATATATCTTGTTCTTGTTTTTATACTACTAACTGTTATAATAATAATTAAAATCGAAATCTTTAAATTCAAGATTAAAAAATATTGGCCGACAGAACAAAAGATAACTACAAAACAAAAAACTGTACTGACGACTTACACAATTCTTTAAATTAAATACTTTAAAATAAATTTACTATTGATTTAAACTGTAATATAATTGTTAACAAGCATAGGGCCTGTTAGTAAGCGATTACCGTTAATAGACATTACGAAACCTTAAAATTTCAATTGAATATTCCAAATTTGCATAAAAGGCTCATTGTGCTTTTCCTTAGTCTGAGTGGCGGCATCATAGGACACATTTACCGCAGTAAATGTAGTACCTATGTATTTAGTATTGTTACCATAAGTTATTAATTTATGCTTTCGGTGTTACATTTCTATCACAAGATAGTTAAATTCAAGTAGTGTTGTATATGTATACTGTTGGTGTGGCTATAATAAATAAATAAATAAATAAATAAAAGTAATTTGTGTACAGATAAACGTTACCTTGTACTGCATTTTACTAATGGTGACCGGTAAATTATCTGTTGAGGACATTGTGTTTAGTATTGTTAGAGAAAAAATGTTTTGCAAACATCAATGTTCGGATATCATCTGTGTACACTTTAATTAAGTTAGGCACAGTGTTTTTTTAATCTAAATCTCACCGTCTGGCAATTATAACTATTATTCTTAGAGTGTAGCATTTGAAGAGTTTCAGAAGGGCTTATATTACTAGCTGGTGAACCAATGGTGCGTAGGCTCGGCAACTCTTTTTTTCTAAGATCGGCTACGGTGGAGTGATTCTTCTAGAAAACAAATGGAAATTTGCGCTATACAGGTTATAAAAGATCTTACAAGTAAGTACAGTTATTATGGTCGCTGTATACCATCTTTTTAGCTGTGTAAACATCGCAAAATATTACAAGTTTTCTATCTACTGAGATCACTTCCAATTAGGCGCATGATAGCAGCGAAAGCCTAGTGGGACACTACAAGGCTGCCAAGCAGAAGTCTTGCGTTCGATTTCATCTCTGACTTATCGAAGTTATGTGCGTATTAAATAGTTAATTATCGCTCGCTTTAACTGTGAAGGAAAATATCATGAGGAAACCTGCATTTCTAAGATTTCTTTATAATATTCTCGAAGATATGTGAAGTCTACCAACCCGCACTGGGCCAGCGTGGTGGACTATGGCCTAACCCTTCTTATACTGAGAAGAGGCCCGTGTACAGCATTGGGATAGTTTAATTGCATTGCTGATATTATTATACACAAACAATTAGGCGGATCATTTGCTATCTTTACGTACTGTAGGTTTAAAAATACATAATGCAGATTTCGATCTAAAATGTTCTGAATTCATAATAATATTTAATTCTCCTCTACATGTCAAGTAAGTACACAAAAATAAGGTTCAGAGTACAAGTTACCGAAAGGCCCGAGGGAGAACAAGAAACTAAGTAACTACGATGAAAACGTAATTATCCTTCGAACTAATATCTCGACCTGGACAATTACATTTTGTTCTACAGAAAATTTACTTCGAAATATTTTTATGCGTACCTAACAGGAATTTTCTATTAAGATTTTGTTAGCTTAAATACGTTAATTTGGAAATCTCAGAATAAAATTGGAGTTTAAAATTATTTTATCAATGTTTGTTGCACACCTACTTATTTAAAAACAAGTATTTAGTATTTCAATAATTATATCCATCAAACGAATTAAATTATTGCTTGAAAATGACGCAACTTTGGCGTCGACTACATGCCCAAGTTTCTTATACGGTTTACATGCCTGGGTGGTTCATATCGAGTGTTCTGACGATATGGATTGTAAGCCTACGTAAGTGCACTAACTTACGCAGGTTACCACGCGTCATGTACTGAAGTTTAGCAGATTTATTAGATTATGTAGCTGTGGCATTTGCACCGGTGATCAATGAACATTAAATCCTCGCTAATCATCACTTAGGTGAAAATAATAGAATGGACTTGGTAAACAAGAATGTAAATATAAAAATAAAGAAGAACACGCGGCAAGTCTTGTCTTGAAGTCTTGTGGTTGCCACCTAAGTTTTACCAACTCCACTGCCCATAGCCTACCTACGCAATTATTAAAATGTTCTTATGTGCATATTATTATGGCGATACTGTGTGCCATCTGTTGGGCTACTAAGAAGATGGATGAAAAACGATTGCATGCAGCAGAGATGATAATGTTACGATGGATGTGTGGAGTAACGAGAATGGACAGAATTAGGAATGAATACGTAAGAGGTAGTCTGAAAGTGGTGCCCATAGACGAGAAGGTGAAAGGAAATCGTTTGGCTTGGTATGGACATGTTATACGAAGAGATGATATGTATGTAGGTAAGCAAGTTATGAATATGAGAGTAGAGGGACGAAAAGAGAGAGGAAGGCCAAGGAAAAGATGGATGGACTGTGTGAGGATGGATATGAAAGGGAAAGGGGTAAATGATCAGATGACGGGTGTCAGAGAAGTATGGAACCAGAGGACATACTGCGCCGACCCCAAATAAATTGGGACCAGGGCAAGAGGATGATGACTGTGTGCCATCTCGCTGATTTCTAACATGATCTTTATTTATTGTATAGCAAATTCTCATTACTGCAATCAAGGGAGTCATCACCTTACATTGGTCTAGTATAACTAGAAGCCTAGTCTTAAACATAGGTGAGTCATAACCTTAACACCGTAAGCGTATCTATGATTCTAGACAAACTTAGTGATTCTAAGCAGCTATGAATAGACAGTCTATTTGCCCACGTTTATGTTATAACATATTAAATATTTTCTTGAATCCAATGACATGAAAATATCCTCGTCTATTGAAAATATCGATTATTGCCTTAGGCGACGATATTTTTATACCTTTGCTCGAAAATTTATGACTCCAGACGTTAGGTACTCTTGTCACGTGCGGATGTGTCTTAACAGACAATTCGCATTACAATGGTCCGGATGCGAGCCGGGCCGGGGGTGTTACATGTGTGGGAAGCCAAAGGTAATAATTATTTATTCATGTTCATCGCACAATAACACTTCTTATAACATATATTCTAATGATGACATTGTATGAAGTTTAGGTAAAGCAGGGCTTAAGCTTTTAAAAGTATAAAGCCCAGTGCACGATCACTCATTATGTTTTTCCGGGAATACGTTGAAAATGTAAAATTCGTTTGCCTAAATCCACCAACAACGTAACAAAAGCGCTCAAACTTGTCACGCGATGGTTAAACAGTTTTAAAACAAGTAATATATATTACGATTTTGAAATGACACAATCTCTTGACAGTGATATCAAATTTACGGTCGGCATACATAGCAAATTGAAGTAGCTTCCGTATAGTTAAGTCAACTTGAAAGCTTAACTTCTTGATTAAATATACTTATCTAATCGTAATTTTAGTAACCGTGATCATAGCAATTTAGATACAGAATCAGTTCATGATCCATTTAAATGAATATGGTAGAGCAGTTAAACAATCTGCAGGGTGCTCCAAAATGTCCCTTTAAATAATACATTTCTCTGCCTCCTTTGACTCAAACCAAACGCCTAAGCTCGGGTTTAACTAACTAAGAAACTCATTTGTTCCTATGAGTTAAGGCGTCTACAGACTTGAGTGTTGTCGCTGTGCGCACATAATGTTGTTGCTAAAAGACTAACTATAGCATTAAACTGTATAATAATGAGACCTCATTACTTTATTTTTATATAAATTTAGCTAGGATACTTGGCCAGAATTTTATTTATTCTAGCCCGAAACAAACTGCGCTAGGAACTGCCGCTATACTGCTTTTATAACACTTACAACACACGGTATATCCTAATAAGCTTGCATAGTTTACGTAGAAATAAGACTATATGAAAATCCCAGCAAAGAATCTACACGTCACGATATCCTAAAGCGCCTTTTACCTTAAGAATGTATTTGGTAAGATGTAAAAATAATATAATTAGAGGAAGTAATATATTGCAGCCACATTTAAAAAAATGTACGTATAGAAGTCCCTTTGGTTATGACATAAAATAAAATCAAGGCTAACAAATTACTAATTTAACATTTAATGGAACTGGTATTTACGCGGGCATCACACGGCAAAGATGATATATAATCGACCCCAAAGCTTGAAAATTATGTCACAATCATAAAACTTCTACCGATTATGTAACGAAAGCTACTTATTTTCACGTTGGAAAGCTTACACTTTGCGAAATTGCGCGTTCTGAAAATCCTGCTACGATCGGCTTATTCAAGTCGCGTGAATTCTTGACGCGAATCTTTACAACAGAGTGAAAATGGCACCCCGTTTATGAACGATCTGTAAATTGATTTAGAGGTTACATAACGAATTGTGAATCCAGACCAAGACTTAAACCAAAAGCAGGAGTTGATGGAGCCAAATTATCCTCAGTTCAAACGACCCACCCATCATACGAAGCAGCGAGTTGGCACCTCTTGGTGGTTATAGTTGGTAGGCCTGAAGTCTTGGGAGACCCCACATAACCCTCTCGGCTCCCTGAAGTGTTGTGGTGAAGGGGTATGCATCAGAAGCATTTCCCCAGGTTAAAATAATAAAAAAGGCTAATTATCTGTTTACCAATTGCCATGATTCAAGTACATGTTAACGAACATTTTATTCATCGCTATTTCTTATATCACCTACATAATATATACCGTTACTCCTTTTGTAAGCCAGGTTGAATAGTGACCCACGAGAAAATCATTCAAGTAAAGAAACGCTGCCAGAAAGCAAGGAATATAAAAACAAGTACCAACATTGTGCCCCATTTGTCTTTTAGCCAAAACATCAAATAAAGTATTCACTAAACGGATCAACGACCTAAAATTGTGTGTAGTATGCGGAGGCCTTTATATAAAACTATTTTCTGTAGCTAAATCTCGCCATTTGTATCGCGCCAGACTAAGACCACATTTTGCCGCATCTCAGGTAAACACGCCGTATATCATTTCCTTAACTTATGTACCATATTATTCATCGTTAGGTATTTATTTTGTTAAATTATGTTTCTTAACATTCAGAACATTAGGTGAAAAGTTAATTTGCGCTTTATTTACATATTATAATGAACTTTTCTTGGATTGTTGCCATGGGAACGTCTTTTGTTTTTCAATGTCACTTGGTGATCAAAATAATTAGTTTAGAGATATAGGACCTAGCTACATTTCTTACTGAAACGTTGAACAACCGGTATGATCGCAGCGAAATTTGGAATAGTACCTGTCATTTCTATCTATTTGGTAAGCGCATGAATGAACCAGCTCGCCAATAAAAAATTATCACTGTCTTTTCGTCGTGAAATTCAGATTTGATGAGATCTGATCTCATGATTCAGATGTGATGTAAAAGGTCGGACAACTCAGAGTCGATGTCAAAAATTCAGTACTGCCTTAAGATTTTTAGAAGAAAATACAGTCCAAGCATCAAACACCATTACCTATTAACCAATCTCAAATATTTAAAAAAGTAGTGCTAAGTCTTAATTAGCGACTTAGCAGTATAATAATCACCTATAAACATTACTCAACCTTGAGTAATACTTGAATAATAGACAAATAATAGCAGCGGACTATTGATCAAAGGCTGATCAAGGACTTGAGAGCTATTGAGTTGAGAGGTGAGGTAGTAAACTAGGCTCTGACGACTATATATTTCTAATACTAGCGTAGCTTCAAAAAAGATAAAAAAGAAAAATTAATACCAGGGACATACAATGATTTCAATGGGATAAAACCTCAATTCTCATATTCCCAAGCTTACCTACCCTGAAATGTGACAAACACAGTGAGATAGATACGAAAGGGTTTTGTCACATGTCATATTATGTAAACGGTTACTCATTAGTCAAAATGGGAATCGCACACAAAATGTAACACGAGGACGTCGGTCCTTTTAATGCCTTTAGGCGTCGGTTTAAACGACTAATGCGACACACACACAAAGACACGCCTGTTAGCCGAAAGTGTAAGCAGAGATTACATATTTCCTCATGAAGAAAGAAATATATGACAGAATAGTTAATAAACACCTGTCTTACTTCATTCACTCTCATTGCATTCTAAAACTTCAAGTCAAGTCAAGTTAAAAATCGTTTATTCACTTAGGTCACAATGTAACACTTATGAACGTCAAAGGGGTGAGTGAATTTATTACTTCCTTGTCTGTGTACGGGTAACATATTTTAAAAATTGCCAAATTTTATTACCTTAATTTTATAAAGTGTCTCGGTGGGGTATGTGCAATGAATACGATTTCTGTCTATGAGGAGTTTTATTCCCGTGGCGAGAATGCGGTTATTGGGTTATCTAATCAAGAAATTATTAGCAGCGCGGCATCTGGAACTATGACTGGCCAATAGGGTCTAGAACCCAAAACTGTGGCTGACAAAATGTGCTTGTGTATGCATATTATACATTATACCATTGCTAGCCATATCTCTATTTCTTAAGTTGTAGGCAGTTATGTGCCCCTAGTTATCTTCTGGTGCACAAAGGTGGGAGACTATGTATGTATATAAAACTTGCTAGGCATTTTAGTTACAAATGACTAATACTCTAGTTAACCTTACCAGCGAAGCACCAGTGGAAGTGCAGTGGATGAGGTTCTGATCGGATCTACGAACTCTTACCTACAACTTCAAATCATGGGGCTATTGCCCTTCTAGCTTTTGCAATCTTTCCATACCAATCGTTATTTAAATCAATATCAAAATTAGTAAGCACAACAAAATTACTATAACAAACAAATCCTTTCTATCCGAAGTTATGACACTTTTGATATATTTTCGTAGTTTCAAACATTTCATTACAACAATGGCAATGAAGAAAAACACAACAGATAAACGAGGCGACGGTTCCAATAAATACGTCAGGCAAATGTTTTTATTTGAGTCCATTATCATAATAAATGCGTTCACCCTACTTATGCCTTAGTTTAATTTATGCAGGGACCTTGTTACGGAACTAAGAAATTTAACCAATTTAGCAAGAATAGATAGCGGTATTATACACAGTATCTGAATAATTTTGGCATTACAAACAATGTCAAGCCTAAATAAGTAAATAACTTTGAAGTTATCGACAGACGTACCTATATTTTAGCCACTTAAATATAATAACGAAATGTGAAATCTGTAGTTCTCCTCCTTAATACAGATGAGAATATGTTGTATAAAATATGGTGCAACGAATATAGCACAGCGTGTACTTTTTGTCGCTGACTGCCACGCTTGAGGTCGCGGGTTCGATTCCCGCACAAGTCAAACATTTGTGTGCATGAACATGGATGTTTGTCTTGGTCTGGGAGTTTCTATGTATAATATGTATGTATTTACAAAAAGAAGTATATAAGTATGTTTATCCATTGTCTAGAACCTAACCTTAGTACAAGCTCTGCTTAGTTTGGGCTAGATGGTGTAGTGTATGATAGAATATTATGATTATTAATACACAATTTCATATTTGCTGCCATCGAGTATTTTCTTACGATCCTGAGTATGTAGTCGCCCAAATCAGGAGTTAAACCTCGAACGTAGTATACATAATGGGCGCAGTGGAATTATTATCTTATATACGGTTAGTAAATTAATCACTTTTATTTTTCTATCGAGACTTTTAATATGTATATATGACTTTTTATCACAAACTGATTGGAAAAATCCCAAAAGCATTACACAGATTGATCCCGAATAAAATATACGTTTGGTATTTTCTCGCTAAATTGCCTTTATTGCCCGAAAAGGGGAGCAAATATGCGGTAAAATAGTCTTGTACGTTCTCACTCGAGATTTACTGTGTACACTTGTATGGGGACATTAATCACGCGAGCGCGTAAAAGAAATCGTGCCTTTATGTTAAAAAGTGAGCTGCTTTCATGAATATTTAAATTTTCTATAGTCGCCGTTTGTTCCATTGAAATAAGTTCAATAATAAATTATGTGAAATAAACAAACAAACTTTGTTATAATAATTATTTCTAAATCTTGAACTAGTAAAATAGTTTGATATTTGAATCATGAACATCGTCCTTGGAAACAAAAATTGAGATAAAGAGTTCGGCAATAAATTGTGGTTATTTCCCTTTTGAGATGACAACTAACTTGGGCCATATTTCTACGCATACTAAAGTAAAATATTTGACTATTTATTACGTCATTACTAAACATCTAGATTTAAAACTATGATAAACAATGAAAACGGAATTCCATTTTCTCAAATGTTCTATAACAATTATAAACTTGTAATCATTTTAATTTTGATGATGTAATCGTCTTAATATGTAGAAATCTTAGATTAAGAAATAATCGTTCATCCAATGCCTTATCCATAACCCAATCGATAAAGCATTGGATTTATGATCTAGATTTCGCGGGCTAGAATCCCATCCATTGCACTACCGATGTAAATCCATTCGTAAAACAAGCGTTCTAACTTAACTGGAGAGGTTAACATCAATACTTATAACATGTAACATACCAAACTGCTAGTTATCTTTAAAAAGAAACCAAATATATCGCACCCTTAATAAAACAGAGACTTATTTCAGTATTTTGGATTAAATAAATTTGAACTCTATTGCAAAGATTTAACACAAATATAATATTAGAATTTAACATATACAATTAGAGTTCAAATTGCCTTACTTTCAAATTTCGAGTTAAGTCGCTGTTTTATTAAGAGTGCGATATATTCTATAATCTTTAAAATCATTTTAGTATTTTTTACACAACGCCGTGAATTCTTCACTCTTTGGTCAAGCTTCATAAATATTTATATTATGTTTATTATTGTGTTTATATGTATATACTGCCACTACTGCAGCCCAATATTATAATACTAACAATCTCACTATGCAGTTAACTTTTCTGCCATTTAAAGCTTAAATCATATCAATCGATCTGTTGCAGTCCACGGACACAAACCCTTTCTAATTTGCGAAACCTCGCTTAATATCTCTTGCATGCAGTGTCTTTGCCACGTATGTCAGTTTTTATAAAACACTAGCTTCAGCGCGCGGCTCCGCCCGCTTGGTACCTACATTGATAAAAAGTTGCCTAGATCCTTCTCCAGGTTTTTAAGTAATTTCATCCATATCGGTTGAGTGGTTAAGCCGTGATGAGGTAACAGACAGACAGACAAAGTTACTTTCGAGTTTATAATACATATTAGTAAGGAAGTAAAGCTTAATAATAAATATTGAAATTAAATTACTACTACGTCGGGGAAAGTGTAAACTTAAATATAAATAGTTTAGATAATTTAATTAACTTAAAAATTAGTAAAGTTTAATAGTAGTAGTAGTGTAACAATTTCTAAATTATGAAATAAAGTGTGAAATAAGCAACGCGATTAAATCCGTATATAGTAGATTAATTTCAATGAATAACATTCGCGTAAACAGAAGACAATATTATAATAATAAATATTATCATGAATTAGTAGATCACAGAAAATTTGTATAGAAAGCTTTTGTTAAAAAATTATTATACAATTTATAAAGTACCTAAGTATAATTATTTTGTTTAACAGTTAGTTGCCGTAAAGGCCACACGCTGGCCTCCACACCGAAGGTCGCGGGTACGTTCTGGTTTGTGACAAATATTTGTTGAAACACACTTGTTTTCCGTCGGGGTGTCCGCTGAGCTTGTGATTTATTAAAGTTACATCATTAGTGATAAAAGGAGTTCATAATATAATATGCAAGCCTTTTAATATCGTATATGTTTCTTGGAATAAATTAAACTTTTCTCATTAGTAGGTAATTATTTTCCTGATATTATAATGAATATTCTACTTTTGCGAAATCTCTATCCTTTTATTTAATTATAATAATTTATTTTTAAAAACGAAGTACTTAATTAGTTCTTCGTATCAATTGACAAAGCAGTTTATTTGTAGTGTCTGTTCGATCAAGTACACAAGTCAAAGTTAAAATAATTTATTCATTTAGATCACAACTAACACTTGAACGTCAAATATATAGGTTAGTGAGTTTACTAAGCTACTGAAGCTACATTTAGGTTAATTACTAGTTTCAGGCAAAGCGTTGAGCCTATGAGAAGAAATTTGCAACAAACTCACGGCTTCTCTTTTAAATCGACAAATTAAATAAACTTTTTTATACATCTAATATGGCAAACAAGCATTCGGCCCACCTGATGGTAAGTGGTCACCGTAGCCTATGGACGCCTGCAACACCAGAGGCATCACTTGCGCGTTGCCGACCCTTTAGGCAAGGAAGTGGGAAGGAGAAGGAGCGGGATGGGGAAAGGGAGTAATTGGGCCTCCGACACTCTCACTCACCGAACGAAACACAACAGTAGGGATACTGCTATTTCATGTCGATATTCTGTGAGAGGGTAGTCCTTTCCCGCTCGAGCCGGCCCATTCATGCTGAAATCAGCGAGGCTCTACTATTCTGAACATAAACATAGTTTTAGTCTTTTACAACTCATATCAACATAAGCTATTAACTTAACTAAAGGTCCATATTACTCAGGAATAATACTCATAGTGAAAATAACATGCAACATACCTGCCATAAAATAACAATTAAAAGCTCATACTTTGGTTGGTTTGCTTGCGTTTTATTTAGTGATGCGCAAAGTTGTATTTAAATAATGTTCGAATATAATTGTGCACAATTACAATAGGATACATATTTTATATAGTCATAAAATACAATACGATTACTAATGTATTGTGTTGTCAATATAATTATGTCCTCATTGGAATAGCTATTATTTTAATGCAATTATGTGCATATATCGCTTACTTAATTTTTCTCAGTTCCAATTATTCTCAATTTTGCAATTTTTCGAATGAAATTATAATATACCATGTATAATATAAGCTATATTAAAAAAGTTAATTTAGAGCAGCGATACCTCAGTGGGGAGACCAACAAACTGCAATGCAGAGGGTCTCGGGTTCGAACTCACTTCGCGCACCTCTGACTTTCGGAAGTTATATGACTTTGAAATTATATGCGTATTGATTGACAATTATCGCCCGCTCCGTGCCTCGGAGAGCACGTTAAGCCATCGGTCCCGGCTGCCATGAACATCTATGGCAGTCGTTATTGGGAGAGTGTCGACACAAAAGATCCCAGTGGGTCGAAGTGTCGCCGGTCTGCACTGACTGTGCCCTGTGGGGGCACATAAGATAAGATACGCTATACTAATAACCTGTAATTTATTCACCAAGTTCTATACTTGGCTTTTCTTCTTTTCTTATGAGATGAGTCCTTGATAATGGGCATTTATACGAAGGTTTAACATTAGATATAAGGGTTTAAGGACAATAACATTCACCAGATACTACATAGAAAAAAAAAGCCGACCCCAAGTGACTTGGGAATAATAAAGGCTAAGAGAGAAGAAGATACTACATCCTTAAAATATGACCTAACTGAACGGATGCCGTAGTGGTTTTAGTAGTCACCGCGCCACCGCTACTGCCTCGAATGTTTTGGGTTCGTTCCCCACACTGTATGAACATTTGTATGATCGACAAATAGTTGTCCCGAGTCCATATTTTTTTTGTGAATGTTTGTTTTGTCCGCCTTTACATAGAAATTGATAATTGTGCGAAAGAAGGCTGATTGAAAAAATAATATGCTTACATCAGTTGTAGAAAGATTCTATCTACAACACTTTGTTCTTTGTTTTCAAATAAATTTACCCACACCAACATCTTAACATATATTATATCAGATGCTGTTATTCCTCATATATGTTGAATCTGAGATACCGTCACAGTGATATACGAAAGCAATAAAAATTACGTATCAATGTAATTAATACAGGTACTTATTGTCGGCAGAGCCTAACCACTCGTAAAATTTTGCCCCAATGTTCGAATGAATCGTTAACTAGATAATGGGTCGGTTTACGGTAGCAAGTTGTTTGGATTGTACACTTAATTTAAGATAAGATTTCAAAACACCAGGACAAGTTTAAGTTTTAAATTTTCGCCTGTTAGTATTATGTTATTACTAGTTTTGCTTCAGGAGCAGTACTATTTATCAGGATGAAATGTAAGTCCTTTTACCGTACGCGAAATTCGCATAGACGTTGTCAGGGGTGCAGAATGGTCACGAAATTTCGCATTGCAATATTTTACAATGCTCGGTGAATTAATTAAGGCGTAAAGGTGTAACAAACAAACTCACTTTCGCATTTATAATATTATCATAGTTAGGATGTAGGATTGAACTTGAGATCTCTGTACTGGACTACTATGCAAAGTTCTACGGCACGTAGCTTTGATTATTCAAAGTTGTGTATCTAAACCGTTATTTATTGCTCGCTTTAAAAGTAAAAGACAAACTTCGTCCGAAAACGTACATATCTGAGAGTTATTCATAATGTTCACGAAGATATGTGAAGTTGGCCAACCTAGACACCGCGTGATGGACCGGCTTTACGGACATACCGTACGTAACAGTATTGTATTGTAACTAGTAATGTTTAGTCTCGAAAGTTGTTTTCAAGCTAACCTCTTCAATAGGACATAAACGCGTATACTTATTAAACAAAGAAATTACAATTAACTTATCTATTGAGCAGCGATAGCGTAGCGGGAGACCGTTGGACTGCCACTCAGAGGTCTCGAGTGTAATCCCAAGACACGCATCTGTGACTTTTCGAAGTTATGTGCGTATTAAATAGTTAATTATCGCTTGCTCTAACGGTAAAGGAAAAACATTGTGAGGAAACCTATATAAACCTATATTTGAGAGTTCTACATAATATGCTCGAAGATATGTGAAGGCTGCCGACCCGCGTCTGGGCCAGCGTGGTGGACTATGGCTTAATCCTTCTCACAATGAGAAGAGGCCCGTGCCCAGCAGTGGGACAGTTCAATACAGGGCTATTATTATAGCTATTGATCTTTTTGACCATAAAATGAAACAAACTAATTCAGGTAGTAATAGACCAGCACCAGATATATTATTTGTTATTCCAAACATGTTCTCAGTAAAGTAACAGCAAGCCCAAGAGAACCGTAATTTAATTTTCACATTGACGTAATCTCCTTTTAATTTTCTTTAAAACATTTTGACTATAAAATTTCAGATGGAAATCCTACTCGCTACAACAAAATGATTTGCATAATTTTTACTTTATAACATCTTTAAGGACCGGCATTCCTAAAACTCGAAGTATAATACAAATAATAAATATTATTTTATTATTCTTTACCAGCTTATATCCATGGCTTCTGCCATATTATCTCTACGGAAACACATGCCGAAATAAAATATGTGTTAATACAGAACAAAATCTATCGGTGTGCCAAGTTTCATCGTAATACATTTAACGACTTTCGCGTGATTTAGTAACAAACATCCGAACAACTATACAAACTTTGACATTTTATATTAGGATTAACATGACCCTTGTATATCGTTAGAAGATAATTATGATACAAAGATATACACATTCACAGATCACACAGATTCAGACAGATCTAAGTCCAATGGACTTTAAACCTTATATAACTACTAGATTTTGCCCGCGGCTTCGCTGGCGATAATCTATATTTTATTAATAAATTTATATCCCTCGGGAACATCACTCTTTTTTCGGATGAAAGGTCTAAATTTCATGATGCTTACTCGAATAGTTAAGGCGTGAAAACGTAACAAACAAACCCACATTCACATTTACAATATTAGTAAGGATTTTCATAAAGCCATTAATACATTAACCTAAACCGGCACCTACATTATCTTACCGCTCCACGACGAAAACTTGTGCGGCAGTTCCCAAGTCAAACAGCGGTGGAGCTTTGGTTACACTATTACATACAAATTAGCTCCATCTAACTAATGATCTCCTGAACGGGCGCTACGACACGTGGGACGGGTAATCTGCGCTAATTAGGGTTTTCAAAAGCAATATGTTGCTTGTGCCCATAGCAGAAATTATCGAAGCCTTTTCGAAGAACAAGGCGAAGTCCTGTTCTTCGATAGGGTTATGGTCTATTATAATATCGCTATCTTAAAATTACGTTTATATATAATTGTCTTTATATACACGTAGCTTTCGTACATTTGTGTCTGCAAAACTGCAAAATAGACGGTGGATTAACTTGTTTTTTTTTTAGATTACGTTGCATTTCTATGTACATGTTAAATATGCTTTGTATACCAAAGTTGCGACGAGAGCCGGTATTACTTTCCTTTTTTGTTCTTAATTTACTTATGCATGTTTTTAGATAGCAGTTGTCACACCAATTCATATACATACGTCTCACCAGTTACTAGCCTATGGTGGCTTTCAACATCAGCCCACATAATAACGTTTTACCGACGATACTTTAAATTAATATGGCATGAAAAAAAGAAATACATAGGTACCCCCTATCACACTTTATATAGATATAGGTATCCAGAGCCGATAGAACTTTTGCGCATCGACCAAAACCCAGTAACTGTGTTACTAATTACCTGTAACAAAATTACACCTTTTCGAAGCAATAAGTTCTTTCATACGATAAATGATTGTATGTTCATGCCTACTGAATTTCAACACTACTTTTAAGCAATGAAATTAAACTTAAGGATTTTTCTTCACAATGCCATCAGATAGACCGTACGCCTTAGTAGCCCTTGTATTTACATTTCTTGGCCAACGTTCCTAAGTTAAGTGATTCTTTGTACAGTAATGTATTGTTAGACTATACCTACTACCTTCCTTTTAAATAACTAAAATAGGAAGTGCTGCGTATAGGATGTAACATGTAAACGGAATCGAAAATATAAACTGTTGCATAAATAATAGATGTTCCACTTTTGAAGAGCTTGACATTTTTATATGAATGTCTATTTTATAGGGCAGGGGCAGTATCATTGGCCCAACCTTATTTTTAGTCTACATCAACGACCTCTGTGAGCTGAAACTCAACAACGCCAGTATTTTTACTTATGCCGATGATACCGCCTTAATTTTTCATGGACCCTCTTGGCAGATGGCTTTTAATTGTGCCCAAGTCGGCTTAAATAGAATCACTGACTGGCTGGCCCAAAACCTATTAACTTTAAATGTTTAGAAAACAAAATATCTCACATTTTCCCTTTCCAACGTAAATAGACCCTCTCCTGCTGACTTCTGTTTGACAGCTCATTCTTGCTGCAACCCGACACATGCCGTATGTAATTGCACTCACCTCAAAAGCACTAGCTTTATAAAATATTTAGGCATAGAGATTGACAACATTCTTTAGTTTCAGTGTCATATGGAAACTCTTGTAACCAGAATATGAAAATTAATGTTTGTTTTTAAAAACCTCCGGAACGTAGCTGATACTGAGATAATAAGACAAGTATATTTTGCTCTCGGCCAATCACTCCTACAGTATTGTATAGTTGCATGGGGTGGCACTACAAAAACAAGTCTTTTAAGACTAGAGCGTGCACAGAGAGCACTCTTGAAGGTAGGTTGGAAGCTGCCGTTTCTGTATCCTACTTCAAACTTATATAAAACCTGTGACGTTCTATCAGTTCGAAAACTTTTCGTACTTAACCTCGTACTCACTACTCACGCACAAACACCCTACGAGCCGTCTAAGTTTGCTACCATGAGACGCAAACACACCGTCTGTATACCAGTCGCAACAAACACGACATTAGCTCAACGATGCTATTACTTCCTCAGTAGTTTCATTTATAATAAAATAAATAAAATTTTAAATATTCATCCAATGCGTAAAGAAGAATGTAAAAAAACAGTTATAAAATGGTTACTGGGATTGGATTACTCTGAGATCGAAAATTTCATCCAAGTAATAAAATAGACAAAGGGTATATTTTACTCTTGTACCATTCTATCTTACTTACACAAACCCAGATGCATATTTTTATAAAAACATTATACACACACTCACACACAAATACACATATAAACACACTCCCACACACGCAAAAACACACACATTCACATACAGATTTAATGTTAAATTTCTCATTTCTTATCAACTAAAATATAAAATCTGTTAATTACTAAAATGTAAAACTAAACTAATGACCGGAGAGAGAGCCTGGAGATCTGTCATACAGGTCTTGAACCTAGTTCAGACTCCAGCTCTCACAAAGGTACCTATATTTAAAGCTGTAATGTTAAGTGTTACCACTGTTACTGTATTACCTTTATGAGAGAAATAAACGATATATTGTTATTATTATTATTATTATTATAGGTCCTATCTTAGAGCGCATGAAATTGAGATATAAAAAAGTTATGAACATTGTGTATTTTTTTTTATATATTAAAATGTTCAGTCATTGTCTTGTGGACATAATATAGAGCAAATAAATTGAATGGTGGTTCAAAGTTATGAAATAACAAAAATCCAAAAAAAGTTAAAATTTCAGATTTATAAAGAGTATTTTCAAGACATGACAATACTTCAGCGATCAAGATGTAAAATAACTGATAACAACACATTGTACTTACAAACAAAAGATCAAATCTTGTATTTCTATTGTGTTTTATCCGTATTAATTAGCTTTCATAAATATATATTAATTATCAAAAGGGTGCTTCTGGTTTGCTTATGGTAACGGCTAGTACAATATGGCCCAAACGTCTAGCGGCCCAAAAATGTACAAAAATACCTAGCACAATCGCGTTTATTCCCAATATATATAAGTATTATAGTTATCAACAGCAATAAATCAAGCTTTACGTGCTAATAGAATTTCAATGATTGGCATCTGTGATATCTCTATATCCACTCAAATATACTAACATCTGATATTAATTCTGATTTGTCTAACTTTAATCTTAGTTTGGTAATCAACACTAATATTTAAAGAGCTCAGTATGGCATCATTAGCCGAAACAAAAACCTATAGTTGGGTTACAGCCCAATACAACGTAAATTACATTTAGTTTGACACAAAAGTGAGCCATAATAGGGCTCAATCAAGAAAGAAACTCAATTTTAGGGGTGTCTCAGCTTAAATTAAATTACGTTTTTTGCTTTTAAAGAAAATAAATAGCACACGTTTTCTGCGAGTTTAAATTAAAATTCAGAGTAAAATGGGAGGAAGAAGTAAATTTGGATTACACGTTTTCATTAAATATTTGTACACGTCTTTATCCACTGTATTTATTATATGAATAGTTTCAAGGTTACAGAAAACCTAACTATAATATTATTTATTTATTATAAATGAGAAAGTTCACACATTTTCTTCACGCTGCAAATACAATACGATATAGTTAGCACTAAAATTATAATATTATAAAAGGTACGATTTCTAAATAGCGCATAATTTCTCAACATCTTTTGCACAAATATGCATACGACCCGCCTAATCACAACTAGCGTGATGGTGACCCTAGTGGTATTCTACAAGTAGGTAAGTTAACTGCCGGAACTGTTACTCACCAGACAAAACTGAGAAAGTTTCGAACTCGAGACCTATGCGTGACAGTCCAACAGTTTCCCTACTAAGGCCTTTGCTATGATGTCTATAGGCTTTTCAAGATACTCAATAATAATTAATAGATCTCACTGAGCAGCAGCGCCGAGAGAATTGAAGTAGATAAAATAAACTATTTATTTTATTATTAGGATTTATAGAATCAAGTACTATTTCTCCTATTATTTTGAGCTCGTGATTCGTTTAATCGCGTGCATTATTTAAAGCAATGTGTGTATAACGTAGTAGCAAAACCTTTTAATAAAACAATGGCAGACAGTGCATCATAAATTTCAAACTGCTGTTTAAAATATCTCTACATAGATAAGTCAGTATAATTAATTGGACTTGTGGCATTTTATCTGTTATAAATAGTTGCATCAAACATTCCAAATGCCAACCTCTGCAGATGATACGGAAATATTTACTAAATATTATAACTACACTGTGTGATGTGTCCAGTGATGTACATGTTACGGCACGCATGACTTCTCGACCGGGAAATCTCGCATGCCGAACTCTGGTTGAGTATAGATGAGATATATCTATACTAATGTTATAAAGCCGAAGAATTTGTTTGGCTGAACGCGCTAATCTCAGGAACTAATAGTTCGAATTGAAAAATTATTTTAGTGTTGGACAGCCTATTTATCGAGGAAGGTTATAGGCTACATAACACGCTACGACCAATAGAAGCGGCCCAGCAATGAAAGATGTTTCAAAATTGGCGAAAATTCTCTTATATGAAACAGACGAAGTTGCGCGGGTCAGCTAGTATAATATAAGACTGCCCTAGATAGCTAGATATATGCTGTTATATCAAGTCAAGTGTTAAGTTATACATAGTAAAAAGACAAAGGCAGGTAGACACCGTTAAAATCAACCCTATTGTCATATCTACAACCGGCGTATTCCCTAATATCCTTCTACATAGCCTGAGCATACTTGACATGCCGAAATCTACAATCACACTCATACAAAAAGCCGTTCTTCTTAACACATGTGCCTCACACGTAAATTTCTTGCATCATCTACTTCCTAACTTTTCCCCTCTGGCACACTTGGCTAACGTGTGTCAGGTTTTTACACCTTTGTAATAAAAGGGAGACTAAATATAAACAAAAAATAAAAATATTAATAATAATAATAATATTCTATCACATACACATAACACCATCTAGCCCAAACTAAGCAGTGCTTGTACTACGGGTACTAGAAAACGGATAAACATACATACATATATACTTTTTTTGTAAATACATACATGTTATACATAGAAAGACTAAGACAAACATCCATGTAACATTATACATCATAGTAGTAATACTAGCCATGTGCCATTGCAAAGAGATATTGCGACACACTCTGGAAGAGACCTCTATGCACTAGGGTTCTGCAAAAGGCTTATTGATTGAAGTATATGTACATTCATATGCATTTTCCTTAAATTATTCTGCTCAATTTTCGATTCTACGATTTTCTTTAAGAAATGTTCAATACTAGCACGGAGTTTAGTACTCTGCTTGTTAAAAAGCCTATTTCTGATGAAATGTGTTAATCAAATGTAAATAAATTCTGCTATAAGCAAGATTCGACTCATCATTTAAAGTTTCACTTCTTAATCAGTTCTTCGCAGTTTACTGCCGGATCTACGGCCCTACCAATTCACATTACAGCACCCAGTAGTCGTGAAAACGTAGCTTATGAATATAAAAATAATACAGTTGCAAAGTTACCGTTAGGTTTGTGAGAGGTGGAGTTTCTATGAGAACACCATCAAAAAGAAAGTCACGTACACTTTTTTAAACCTTTTAAACACCATGAATCTTAATTTGTCACGTTTTTTTACTGGTGTGCGTTTTGTATTTTAATTACCGTTTACATTTAGACTGATTCTAACAGTTGTCCGTTATTCCAAATCCTTGTAATCTCAGATAGAGGATATGTCGAAATATCCAGTTATAGTATGAAATACTTAGTAGGTAGTTTGTGGCAAATGAAATTCAATTTATAACATTTGCCTTTAAATACCAATTCTTTTTTGTATTTCAATAATACAGAGAGTTCAAAAGCTAATATTTCTGTGGGTCAAGACGTAAATCAATGAATTTTCATTCAGAGTTGCAGGATTTAAAATGTAGTGTTGGAAATTGGAAAATTTTATAATCACATGACTATTCTGATTAAGCTCTTCTAAATAAAAACGATACACTATATGCTTTTCAGAACAATATTAAATAAGTCATTGTATATATTTTAAGTCTACTTAAACGATGCTACGGCCCGCAGGGATCTTTTATCCTAGATCAAAATAGAATCAGCCAATTTAGCATACATATATTGTCCACCTCTAAAATGTATAGAAAGATTTTACGACGCACTATAAATAGAACACTGTACTGTCCGAGAAGGTTTAGTCAATTTGGTTCAAAGCTATAGTCGTGCTTTTAACCTATATCTGGATACAATCGCTTAGTATTCAACGACTCACTTGTATTGTCGGTGTCCAACATACAAAGGAATTCATAGTCGTTGAAAAATCCAATTTGTCGTTTCATATCTAAGATGAAGTCTTGCGGAATATTTTAAAGTGGAGGTGTAAGATCGTAAAACGTGTGAATGGAACGTTCATATGGATGTGTTTAGAATTTTTAAACGTTCTCGTAAGTTTCTATTTTCAGGTGACTTTTATACAAATGGATATCTAAAATATGCATTTTATTGCAGTTACGTGTTTGATAACATTATTATTATAATACTGTTTTAAATTAAATACACATTACTTTTTTATTTAAATAAATAGTTACTCTGTTTTTAGTGGGTACAGCTCGTAAAATATTACGTTATATAACGAAACTAGATTACTTTTTTATCTTTTTAGGCACTTTAGATCACTTTCTATATGCATGCTTGTCAGGTCATCGATCTTTTCTCTGTGCACCACTGATTTCGTCAAAAATTCATCAATTATACCTGAGCTCAATTTCTTTGTCATAAGTCCAACTTAAGTTTAAATCAATACTAAGGTTAAGAGTAATACTCCCACGATCAATTTAATCATTCATTTTAATTCGTTTATAGGTAACAGACGCTGGCGTCCAGACATAATGCTTTAATTATTATGTATCTCGATATCGATAAGCTGACAGTTTAAACCAGTGCAGAAAAATATCTAAATTATTAAACGGTTAAGTTATAAATTCTAAATTTAAAGAATCAAATGGCGTGTTCGGTAGTACTCGGCAATTTTCGGTAGCATCCGGAACTCTCGACTTGAATAACAATTGCGGCCTTTGTGCTGCACGCACGACTTGATCCAATTTAGAATGTACCATCCGCATCGGAGATATGGTATCTTATGTCGGGACTTGCCGAAAATTATTGGCTCCCACTATTCAGATACTAGTATTGTGTATGCAAATTAATAATTAATTAACTATTATTAAATGTAACTAGCAATGCAAAAAGAAATATAAATATCGAGTGGTTAAGTATATAAAAGATTAGATTCTACATGAATCTATACTTAATTTAGTAAAAAGGAATTCCAATATAATTTGAATAATTGACATAAGTACACAGTTTACACGCTACTTTTAACGTTGGGCGAAATAATAAGGTTATCTATTAGTACTGTGGGTTCTCCTATAAAGCTCTAGATTTAACTGTCATCTGTATTAATGTTTTCTTGATTTTTAATACATGACCAAACCGTACCGTTGTTTTCGCCAAGTTATGCTGAACCTTAAAATTTACCAATCTGACTATTAATGTAATTATGTAACAAGTATACATGGAATTGATGTAGCTATGGGTACATATAGCTACACAAATGAGGCTTAGCGCGTCCCACCGTTCACCCGGGATTACAGCGGTTACGAAATATTACTCACAAAATTGCTGGGATTCTCGCCAACACCGCTAAGCATCGTTTTCATAATTTGAACTTCCGTGAAAGTAAACAAGTCTCTTAATATTATTTAAACCAACGGATACATAGATCTACCATGGAAAATAGTAACTGAAACCCTTCCTTGTAAAGATCATGTAAAATACTAACGGCAATATTCATAAAACTTTCATGTAAACATTCTAAAAACTATTGTTAATAATATAAACATACTAGCTTGCATAACGATTTTGTATATTATAAAGGCTTACAGAAAATTTATGAAGCACTTTTTTACAATGCAATTATTAGACAAACTCTATTGTATTTTAACTACCCATCGTATCAAGCCTGTAGTTATATATTATTCATAAATAAGGCCGTAAGTATCTATGTATAAACATTAAAGTATTCTATGGCTGACTCGTCTAAGAAGAGTGTTTTGAGTAGTAGAGCCTCCTGATTTCAGCATGAAAGGGTCGGCTCGACCGGGGAAGTACTATTCTCTCACAGAATATCGACGTGAAATAGCAGTGTTCCTACTGTTGTGTTTCGTTTGGTGAGTGAAAGTGCCGGAAGCCCAGTCACCTTTGCTCCCCCTTCCCGCTCCTTCTCCTTTCCGCTTCCATTTTTTCCTAAAGGGTCGGCAACGCGCAAGTGATGGTTCTGGTATTGCAGGCGTCTATAGGCTATGGTGACCACTTACCATCAGGTGGGCCGTATGCTTGTTCGCCACACTAGATGAAAAAAAAAAAATTGCGCCTTCTGCTATACATAGTACGAACTATGTATTCTGTGTATAATTTAGAAATAACTACCTGAGACATAGTCTAATATAACGAACCATTTCTAAAATTATGAAATTGCATTTTATTAATTCCATAAAAATGAATGTTAATGTGTTTGCATGTCATATTCTTCATCTCACCCTTCGAAAATCTACAAATGGTTTTATGTAATGCTTATTATTTGTTTTCCTTTCTATAAACATGTCGTATCGAATACTTTTCAGTAGCCATAATAATGGGTACGTTACATGACATCACATAGTTATATTTATAATGAAAGTAAAAATAACTATAAAAATATTATAATAAAAGCTTAATTACTTATCTATTATAATCTATTATAAGCTTATCTTATCTATTATAAGCTTAATTACTTATGTATTAGCACCTTGAACCGACGGGCGTGTATGAGGAATGTGATGAAAGTGAATGAAGCCAGAGAAGTGTGTCAGGATTGTAGCAAATGGAAATCCGT
Organism: Catocala fraxini; assembly: GCA_930367265.1. Lineage (NCBI taxonomy): Eukaryota > Metazoa > Arthropoda > Insecta > Lepidoptera > Erebidae > Catocala > Catocala fraxini. The sequence continues at coordinate 29,489,701 of OV884028.1, read as the reverse complement.
AGTCTCTGCCTACCCCTCTGGGAAACAGGCGTGAATCTATGTATGTATTTATGTAATCGTAATTTAGGTCTTCGCTATTCATTTATTTATCCATCCATCAACCACCGTTTAATTCACAAATCATAGACAACAAATGTTATGCATTTTTAATTTAATTAACTTGAATAATATATCAATAATAAACATCTTATGTAAATAGCGTTGTGTAAAGCAAGCTGTTTCTGATTAAATGTGAAAAATCCACGACTAAAACGTTTGAAAACTTTACAAATAATTTAGATTCTTGGAGGCAGTTAAATTACGCTATGGAGGAAGAAGAGAATCACAAAGTAAGTAATGATAATAGCTTTCAAGTATTGTTGTTATAAATCTTAGCGTCACAACGATCATAAAGTTTGTTGAGACCTGTTTCTAAAGAGAGATGTTTTTTAAGAAAACAAAGCGATGTGTAGGCTCATTGGCAGTTAGCTTTTAAAGTAACTGAATATGATTGCCTAGTTTGACGGCCCTTCTGCGTTCATAAGCTCATAATGAAATTATTGTTATTTTTCTTTCAAACATCGCTTTATATTACAACAACTTATAATCTAGTAAGTTCAGTCTTTGATAACGTAAGTTTTTTTTCATATATTTAGAATGGTTGAACATTATTGAGAACCTTCTTAAAGAAAGCTTTTTTAAGTTAAATAGCTAAAAAATCAACTATATACTATAATTTAATTTCAATTTGTCCTTAATATACGCTTTATCTCAATAGACTCAACACTTTATTTAAATAATTCGTCGTCAGACGACTCGTAAAAAGTGTCTTAAGCCCAGACAAAAATGAAAAGCAAGGTCAAGGAATACGCCCCTAAAACAATTGTGTCTCTTTCTTTCATCCTATACCTACCCTAAAAAGGAACCGGTTGTGTCATTGATGGATATTCTTTCCGGGGCAAAGTAAAGAATGTTGACTGTGCCGTTTTAGAAAATGGACACATATTTTGTTTTGCTTTATTTCCTAAAACATTTTGGGTCGTGTTGACTTTCGGAATATTTAGTTCACTGTACAGAATAATTTCATTACAACTTCAAATTCTATGTATATTAAACAGCTTTATTAAATTTAGAATGAACAAACGTATCACGATAGTAACGGGTACAAATTCAATACTTAAATTTTTTTTTATTGTAGTTCATTATTAGAATTTTATGACATAGTTACCTAATAATATAACGCTTAACTTTCAAAATAAAAACCGGAAAATATACAACTGGTGTTAATAATACCTATAGATATAACAAATAACAGCTGGTATCTGCAATTTTACCTATCGACCCTTACGTCACCTTCTACAAGCTACAAATAGCTCTACACATGTACTTAACCTAGCTTGCAGCTGTAGATTGCTATAATACGGACTTACGACCTAATGCTTTCGTAACAACCAAGTATAGTCGACAATTACTGCACCTTTGTTTAGAGGGCGTGCATAAGATTATGGTAATGCGCTACTAATTGTATACCTGGATGACCTGCTTATATAACGTCTGTAGCGAATCGGTTGTGTTCCTAATCTTATTGTACTTTGCTGCATTGTTATTATTTGAATATGCATACCTATATATTGAGACTGTATAAGTAAGTTATTATCATTTTTTTGCGTATTCAATGTGATTTATATCAACCCAAAACTTACCTAGTAATACCGCATTGTCAGTCGAAGCAGGCAGGACATGATATATTTCTACTTGAAACTAACTTTAAATCTCCTTAAAGCCGGTTCAAGTAAAAAAATCTAGGTCAGCTATTATTGTCCTACAGTTCCCTCAAATGGCTCAACTTTACTCAGATAGGCTATGACCATTGTTAAATGGTAGATCCAAATACAAACTTAGTATTTATTTTTTAGTATCAAAGTTTTTAAATCTCGACACTATCCAAAATATATTCTAAAAGAACATTAAACTGTACTAAAAGTACAATTTTGAGCCAGATTTCACTAACATAGTAATCCAAAGTGGCACAAACCTTTCTATTTTCACTTTATTTATCCTAAACACATTTAGAGTGTCGTTTTACGGTATCACACTTTAACTGGCCCTACGCAACAACATAACGTATATCTTAATTAAACAAATGCCCAACTCCAGGGATCTCAGGACTTCTTACTGCGCTCCGTAAAAGAGCTTACACAAATTGAATTTGTTGGAAGAAATCCCGACCAAGTGCGATGAATAAAGACAATACTTTTCTGGGGGAAAATACAGGACAGTATTGAAGATAAACCACATTGGGGTGGAGTGTCGTGATAAGTTGACCTTCATTGCGGTCCTTGAATTTCGGCGGAATATTTTCGGGAGTTATGTTAAGGGACTGTAGTTTCTGAGTACTATTTTGAAGTTCCGTTTATAGTAGATGAGTTTAGATATGTCCAACAAAAATATATACGTTTTTACAATATATTGAGTCATAATCTAGGGTAGAACCCTAGATTATATTAAAATTTTAGTTTGCCTGTTTATTCTAATCTAGCAATTTGTAGAGTGTAATATCAATAAATAACCGTTTAAACATCACAATGTGAGTCTATCTATATGTGACAGTCAAGACTAAAGGTATGGTACCTTAATCATATTTTTAGATGCAGCCTAATACATTTTAATTTATAAAAATCAAATCTAGAATCCTCAGCGCAAAATACTACCATCGAACTTAATAAACAAAATTAAACGACACTCAAGTTTAATATACCGTATTTGCCATGACTACTGAAATCACTTCCAAAATCGGTCTCAGGAATTAAATCGCTATTTATAGCATTTTAATACCGTATTTTGCAAATTTCATAGACGTGATCGTGAGCATTATAAAGGGCTCGACAAAAGGAAATTAAAATTTGTACTAAATTATGACTTTTACTTCGAAGTTATAATTCCTTTATACAATTTGTTGTTAGAATTATAATTTTGATTGTTATTCGATAATTATCGACCTCAGTTTCTTAAAGCTGAACAAAAGTATGATAATTATTATATTATAGCAGAAAATGGAGATATACGGAAAAGTAATACTGAAAACAAAATCATGGCTCGTCTTTTAATCGCCTAATTAATCTATAATGTTACGTACTTTACTTAATTCATATGTAAGTCAAGCTACTACTATATCAGCTTTCATAATGTTTAAATAACAAATACTAGTTGAAACGACATTACCTCCGACGGTGCGCCGACGTTCAACGAAGTAATGTTAAATCTTTAAAATAAACTACTATATACGGATTGTATCGCGTTGTTTATTTGACACTTTTTTACATTATTTAGAAACTACTACTATTAAACTTTACTAATTTTTTATTTAATTCAATTATTAAAACTATGCAACCTATTTATATTTACTTAAGTTTACACTTTCCCCGACGTTAATAGTTTTAAAAATTTAATTAGCTTAAAGTTTAATAGTAGTAGTTTCTAAATTGTGTAAAAAGTGTCAAATAAACTACGTTATAAAATCCGTATATAGTAGTTTAAATTCAATGAATAACATTCGCGTAAACAGAAGACAATATTAAATGTTAAATCTAACATTAAAAACTTTTGTAACTAAAGCTAAACGACCTAAAATAGTATTTTAGTCTTAGTTACAATATTAAATCGATGCATAAATATGTTTCGAGAATAGCTGCATAATACTTATCTGAAACACATTAAAGCTATCTTGATCAAACCTGTACTCTTTATTTGGCAAAATATCGACTCTACTATTCAGACGACAGGATTATGTCCTATCTTAATTTATTCCTTCGCCCCCTCCCTTGAGGGGGATTAGTTGGTATTTTATTTCACCGTTACCATTACAGTGGTTTATTCGAGGTAAATGGAGGATTTAGTTTGATTAAACGGACTGATATTGGTTGCAAAGAAAATGTGGTGAGTTATTTTATTGAGCTTTTATTTTTGTGTGACAGTTCCGACGTTCGAAGTCGTAGAGCTAATGAAGCGTTCGAAAATGTGTGGGGTTAAAACATATACTACTGTTGAAATGGTAGCTATAAAATACTGATGTCTGCAATAAAGTAGATTTACTAATATTATGAATGTGAAAGTTTGTGGCAGTGTTTGTAAGTTTGTTACTCAATGATGCCTTAACCGTTGAACGTATTCTCGTGAAACATGGCACATAAAAGACTTCAAGTCCTGGACTAACACTTTAGATACCTTTTGTTCCGGTATACCACCCCATAGAATTAAAATAAATAATGGTTTATGTTTTTAATACGAGCTGTCTACGGCAACTATGAATGTACTACTGTCTACAACCATCTACTGATAGTTGGTTGTAGACAGTGCTATAATTATTTTACATAAATTCTTTATCCTTATCTTTCCTTAAAAATCTTTCTGGAATGATGAGTCTTTTTATATGGAGCAGGCTATGAAAACTTTATCTTTTAATGTTGATATTAAATTTGATATAATTATATTAGTTTTAAACTGACTCTCTAGATAGATTTACTAAATAACGTATAATATTATGACGCCAAATATTCGCAAAAGTAAAAAGCCCTCCAAGTTCTAATATAATTCTGTCAAAGGAAAAATATGAGCCAATTTTCGCAATTTGCCACAAAATGTATGAAAAGTTAAGTGACAAATCAAGCGTAATCCTCTCATGAATTAATCGTGGTACGGAATATTTTTCAAAGCTTGTTTGCTCAAAGATGGTTTTCAAAGGGAAATCATGAGGAGCTAATTCAGAAAATAAACGACCAATTACGTTTTTACCATTAATTTTGCTGGAATTCTCGTAAACTATTTCGTTTGAGGATAAAATATTTCTAATTGGCAGCTATGTATTGATATAAAGAAATATAAAAATAAATGTATGAATTCCATTATTAATTATTTTATTATAGGTACTCAATGTTTTATTTACTTTTAAGTGTAAAGTTATTAGATCTAGACTTATAGTCAAATTATGAATCGTGTAGCAATCAAAACGATTATTAAGGGATTTAATTATACCTAGAAAGCGATCAACAATTTATGACCTTTAGAATTAAACTACTATATACGGATTTTATCACGTTTTTATTTGACACTTTATTACATAATTTATAAATGTTTTGATGAATAAACATTTATTATTAAAAAAAATTTATTAAAACTGTTACGCCACTATTACTATTAAACTTTACTAATTTTTTAGCTAATTAAACTATTAAAACTATTTATATTTCAGTTTACCCCTTTCCCAACGTTTCGGTTGCTTTTCAGCAGCCATGGTCACGGGGAGACTAAGATGGCAGTTGTTTTAATGTTTCAGTGTAGTTATTTCAAAGTACCCGAACATACTTTAAGCATTAGTGGTTCTATTTACGCAGAATGAGCTCAAAGTATCATGAAGTCTAGCTGTGGTTTGCTTCTTCTTGGGTTTGACTATTTGAATTACTGGATGCCAAGCTGGTGGTACATTCCAACCATCTTCTCTATTGAAATTAGGAAGGTTTTTTGATTTCAATAGCCTCGCGAAGCATCCTTGGTAGGAATCGGTGTTGTTTAGCTAGAATCTGTGGTTTGTTCGTCGGGGAAAGTGTAAACTGAAATATAAATAGTTTTAATAATTTAATTAGTTTTAAAATTAGTAAAGTTGAATAATAGTAGTAGTGTAACAGTTTTCAAAATTATGTAATAAAGTGTCAAATAAACAACGCGATAAAATCCGTATATAGTAGTTAAATGAATAATATTCGCGTAAACAGAAGACAATTTATGACCTGTTTCTATTAGGCATTATGTTTGGGTGAACTTATTAGTTTTAATTACTGGACCTTTTGGACTGCCGCCGCGCGGAGTGCTGTGAGCTCAAATCGCACACGTGTATGTTTGTACACATACACCTTGTTCATAAGCTTGTTCGTAAGATTTCTAATTATTTTATTTTGTCAGTGGAACAATAGGTGCACTAGCATTTTAAAACAATGAACAAAATAAATATAAGAAATTAAACGATTACTTTTTACGAATACAATCTAAAAATAACAATAAAAATAATTAAATGTTGGCTATCAAATCTGTTTATATTTATACTTATATAATAAGATGTACTCTTATGTGTATATTATGTATGATATTCGTGTAAATGTAAGAAAATATGAAATATATAATTATTCAATCTCGGAACACCGTACTACACTCAAAAAATTAAATCAATGTCCAATGCCTTTTTATCCCAGACTAGATTTTGCCCATGGCTTCGCCCGCGTAAATGTAGGTTATGTTAGGGTTAGTAACAGTCGGGCACGCCACGATCGTGGCGGTAAGTCCCGTGTTTGAGGAGTGGCTGGAGAGGCGCCATGGCGCCCTCACCTTCCGGCTGACACAGGTAATGACTGGCCACGGTTGTTTTGGCCAGTTCCTGTGTCGTATACGCCGGCAAGAGACGCCCGGTTGTCACCACTGCGGCGACTGCCGCGACGTAGTTGAGGACACGGCGCTGCACACTTTGGCGGTTTGCCCCGCCTGGGCATCGCAGCGCCGTGAATTGATCGCGGCAGTCGGATTGGTTGCCCTCTCGCTCCCGGCCGTAGTTCAGTCTATGGTACGGAGTGAGAGGTCGTGGAACGCCGTCGCCTCCTTTTGTGAGGAAGTCATTTCCATCAAGGAGGCGGCGGAGCGGGAGAGGGAGTGTTTGAACCCTCTCCCCAACCGCAGAGCCGGGCGCTGGAGGGCGCGGGACGACCTCCAGCCACCCTGAGGTTTGACCTGGGGGTGGCGGGCTTTGTGGGCCTGTCCGCCATCCGTTCAGCACCAGGTCCGAGAGGCGGCGTGCGTGTTCCCACGCGCGCCTCTGTGTTGAGTCCGTCTCCCCTCTAGGGGGGACAGTAGGGAGTGGTAGAAGTGCCTTTAGGGTAGGTCTTTCGTGTAGTGGCCTGCCGTTTCATACGGCGGGCCGAAACCTCGGCGGGGTCGCGACCGCATGCGAAAGTGATTCGCGCCGCCCCGTCGATAGTGGTTTTGTCGAGGAACACCGTGGTAGGTTTAGTCGGTATTCCGGGAGGTACTTTATCATCTTAACATCTTATTTTACCCCGGCGAGTCCGACATAACCCCTCCGCCCGCCCCCGCGGAGGGGTATGCGTCATGCATTCACCCACGTAAAAAAAAAAAAAAAAGGGTTAGTAACAGTACCTTTTTCCTGGATAAAAGATAACCTATATCCTTTTCTGTTGCCCTGAGAACGTGTATGCGTAATTTTATCGGGCACGCCACGATCGTGGCGGTAAGTCCCGTGTTTGAGGAGTGGCTGGAGAGGCGCCATGGCGCCCTCACCTTCCGGCTGACACAGGTAATGACTGGCCACGGTTGTTTTGGCCAGTTCCTGTGTCGTATACGCCGGCAAGAGACGCCTGGTTGTCACCACTGCGGCGACTGCCGCGACGTAGTTGAGGACACGGCGCTGCACACTTTGGCGGTTTGCCCCGCCTGGGCATCGCAGCGCCGTGAATTGATCGCGGCAGTCGGATTGGTTGCCCTCTCGCTCCCGGCCGTAGTTCAGTCTATGGTCCGGAGTGAGAGGTCGTGGAACGCCGTCGCCTCATTTTGTGAGGAAGTCATTTCCATCAAGGAGGCGGCGGAGCGGGAGAGGGAGCGTTTGAACCCTCTTCCCAACCGCAGAGCCGGGCGCCGGAGGGCGCGGGACGACCTCCAGCCACCCTGAGGTTTGACCTGGGGGTGGCGGGCTTTGTGGGCCTGCCCGCCATCCGTTCAGCACCAGGTCCGAGAGGCGGCGTGCGTGTTCCCACGCGCGCCTCTGTTGTTTCGAGTCCGTCTCCCCTCTAGGGGGGACAGTAGGGATAATATGTGAGGAGTGCTTTTGGGTAGGTCTTTCGTGTAGTGGCCTGCCGTTTCATACGGCGGGCCGAAACCTCGGCGGGGTCGCGACCGCATGCGAAAGTGATTCGCGCGGCCCCGTCGATAGTGGTTTTATCGAGGAACACCGTGGTAGGTTTAGTCGGTATTCCGGGAGGTACTTTATCATCTTAACATCTCATTTTACCCCGGCGAGTCCGACATAACCCCTCCGCCCGCCCCCGCGGAGGGGTATGCGTCATGCATTCCCCCACGTAAAAAAAAAAAAAAAAAAAAAATGCGTAATTTTATGATGATCAGTCGAGTAGTTTTGAAAGCGTGAAAAACAAAATCACATTCGCATTTATAATATTAGTTAGGATTAAACTGAAACAATTGATACATTGGCATTGGCGTGATATTAAAGTCTATTCATCATTCATGCAGTTTGATATTTCATTTATTTACGAAAACATTTTAAGTCTGGTTGAATTTTCAAATCCATTTTTCCTAGTTTTCCAATTAGGAGTGAGTCGTTTGTCGATGCGAATGAATTGAACCATGTGTCAATTGAATTATGAATGTGAACTGGAAACTGTGTTGTGTACAATAGTAGTTTCATATGAACGGCTCTATCGGAGTGTAGATGCGTCTGTCAAATACTAGTCAATTTGTATATTGTGAAATCCCTGCGCCGCGTTTAATTTGTTTATTGATATACCTATACATGGTCTGAAATTGTAGGCAGTGTTGGATACAACTAGATTTCACCTACTTTGGTTTTACGTCCTACGTAATACTGGACAAGCTTATTTCTGTCTAATGGGTACAGTTTTAGATACTGTGATGCTAAATAGAAATAAGCGTAGCTAGAGAGAGATTCCATCTATATTTTATAAGCCCGAGATTCGAACTAAGGACCTTCGGCTTAGCATAAGCGCAAACATTTTATACCATCGAACCATGTAGACTATTTAAATGTTATCAGCACCTATGGAGAGGCCAATGCCAATAGTTTCTAGTACAAATGTCTAACAATCAAAGAAACCTTGTACTGAATTTGTAGCCTTCAAACCAGTCATTTGATAATACTATTTTACTTTCTTATATGTACCTACAATCATGAAACTTAAAATTTATTTCGTGTAACTTCAGTTAACTTGATATATTACTAATTTCTGGTATATTGCATTGAATGTTCTCGTTTCGATTCTTACATGGATTAAAAATATGTGTGATTTACTAATGTTCTTCCAAGCATGGGTCTGCTTTGTGTCTGCTATCTCACGCGATGCAGGGATCATTCCATGCTGTTATTTTCGTATATATCTATAGGTTACGATAACACCTTAGGATCAGATACGCCTATTTCGCAATTGCTGCCTATAAGTATAAAAAAGTTACGCAATCAAAGCCGTATTAATACTCTATTTCTTTCATAGAACCGCCGTTTTTAAACTCCCTCTATAAATATCATCATTTAAACAACGGACACAAAAAATACCCAGAAATGGTCCAAAAAGTTCATCATTTGTGGATAACAATTTTTTTGTTCTATGTGGAGATCGGATTTTAATCATTCGTCGCACTTACAGTGATTATGCGACCACCTAAACTAAACTAATATGCCATCCAAACAGTTAAATGATGTAAAGCTAATGACCCTAACATGTAACCATACTTTTCAGTTAAATGTTGTTTATTTAAGATTTAATAAATACTCAAATTGGATTCGCAAAAACACTTGCAGTTATCGATGGCAGTGCACGGCGCAAGCGTGATACGGGTTGAGTGTAGCCTCATTTTTCAGGCACAGGTTCCGGCATGAAGAGCCCTTCACTAAAGAGTTACAGTACCGATTTTTCAATCTACGGTTAAGCAACATTGCCGCTGTCACGCTTGGATGGACATATGTGTTCACATACGACGAAGTTTTTTATTTTTCGCTTTTTTATACGGTATAAGTAAACCGTGTAAATAAATAGACAGGCATATGACCTGCCCGCTGGTAAGCGATTGCCGTAGCTTATATTCGCTTGCGTTAGCGATCTTTAGGAAAACGAATTAAAGATCGGATGAAAGAAACGAAATCGTGGAGGTAGGCATGTGAGACACTTGCACTATTTTTATATAACAATAGCTTTCAATCAAAGATTGTTTGTTGTAAAAAGTATAGGTTAATATAAAACGTAGTCAAACTGATAGTTTAGTTTAGTTTAGTTGTTTCATTATCAGCTAGTAGGTATATTGTTTGCCTAATTCTCTCTCAGTGGACTAAACCTACGCGCAAGACCACGGTCTTAATTTTTGGATTCTTGCAAGATCTTAAGATATATTTACTGTCATTATTTTTTTAAATACAGTTGCGTTATATTTCCTTACGTACATAATCATGTGCATACTTAATTATATCTCTATATCACCCTGAGGCTAACTGGTAGAAAATACCTATAGCAATAATTCTGCACATAACGAATATGCTACTGTATAGTCTTCATATTCACGCGAGCGCATGAAACTTCAATAAATAAATTGAGTAATAAATAGTAAACTTTTATATAAATAAAATTAAACAACTTGTTTTCTAGAACTAAATAATTTTATACACATAATTTGGAATTTCCAAGTTTCTAGAGCGGAAAGGCAGCTCTGAAATTCAAGTTACTAAGTGTGGCGATGTTGTGAGATGTGACGTCATAGAAGAGCTCGCTCGCATAGTTAGCAATCTTTTTTCCAACCGACTGCTTTATCAAGAGTTGTTTTTTACTTTTAGTTTGTTTCGTTTTAGTCTCGAACTTAGAATAATATTACCTCATGCCAGAAAAAAACACCGAAAACAAAAAGCTATTGAAATCTTACAAGAAATTCTCAGTAGCTGGCAATGGGCTCATCCCATCTTACGTTAGACTTAAAACTATTGGAAGGATATATTTTGCTACGGTATCATCGGCATAAAAACCTTTTTTCAATTATGTTACGGTTCCTTACTACGATTGATTCACCTGTCCTTTAGAGGGTAAAGTTGGCGAAACTCATACATGTAAAACTGCCCAGTAATATCTAGACATAAGATCATGTATTTATTTATGTAATTTGTTTATTTTTGACGCCTGTAGGCCAATTATACTTACTAAACATGAGGACATAGAATATACAAAAATTTACAAAAAGGAACGTAGTTTTGTGAGTATGATGTATGGTCATTTTGTTAGCATCGTTGAAAAATCATCATTTAGCCATCCAAATATAGCTCAATAGTTAAGTCTTAAGCCAGGAGATCTTTAAGCGCGGTGAATGTACGGTCAGGTGCAAAATACTCGACTTTTGTCTTTGACCGTACATGGTACTGGTGATTTGACTCTGGCAATAGTATGATAAGTAGGCACAGTAAACAACTTCTGCTTTCTGCGGCAACAGTATTTATTAGTCAATAAATTTCCAGTGTCTTTAATATAACAGACACATAAAACAGTCATATCAGAACTTTTTGTCGTCTGTAGTCTCGTAAACTATGTAATATGGGAAAGTTTCCTATGTGGTTAATACAAAGTTCAACGTGTTTTCAAACCAGAGGCTTAGGGACATCGAAAACTGCGGTCTGTGCTGTCACTAGATACGTTAACCACGTTATTCATGTATACGTACATATATCATCTGCTGTCAGTTGTCATCTAACCAAGTTTTAATTTACTACTAGCTTTTAGTAGTACTGTTTTACACAATTTACAATATATTTTAAGTAAATAAATATCTAAAAATAATAAGTAAAGCACACCGTGGGAGAGCCACGCTTCGGCACGAATGGGCCGGCTCGACCGGAGTGATACCACGGTCTCGCAGAAAACCGACGTGAAATAGCGCTTGCGTTCTGTTTCGTCGAGTGTGTGAGGGTACTGGAGGCCTAACCCTCCCTTTGGGCGGGCAACTTTAAAAGGCCGGCAACGCACTTACGACTCCTCAGGTGTTGCGGATGTCCATGGGCAGCGGTAATCGCTTACCATGAGGCGATCTGACTGCTAGTTTGTATCTAATAACATAAAAAAGAATTAAACAAAAACCAAAATAACTAACATCACACAAATGTGATATTCGTTCTTAGTTTAACGTGAAAAAAATTTATATATATTTATATTTTTAAGTTATGTGGGGTCCCGCCCATTGCTGTCTAACGGGCTAGACACCGTGTTGCTACTGGAAATATTTTGATAGATGAACGACAACAACAGTTTTGCTTGACTCGTACAATCTCAATAGTTTTCAATGTCCCGTCGAGACAGTATACAATAGTTACTATAGCTTTCATACATACATAGATTCACGCCTGTTTCTCAGAAGGGTAAGCAGAGACTACGGATGATAGCTTATTATAGCTTTCCAATACAATAATATAATATGTTAACCGTTGTTATCTAATAAGGAGATGCATATGCTTAATACATCTCATTAAATTTAAAAAAGAAAGTAATATTTTATGAGGATCAATATTCCATGCTTTAGTAATTTCATGTATTCCACATTTCTGCCACACATCACAGATTTTATATTTGCGACAAAAGATGTTAAAACAATACGATGATTAACATACGCGGTTTTTCATTAGCTACGATTATAATAGTCTGCGATTACCCGCCTCGCAACGCAACGCCTCATCCACTGACTTTTACTTAATTACTTTCTCAAAAGTAAACAGCGTAAAACTCAGCTAGATTGATGTTCAAAAGCAAATTTAGAAAGAAATGAGATAATAATATTTAATACAATAATTTCCTTTGCGCTATTATCTAATGTAGCTTCAAAGACAGATAAAATTTTAATTTGACGAAACCGTGGAAATGTTTGAGAAGAAATATCCGCTGTTATATTAAGTTTATCTTTCTCTTTATTTACTTTATTCGTTGAAAAAACACAAGAAATGGCGACGAAATTAAAGGGAGTTAAGATACCTTTGCCTTGAGAGTAAGGGTGCAGTCACAGAACAGTACGGTGACATGCAATGAAGCGTAGTTGATTTTAGTCATTCACACTGATATTATTAAATCTTTTTTTTTTATTATTAACTCTTTTTTGTTCATCGTACATAGTACTGACAGATATAATATGATAAATTGAATGATTATGGGCTGCATTTACATGAACGTGCAGAATTTTAAATCAATTAATTGTATCATGCTATTTTAAATAAAAAATATAAAGGTATATAATAGAAAGTTAGTTAGTTTATCAAGAAACTGTATCCTACAGTTACGATAGCCTTTTATAATTATTTTACCATTTTAATGTTTTTATTTGTGTATGTTTTGTCGTAGTTTGTTCTTCCGTTGCTTTCTTTTGTATATTTTTCTATTGCAAAGATTTCAAATCTATTATGTAAATAAGAGTTACAAAACCCTTATTGTAATTATTTATGCAAATTGAATGTCTTCATAATTGCATGATTTGTCTCGGTTTGGTTTGCTCACGCCCTAATATTGCGTAATTTCTTTTGTTGTAAAGATATTAAGTTAATTAAATTTTATTTTGTGTTAATATTGTTCTATATTATTCAATGTCAGTAATTTTTGTTTACAAAACGTATATGTCCAAAACAGTTGTGTTACTGAACGCTCCGCTCCTCAGAGTGCGGCCTTATTCTGCACGAACCACTATTCTCTTTCATCAAATACTTAATGTTTGTTTTGTGATTCTGTTTGTATAACGACAGGTATTCGACTCATTCGGGACATCACGAGGATGTCTTTGTATAGGGATTAGGATTTTCCTGTCCCCTTGTTTTTATATTGATAATGTAAGTTGGTCTGTATATACGAGTTTGTATAAAGTATTAGTATACTTTTACACAGTTTTTTATCTGATTTTCTCAGAGTAGCTTTCTAAAATCATAATATCTGGTATATAATTTTTGCAATGTATAATATGATAAATACCTTCATTATTTAGCAAAAGTTCCATCCAAAAATATAACGCTACTAAATAAATGTGGTAATTTATTAATTACTAGTTTCTGCTCACGGCTTCGATCACGTGATTCTCACACTGACTCACACTACAAGAACACTAATTCAATCCGTGGTCGAAATGTGCTAAGTTTCGACTATTAATCATTCAAATATCTTTACAAACATTATGATTTATAATATTAATGTTTGTGGAGATGTTTGGATATATAATATGTCTAAGTTAAATTATTCCGGCGGTTAATTTCGCAGCCAGTTCTTCCTTAGAAAACATAACAAAAATCATAAATTACAATAATTCAAACACCTATTCTTAGAGGAACAAACTTTAAAATTAGAACAAACTGGATCCAAACCGAACAATGCTTCAAAAAGTTTTCATTTCGCGAGAACAACAGAAAAGCCGTTTGCAATCACTAATCTACAAGCAATACCGTGATATATTCGAATTTCGAACGTTAAATCGCACCTGCGCTGCCGCAAGACGCATTAATTTAAACCTCGACGGATAAATTTTGATAAATTAGATCACTTTCTCAAATACCAATTGAATCGCTGTCCAATTGATGGATTGCCTACCGACTTTACTTCTATCACAAATGAATTAGCACCTTATTTTTATGCTATAAAGTTGGTTTTCAAGTGGTTGGCTAGAAGTAAATAAGTGGGAACACCTGTGTTTTGATTAAGGAGCGATTTTATAAGTTGTTCTAGAGTCAGTATCGGATGAAGTTGAGGTATTTGTAGTTTGGCGGCAACACTGTTTTGAACTTTGCAGTAAATAGATAGTTCGTGTAAGCGACTTGTAAGTCATTTTAATGGCTTTTCATTTATTGGGATAAATAAGTGACAGATCAGCCACTTACATCACTGTACCAAATACCAGAGCAGATAATTAATAATATATAACTAATAACGATAATTAATAACGGCATAATAAAAATATTTTTTATCACGATTGTCAATAAGCACAGGTAACTATACGACTTTATTTGCATAATATGTGAAGTCAAGCTTAAGTTACTATAGTTATTATTTTAAATGAAATAAGAGTCATGGTTTTCAATCAAACTTAGTTGGTACGAATTCGCCTGCTATCGCAGGGCTGTTACTGTTTTTTATTGTCTGTTTGACATTAGTATTCCTTTTCGCGACGAGACGAGACGAATGGGCATTATGTGAGAACAATCTACGAGAAATTCTTTGCTTTTTAGCCTAGTTTTATCTTATTCTTGAGAAAAAAGGTTGCTTGGAAAATACCAGCTGGAATTTTTGGGATACATTTAATGGAATAACTGAGATTTTACTTGTTGCAAAAGGACATATTATTATATTGTATATCTGATTATATCTGGTTGTCTTGTTGGCTCGGATAAAATGTTACGGCGTGATATTATCGAACATTGGTCGCCTTTGGTACATGAAGGTTGTTAGATCACAACCTCATAGGAAAGATTAGAAATAAATAACCTTTTTCGAGTAGCCTGATGTATTTTCAGTTCCAGCGACCCACCTACCATAGTAGGTGGGTAGGTGTGTACAACGTGGTAGGTTTAATTGGCAATACCCGGGACATCACATCTTGTCCTAGGTGAGCCTAATATAGCCTCTTTGCTCCTCTTTTCCGCGGAGAGGTATCCATGCATTCCACCACGATAAAAAAATAGATTGTGTATCTGTGTGCTAAATTTCATTCAAATCCGTTCAACGGTTGACACGTCAATGATTAACATCACCTAAATAATTTTTCACACTTATATGTCAGTAGGAAAAAGGATTTGTGGCATCACAGTTGTACAAAATACACATTCTATCGCCGGCTTTTTTAAATAACAGCACTGGTCAACATTTGGCTTTAACATTTAATTAATATGATTAAACCTAAAAGCTACATTAAACAGGTTTACTAATTCCATTCATAACAATTTCTAAATTACCCGACCTCTAAAATAACTTCGTTGGGCCAATTTGAACTGAATAGTAACAACCTATTAAAGCTTCATTAAGTAAGACCCTTTCTAATGAAGGCAATACTAAAATTATTAAATGTGATAATTACGGATGTTATAAGTTGCTTACAATTTGTAACAGAGATGGAATATATTTAAAATGAACATGTATTTAAAGTACCCAGTGAAGTATGAGCTATGTTCAAACAGAAAGGTAACTTTTCAAATTCACTACTCAGTTCACAATTCAATTCATTTTCGCGGGCTGCACTGGTCACGCACATATGCTTTCAGTTTCAAAATATAAAGTCACCTTACCTTTTCAAACACACTACGTAAAGTAGAGGTTCATAATATTATAGTGTGTCATGAATAGCGTAACTAAAAATGGTAATTTATTAAATCCTTTGATATACAGTAACCATAGACACTACTGAACTGTAAACAATAACTGCTATGGAACAGCTATTTGTGGACCTCACTATTTTTTATCCAGCTTTGTTCGGCGTATGGCAATAGCGAGACGACCACATAAACCACTGCACTAACTATTACATACGACTTCATTCGCATTGCATGAGCGAAGGTTACTTCAGACCGCCTGACAATAGCAGCAATATTATAACTCACAGTGTACGTAAAACTATTACAACTTACCATAGAATTTATAAAGAAGCTAAAATCCCCAAAAAAGTACCCAGCCACGTCAATTATCAGGCCGTCAACCCAGGTCAGAATAGTTCTAGCCAATTAAAAATTTTGAAACTTAATTCTATAATAATAATAATAATATTCTAACCACATACACACAACACCATCTAGCCCAAACTAAGCAGAGCTTGTACTGTGGGTTCTAGACAGTGGATAAACATACATATATACGTTTTTTTTTTTTTTGTAAATACATACATATTATACATAATTAACTACTAACCACACAAAAAATATCTTTATATTTCAACTAGGCAAGACTAATGATGAAATGTTCGGGATCCCTAATTCTCTTTAACCACCGTCATAGTCGTTCCATGCTTTGAACGACGGATAGTTTAACTCTCATTCGAATGGACAAGGAAAGGACATGATAATAAAAGGGTCAGTCATTCAACGCCTAACTACAACTATTTGGATTTAGCGTCCACTCGTCATTTTAGCTAGCGTCTTCATTCGTCTAAACATTATTTAGGACCTTATGTTCAAATGTATAGGTGCTAAATTAGCACTGATCATTTTATGGGGTCTGGAAAACCTATAAAGTGAAGAAGAATTACTACACAAGATTGTTTAGCTGCGATCTTCAGTACGGTGAATGTCAGAAACCAAAGTGCTTGCTTTATGGTTTCTTGCTTAATTTTAAGCGAGTGACCTGCAATTCCTTCTTTTAACTTGCTATTAACGCCAACTTTCATGCAGTCACCGTATTAAATTTTTTTTTTATTGATACATATCCATATATAATTATGTATGATATCTATCAAAACCCTTAATTTTCATTTATCACGATATGCCGATCGAGATCGTCTTATAATTATAGTTCCGACCGTCGCACTCACTTCTACATAATTATAAGCAGTTGGTTAGGAAGGTTAAAACTATTAATTTTATTTTTGTAATTACACCCTACTGAAATTAAACTACTTTAAACGGCTTTTAATGCGTTGTTTATTTGACACTTTATTACATAATTTTTATTTCATAATTTACACTACTACTACTATTAATCTTTGTTAATTTTTAAGCTAATTAAATTATTATTAAAACTATTATATAGTATCCGTATATAGTAGTTTAATTTCAATGAATAATATCCGCGTAAACGTAAGACAATATTACACTGTACATTTATTTTATTTATCCATTTGTACTGCCAATCTTTTAAAATAAAATGACATATCTACAGCTGAATCTGGCTAAAATACAATGCCTCAGAGCATCTCAGACCTTTGTCAATACTAAAACTTAGTACTCATTACGACACGAGTGTACTGCGAGAGTTAACCTCTGTCCATTACCTTTCATCAAAGATTTCATTAAAGATACTAGATTAATTTTGGGATAAAGGATAGATTAAATGTGAAGACATCGCGTATTAATATCGTTCGAATAAAAAGGGCTTTTATAATATTGTCTTATACGTTGGAATTCAACTATGTTATACGGGTTTTATTATGGTTTATTTGAAACACTACTTTTTTTGAGACGACTATTATCTTAATCTGACCGTGACTATAGCTGCTGAAACCTCAGAAGAAACAAACATTTAAATAGCTTTCATATTAGTTTTAAAGTAGTGTTTTTAAAATAAATAAAGAACCCGTAGCAGATGCTTCTTGTATTAAGTAATAGGTTTATTCCGCATTCGACCCTCATTTTTCGTCCCGAATGTAAAAGTACACATTTGCCCCAAAAATCGTTGCTCATATGCCCCGCAATTTAGATAAATATAAATTTAATAATAATAATATTCTACCACATACACACAACACCATCTAGCCCAAACTAAGCAGAGCTTGTACTATGGGTACTAGATAATGGATAAACATACATATATACTTTTTTTTGTAAATAGATACATATTATACATAGAAACCCAGACCAAGACAAACATCCATGTTCACGCACACAACTTTTGACTTGTGCGGGAATAGAACCCACGACCTGAGGCGTGGCAGTCGGTTACACTAACCACTACGCCATCGAGTCATCAAATTCCTATTTCGTCCCAAATTATGTTCCTTTTTTGATCCTGTTTATTTTTATAGCAGATTTTGATGTTCCGTCAACCGAAAATATTTTAAAATACCTCCTTGATCTTTCGGCAAAACTTTGGGATTATGATTGCATGACATCAAAAAGAAAAAAGAAAGAAAGAAAGAAATCATCACATCACGAGTCCGACAATGAAAAGACTTAAAATAAATTTTAAACATGTTTTGTTTTGCTAACCATATGCTTAAAAATTAAGGACGAAAAAGGAATAATCAAAAAAAGGGGCGAATGAGGGACATTTTGGAATGTGGGACGTATAGTAGGGGCGAATGCAGCACAAACCTATTAATAACATGTACACAACATAACAATGCGTCATAAACCTATTTTATTGTGTATACAGGTAGCCGCCAACAAGATATCACGGTCCATATTTTACTCCCTTTGTGTTGAAGAACCCTACAAACGAAACCTAAAGACAATCTGACGTGAAGCAATCCCCTCGAGCCATGAGAAATAATAATTTCATAAAGTATCAAAACTTCGAGATTAAAAGTTACCATCTAAATTTAGAAACACACGTCACGTGATTCTAGAATTGAAATATTTTTTGGATTTTCTTCACAGCATACCTAAATATTTGCCTTGTTAAATAAAATATAGACGCAAAATATTTTACCTTATATATTACTTTCTTTATATTATTATTACAAGTCTATGAATGGCTATATTGATTTTAGACACAACACACTATATTGGTCTAAGGCAATGCCTAATACATTTTTCATTTTATAATTACATCTGCGCTAGGTCTAATTTTATAATTACATCTTCTGTGCTAGGTCTAGTTTTATAATTACATCTCCTGCGCTAGGTCTAAAACATGTGTTGCGGAGGACTTTACAAACATTCAATGTGTATAACTCATTACAATCTTCATACTGGCAGTATCAACGCAACCACTTAATCACTGCGCCATTCGTGCAGTAAGATCACTATATCACATCATGTAAGTTTATGATGTAAACGATGCTTTATTAGTTGTTTTCTTTGTTGACAGCAACTTACAAGACAAGATGTGAAGCCCCGAGCCATGGAGGAAGAGTACTGTTACAACTGCAGCCTTTACGCACAGGTCAACGACACCCTGTATAGGAACGTCACCAGCAATGAGACCATCAACAAGTTCTACTTCTATCAGGTAAATACATATAACTGCAATATAAAAAGGTTGACAATACTGAACTCCTCTGAATAAGGACACCCACGACGTGGGACCCGGGCTTACTCCAACTTGCTGCATGCCGCTTCGAGTACAAAATATGCGTCAACACGTGTTTCGCCTCAGCGCGAGGCACCTTCAGGACCATTTGGCAACTAATGGTCTAGTGCAGATTGGCAGACTTCACATATCTGCCACAACATTACGGAAAACGCTCAAACAAGCGGGTTTCCTCACGATGTTTTCATTCACAGTTAGAGCAAGCCCTAATTAACGTATACCTCCTAAAAGGTATACATAATTATATCTCCAATACCTCCTAAAAGATAGGCAGAGCTGTATTAGGTACATTGCAACAGTTATGATTTTAGGCCCTATGTAATATGGGCTAGCCTGTTGCTCTCTACTGGGCACAGATCCACGCTCAGAGTGTCTTGGCTAAACTAAGAATAAATTAATCTAAGAACCTAAGCTTAATCCGGCAAACGCTACTTAGCAGTCTAGTTAGAGTAACTAAATATTATTTTATTAATAAGAGAAGTTGGGTATGGGCAAACATCGTTTGGGGTTTCCCAGATGGTAGAGCGTATTGAGGCGCTGGCTTTTAGCAAGACGGAGGCCCTGGTCTTTCATGGGCCCCGTCCCAGTCCACCCCGCGCCTCGATAATGGTGAGCTTGACGCGCGTTCTCGTCCAGGCTCACATGAAGTATCTGGGCTTGGTGCTGGACGGAAAGTGGCACTTCGACGAGCATTTCAGACAGCTCGCTCCGAAGCTTTTCGGCACTGCGTCCACCCTTTAAATTTGGCCAGGCCCAGTACTGGTTGCCGGCGACTCTACACGGAGGTTATCCGGTCGATGGCGCTTTACGGCGCACCGGTGTAGGCGTACTCCATAACCGCTTAGTGCAGGACTTTCTTGTGAAGATCGCATAGATAGAGTCATAGCGGTCAGGATAATACGTGGATACCGCACAGTGCCGGAACACACCCGTGGGATTTGGAGGCTGAAGTGCTCGCCGAAGTGTTCGCAGTGAGTGAGGAAGTGCGGGAAGAGACGGGTTGTCGTCCCCTTCCGACAATCATACAACGCGCGCGAAATCGACCGTGGCTGGAGGCTCCTTTGGCCGGTTTCAGTACCATTGGGACCCTCCAGCCGGTGTTGGAGCGGTGGGCAGGGCAGCAGCATGGAACCCTTTCCTTCCGGCTGGTGCAGGTATTGTCAGGGCACGTTTGCTTTGGCAAATACCTGCA
This sequence comes from Catocala fraxini, assembly GCA_930367265.1. Taxonomy (NCBI): domain Eukaryota; kingdom Metazoa; phylum Arthropoda; class Insecta; order Lepidoptera; family Erebidae; genus Catocala; species Catocala fraxini. The sequence continues at coordinate 29,468,779 of OV884028.1, read as the reverse complement.
CACGGTCGCTAGGAGGGAACCGAGTCCCATTTGCCACCACTGCGAGTGTGAAGAGGACACGGTGCAGCACACGCTCGAGCAATGTCCTGCTTGGGTGGTGCAGCGCCGTAAACTCATTGAGGTTATGGGAGAAGACCTCTCGCTGCCGGCCGTGATTAAAGCCATGGTCGACAGCGAAAGGAAGTGGGCAGCGGTCGCATCCTTCTGCGAAGACGTAACCTCGCAGAAGGAGGTGGTGGAGCGGATCCGTGAGGAAAGTATCCTTGCGGATTCGAGCCGTCGCCGACGAACCGGGCGGCACAGGAGCGCTTTCGCGCGCCTAATTAAAAATTTAATTCACAGTTTAATTTATAGACAGTGTTATATCAAAAACCATAAAGTGTTTGCAGTGACTTTAATCACGTAATACATGAATAAACTTAAAAACAATTCACATTCACAACCTTAATAATATAACAGTGATTATAAAAAATATACATTATTAGTGAGTCCTGGCATATTTAGTGTATAGTGTAGTGTCCGTATCAAATACTTTTAAACTTCGCGCTTCGGCTGAAAACTATACAGCCTGCCAAAAGGTCTTATTCATTTTTAATAAGCGAAACGTCATCTCTGCGTGACTATAAGAACTAGTTACACACGCAGTTGACTTGTCGGACCAACTAGTATCGATTTATGTTCATAGACACAGTGCCATCTCTGCTTTAGTGTATAAACTATAAAATTAAACGGCGGCGATCGGTTCATTTCATAGATTACTAGCTTCTAACTTAGTTTCGCTGCGTTATACTAGGTGGCGTTTATCTTTGTTTATTATGGCGAAGTGTGATATTTGTGGCAAATTTAAGTCAACATTAAGCTGTGCCCGTTGTATAAAATGCAAAGGTACATGCCATCGCACCTGTGTTGGCCTTCAGATGTCAACAGAGGTCCTCTCCAACTGGACATGTTCAGAGTGCACCGATAAAACCCCAAAAGAGGGAAGAACGGTTACGGATGACTTTAACAAACAATATGCTGGTCTAAACTATTCAATATGTAGCGAACCCACGACTGACTTGAATTTTAATGTGGCGCAAGAGATTTGCAGCTTTAGGGCGGTGATGAGCGCAATGAGAGCCGAGCCACGCGAGTTCTGCAAGGAGATGGCAGAACACAAGGCCTCTGTAAACTTCTGCCATGATAGGGTTGACCAGGTAGAGGACAGGCTTGTAAAACTCGAGAAGCGATTTGAGGGTGAACAACCTGTTACAATAACATGTCTCGAAAATACGGTTGCCGAACTAAAGACACAGTTACATGAGCGTGAACAGGACATGCTATTGAATGATATCATTATCTCTGGTGTGCCCGAAACTAAAGAGAGTCCGGCTCACCTTCTCAACTTTGTCTCCATTTAAGCACGGGGTTACAATCGACGAGCGTGATCTCGTGTTTGCAGAGAGAATGGGTACGGTGAATCGCAACCGTGTCGAGAGCGTCGAAACCTTACAATCGCCGCGCCTGCGCAGCATCGCCGTGCGACTGACGCGGCGCGCTGTGCGCGATCAGCTCCTGCGTGCAGCCCGAATGCGGCACGGCCTCACCACGACCGACCTGAAGCGCGAAGGATGGCCACAAACAGTATACGTTAATGAGCGTCTAACACGCACCAACGAGAGGCTCTTCCACATCGTGCGAGAGGCCGGGAGATGTCTGAATTATAAACATATGAATTATGGACTAGAGAAGGGCGCATATTTGTGAAGCAGCAAGATAGCATGCTCACACAACGCATCCGGTCTGAGGCTGATGTACAGCGAATTTTTGGAACAGGAGGTTTAACTATGCATTTTTTGTTCTCAGTTGGTCCCCTGTTATAAATGTTTGTACGCGTTGCATATGTATTAAAGTTCATAACAACTATAGTACTATTTATTTCGTATACCTATTTTTTTTTTTAATACTTCCTATTATTTTATATTTATACAACATTTAAATTTAATCTATGCGTATCTACTGTGGCGCATCTTGGCAGTAGTAATATTATCCAATGACTAAGAAGTTATTTAAGATTGGGTTACTGAACGCAGGCTCACTAGGTACTCACCATGATGAGTTTGTGGCTACGATGGAACGTCATGACGTCGATGTTGTGCCTATAAACGAGACTTGGTTGAGACAAGGCGAGGAGAGCCGTGCGCCTGTTGTACCTGGCTATCGGCTACGGCACATACCGCGCCCTATGTGCGACATTTCTCTTTAAAAGAGACGAGGTTCCACCTATTACTTTAAGAAAAAGAAACCTAGGTGCTGTTTTCTTGTCTGAATTAAATAATTGCCTTGACTCTGTAGACTGGAGCATGCCTACACTGTCTCATGATGTAAATAGCATGGTAGCCTTTCTAAGCGTTAATCTGATAACCATTTTTAACAAAGTAGCCCCTATTAAAATTGATACAGTTAAGGAGAGGTCTTACCCATGGATTACGGATACTAGAAAATTAATGATGAGCTTGAGTAACTAAGCCCGTGTCGAATATTTAAAAACCAAATCCCAAATTAAGTATTACTATAAAGAATTAAAACAGCTTATAAATAAATCACTGTATTATGAAAGAACTGCTTACTTTAAGTATAATATAAACAATAACATAAAAAATCCCCAACGGTTGTGGAAAAACTTAAAAAATACTGTACTACCACTTACAAGTAAAACTGATTTACCATCGCGTTTTAAAGATCCCAACCAATTAAATATGACCTGACAGAAAGATGGCAATTTATGGGTCTAAAGTTAGACCTACACACAAAAACCACATAATACCCTCGCATTTAGTTTTTGTGTCTCAGCAAGACATTAATAAACCTAGTCTTCCAGGAAGATACCAGACCTCATTGAATCTAAATTAATAGCAAGGTACACAGTGGAAATAAATAATGAAATACTGAAAATACAAATGCTTTCGAAGTTGAAAATAAAAAAATTGTGTAACTTTGACATTCATAAGTGTTACCTTGTAACCTAATCTGAATAAATTTATTTTGAATTTTGTAAATCTTTTTAATAAAACATTTCAAAATATCTCGTTTCAAAAGGAGGAAAATAAATTTAATTACTTACTATATGTACAACCTTGGTGGTATTTAATTTAATATTTGTTCATTATATAAAATTATTTAATTACAAATTTGCGACTTATTAGAAGAAGATACTTTATATTCCAGAGAGCGTTGTAATCGCTCACCATAAGGCAAGTCATATGTTTGTTACCGAATTGTATAAATATCATATACGTTAGTTTAGTTAGGATAAGGCATTCGAAAAAAAAAATGTAACACTCACTCTATACCTTTCACCGCCAATGCAGAATGAAACAATCTGTCTTTCTTATAGTATATATCAGCACCCCATAGTAAATTGTCTTTATGAGTTTTGTCATTATTGCAGGTGCCATTAAGCTGAATTGCCTGTCAAACTGGCGGCACAATAAAATAGTAGATATACTATAACTGAGGGCCATACGTTACCGATGTTCGTGAGGTTAATAGCGTGAAAGAATTGACTAAATATGAGTCTAGACTCGAACTAAGAGAAGGAATTTTACATAGTTTCGCCTTTGATTCAATTTTGAGCAAAGAAATATTGTTTACAAGTTTGCTTAAAAAAATATTTCTTTATGACTTTTGAAGCATGGTAATATTTATGCTAAAAATGATTTAGTCGCTTTATGAATTCACTATTATTTTCGGTACGAATAAGTTTTATCCAAATTATTCAAAGATTAATTTTATTATTAGTTATCGTTGATATTACTACTTTTGTAAAAGGATATATACGAGAAAGGCTTGGTGTTGGTATACCTAATTTAAATATATCTGAACTGATATCCCTAATAGAGCATGTTATACTTAGATATTTAGATGACTTAATCAATCCAACAATAATATATGTGTTCCTTATTTTAATTACATCCGCAATTCATATAGGCCTTACACTTATCATCAACGTTGTGCTACGCTTATAATATAGCCGTAGCTAGCTGTACATGTATAAAATAAGGGTTGTAGGGGATGGTGGTGGATTGAGATCTCCTAGATGTACACTTCTACGGGGACACCAAAAATATACAGAGTGATTCTTAACTAGATGTTTATTTGTTAGCGAAGCGGTTACTAAGCAAATTATCTAGATATTTTAGCAGAAAATGATTTTAAAGTTGACGTGAATCCACTCCAAACAGAGGAATTCAAGTTAGCTATAGGGATTAATAATATTGTAAACAATATAAATTTCGGATGAGACCGTTATATAAGGTTGTTTAATTTCAAAGTGTTGCATTCGCGTAAACGTAATACTACTAAGTTAAAGAAATATATTTTAAAGGTGCTTCAACCTGATGATAAGCATCCTTTTCACTTTTTATATATCTACATAACGATTATATAAAATTAATTTTAGAAAATTAACGTACGTTAAAAGTATATCATGTGTATCAAAAATCTAGTAAGGTACTCGTATAATTTACTGCGTTGACCATTTTCTATCTACGACGAACCTTAGTTAAAATTCAGCTCCAAATTGAAATAACTGATTGCATGTTAAACACACACATTACGTAGGGACCAGAATTAATTGTGAAAGGTTCTTCAACTGAAGTATGGGTCTAGACATCCTCTCTGTATTCTAATCTTGTTTTATAGTTAAGCTGAATCTTGGAGCGTGTAGACTGCAGTTTTGTTCACTCGTTCAAAAGGCAATTTTCAATTAGTATATTTCTAAGCTAATTTCTATGGCGTTTAAAGTAGTATTTACTGATAACAAAACGATGAATGGTCAGAATGCAAGATTTAAACAAATTATTTATGTTGTTTTGATTTTGAATATAACATAACAAAATTATTGTGGAAATAACGTCAGATAATATGACTCTGAATTTGCAAAACCATATAGCCTTTAACACGTTTAATTTCTTAAAAGACTAAGAGAGTATTTTATATATTATTTTTTTGCTATCTATTGGTAAGCGGTCACTATACTCATAGACGCCGGCTACATCAGGAGTATAACTCACATCCTCCAGACATGTAATTAGTTCAATGCATGCGCAAGAGTGCTAGTGCACACTCGCTACGCATTGACGCGTTTCTGGTCACAATTAGTTCACGCCAAATTCGTGATTAAAGTTCTATACTATGAATACATTCAACGCTAAATGCTAAGAACTTAGGCAATTCTGTGTTGTTGTTTTTGTTTTATTATATAGTTTTGCTGTTTGTGCTGTCAAAAGATATCGAATGCTGAACAAAGGCCAGCCTGACAGTTCATACGAATAGTGTTGCTTTTAAGCTATATTTGTCACTTTATTGTAACGGCTCTTTGTGTAAAGATCATGCAAAGAGTTTTAGAAACAGGAACATCTATAATCCATATTATAAATGCAAAAGTAACTACATTTGCCAATGCAATATGATGCTACATCCTTTGATTGATTGATCCCTCACAGGACCGAAATTTGTATGGCCCACAAATGATTATCTCGAGTTTAGTCGTTCTTCTTCGTGTTCGTTCTTTGAATGTTTGTATAGTTCTCCGTGACACAGAATATTCACGGTCGTTCAGGATCGAGCGTTACATTTATATAAAATGCAGAAAATAAAATCCTTCGGCTTACTATAATATATATATATATATATAAAAGTTAAAATTTAGTTTCTTTTACCGCAATTGGTGTCATTCATATAAATTTATACCCAAGCTCTATATCAGAGTTTAGACTACGTCTTGATTTGTTTAATAGACTCACGCTGTTTCCCATGAGGTTGGCAAAAACTACGAAACTACTTTGCACACATTCATGTACAAGCTTGTAGTTTGTGATTTACGGTACTATTCACTTAACCTGCGAGTATAATTATCTCGTAGAAACTAACTTCAAGCAATATATTACGATACCTAATGTCTATATTACATTTTAATTAATTTAGATATGTCTCTCTAATAGCTGCGAGAGAGCAGACTCCGTGTAGTTTACTACAAATTACTTGAGCGAAGTATTCGCACCTAATCGTGGCACAACTTTGATACTTACAACTGCAGTTCTGTTTACAACTTTAATTATTATTTTGTTTGATATTGGCTGTACAAGGACTTAATTGGACTGGTCGAAAGGCTTATTTATGTAAAAGATTCTACTTCGTCGGTGAGGACCGAAGAAGTAGAATCTTTCACATCGAGTAGGTAGGTAGTAGTCTTTTCAATAATATGATATGGTCCTCTTTCTTTCTGTATCCTTAAGAGGTTTGCTCTTGCCGGTGGAGTATACGCCATCGTTTTCGATTTTCGGTCAATACATTGAACTCCTTATAGACATGACATTCACCTTTTCTTTTATTTGATCTGTGAATACCCTTCTGGGTCTGCACTTTCCTCTCTTTCCTTCTATAATTTTTTTTATAAAATCATCCTGTCTTATAAGGTGGCTAAACATCTTTCTTCTTCTGTTCTCAATTATTGTCAAAATGTTGCGTTCTTCTTGGACAAGGCTCAGTACTACCACGTTGCTTTTCTTTTCTGTCCAGCTGATTCTTTTCATATGCTTCCAGCACCACATTTCGAAAGCTTCCAATCTCATGGTCCTCACCATCACATCATACTATTTGAAAATACAACTACCACTATCGCGCTACGTATACTATTCTTGTTGCCGGGGACTTTACAGACTTTTATTTTTTTGTCTTTACTAAGCTACTAATGGAATCTAACCAATTTAGAGTGGGTGCCAAGCAAACATCTTTATAATCCAATTACTTGACAATGACGCATATTGTTTATACCTTATTAGTAGATTAATAATGACTAGAATATATATTTACTGGTGGCAATCCATTGCGCAGCACGAATAATGTTAATCATTATAAAATGTTAATCTTGTGTTTTTTATGAGAAATAAGAATTTAAGTCAAGATAAATACTTACAGAAATCTTGCTAAAGTTTTCAATACACCGTCCGTTTTCAGGTCATCGCTCATCATAACAGCACAGCTCCGACCCGGCACATAACTTGCAATTAAGGTTACGACTTTAAATCCTGTGCATTAAAGTAGATTTTAAAATGACAAGACAAAATAGTTGACGGTTTGCCGTAAGCGCGCTTGCCGCTACAGTCCACTCGGCTCGTAGACCGCTCGCTTGCGGCGTGATGTCTGCGAGCGGTGTTTTAGCCGCTCGCGTCCTATTCCCGTTTCTCATGTTGTGTACCCAATATCTTCATATTCTTATATCGAGTTATCCTATTCCTCGTCGAGTGCAATAGCTATAGAACCATAACGTATAAAGCGACGTGTGTTGCAGCAGAGCAACATAAATGATACTTATAAAGCGGCGAGTGACCAGCGAGCGAATTCACATTATAATATATAACTTTATGTTGATATGACAATTATTTGAAAGGACCCCATCTTAACTCTGTACAAGGAAATAGAAACGAAAATGACCTTTGAATTCTCACACAAATAAAACTGGTAGTTAATTATATCCTCACAAATTATGTCAGACGACTGACGAAAGTTAATTATGCAGACTTGGAAGATGATCGCTAATTATGCTGTAAATGAATTCGCAGCAAAAAATATTGTGAACACATTTTTAGTAAAAGTAAAACCGCGAAAATAAAAAAAAAGAAGAAGGAAATTTGTGCTAAATTGTTTTTACATTTGAAGTAATTAGCAAATTTTTATTTTATTAGAATATAATAATAATAATATTCTATCACATACTCACAACACCATCTAGCCCAAAATAAGCAGAGCTTACTATGATGGGTACTAGACAATGGATAAACGTACATATATACTTTTGTTTTTGTAAATACATTCCTACATATTATACATAGAAACACCCAGACCAAGACAAACATCCATGCTCATGCACAAAAATGTTTGACTTGTGCGGGTATCGAACCCGCGACCTCAGGTGTGGCAGTCGGTTACACTGACCACTACGCCATCGAGGCCAATATAAATGCGAAAGTCTGTTTCGTGCAGCAAAGGATGGACGTGGCTTTCTGCGCAAAAATAGTTAATGGGCCGGAGTGCGACTGAGCTACTGGAGTAATATCCTATATTCTAGAAAATAGGCGATTCTTGCGGAAAACTTATAATAACTAGTAATAAATAAATTAGGGAACCTGCCTCATTGGTCTGGTGGCGTAAGTTGTACACACGCTATACTACTTAATAGTGAGACCGTGTGTTCTATTCTCGGATATGATAACTTAAATTATGTATGTGATATCTATATTTTTTCTATAGTCAGCACAACTGGCAATCCTGTGGATGCTTCTGGTGACGATCGTGGCTGGCAACGCGACCGTGGTGTTGGCGCTATTACTCACCAAGTCGAGGAAGAGCAGGATGAACTTCTTCATCATGCAGTTAGCTATAGCTGGTAGGTATTTATACATATATTTCTGAATACAAGGGTACATACGAATATCCTAGCTACAGCGCTTAGTAAACTATTTGATAGTAATATTTATTTGAGACTTTAATCGATATAGGCAGCTAAAAAGTAAAACTTCCAGTTTCCCTCCAATACTACTCCTCATTGCATAAAAATCTCTAAGTAATTACTTAGAGATTTTAGATAGTGAAGTGTATCGCAAGATTTAATTAAAATATATATTATATGATTATATTTTTCTTCACCTTCATCACGACACAAACTTTACTATGAGTTAGTTATAGTACCGATTTAATAAAAATAAATTAATGACTTAAATATATAGGTATTTATCTGATTAAATAAGTTTAGATGTATATAAATAACCATTAATTATCATATACACTAAGTTCGCTAAAAATGTGTCCAACACGATTAGGTAATTAGTCACCGAATTTTCTATATCTAGATTTTCTATCTGACATTATATTCGGTATGAATTTCATATTTCCAAATAAACGAACACCGATTTAAATAGTGAACGGTGCCAAAGTAATAGCAACTTATTTTTATATACCGATAATATAAAAATATATGACCGGCTGGTTCACATGAATTCTACCTCAAGTTCGCTCAACACAGGACTTTCATGTGGCTTCTTGAGGCAAAACTTACGATATTCTCTGAATTTCATGCCTTTTAACCGTATTTCAATCAATTATACTATAATTAATATAGCCTTATTCGCCGTCTAGATAACTAATTTGATTAAGTAATATGTATTGGTAAATATTATAACTAATTACTCTAAATTGTTACAGATTTGTTAGTGGGTCTAATCAGCGTTCTACCAGATTTAATACAACGAATAACAATCACATGGCTTGCTGGATCCATCACTTGCAAAATGATGAAATATTTACAGGTAAATATAATAAACCAGTTCTTATTATAATCGTAACTCTAATAATAAGAATTTTTATAAGATTTTATTGGCCGTTTCTTTTAGTAAGACAAGCCCAATAATTGACATGCTCTCCATTAACAATTATTTTCCTGTATTAATCTGCCTTTACAAAACCAAGAACCCAATAAACAAACAAGTTTCAGATATGTTAATAACTATTTCACTTCAAAATTGAATTTAGGCCAATATTCTGTAGCTATAAAAAAGATCATCAAATCAAGTTACATATTCTACCTTTTTGTTTCAGGGTGTCGTCACATATTCCTCTACATATGTGTTGGTGGCTCTTAGTGTGGATCGATGTGATGCGATCACACACCCCATGAATTTTACAGGCAGCTGTAAGTATCTATGTGTTTGTTAATATCAATGTAATGGCATCCCGACACAATCTCTAAAGATACGAATGCATTGAGCAGAACTAAACGAAACAACGCAGCACATCTTGACACGATTATTGCTGATATGAAATTGTATGAAATAGAATGCGCATGGGTCGGCGCGACTTAGTGGAGAACTAAATATTGTAATAGTTTCCCTTGTCGTTATAGTTCAGTTACAATCAGTGCGATCTTGCGCCAAAACTATTTTCAATTCAGTAAATGATACTTGTAACTTGATGAATATTAATTGAACTTTAGTGACTGTCCAAATAATGAGCTGTTAGATGCTAATGTCTAACTAGGACCTGCATCCAACAAAATGTTCTAATATGTATAACCCTAAACAAAATCCTAACTAATATGATTTGTTGTTTGTTCCCCTTTACGTCTTAACTACTCTATCGATCATCATGAAATTTTGTATATACATTGTCAAGGGAACAGAATAGGAAATAGGATACCTTTCATCTAGAAAAAAGAACTGTTACTAACTTACTTTACCTACATTTACGCGAGCGTAGACACGAGCAAAATCTAGTCTTCTATAATTAAAATCTTCTATAGTTACATGTTCAAGCGGTTTGTTCAGCATTCGCCCCTACATTACGTCCCACATTCCAAAATGTTCCTCATTCACCCCTCTTTTTTATTTATTCCTTTTTCATCCTACATTTTTGAGCATTGAACAAAACATGTTAAAATTATTTTAAGTCTTTTTAATGTCGAGCTCGTGATGTCATGCAATCATAAGCCCAAGGTTTCGCCGAGAGATAAAGGAGGTATTTGAAAATATTTTTCGGCTGACGGTACATCAAAACCTGCGATAAAAAAAAACAGGGTCAAAATAGGAACATAATTTGGGACGAAATAGGAATTACGTTAAGAAATTAATATTTATTTAAATTTCGGGGCATATGAGGAACTATTTTTTGGGGCGAATGCGTATTATTTACATTTGGGACGAAACATGAGGGTCGAATGTGGAATAAACCGTTCAAGCTAAAGTGTAGAAAACCAGACCGACTCACCCTAGCACATGTCTTCTCTCAACGTGATAGGGGTTAAGTTTTAATCCATCACGCTGACCAAATGAATGCCTTTTTTCGAAGTCTCTCAGACTTGCAGATTTCGGTACGATATTTATCACTATACTGCAACTTTATTTCGCTCTCTATTTTCATTTTGATTGACGAAATACTGTATACCAGGGAACAATCTCGCTGTTTGTCGTATATACTGTTCTGACAAATATCGGTGTATAACATTTGCCGGACACTAGCCGAAGTGAAATGTTAGAACTGATCTAATATAGATAGTGTCAATGCTCAAGAAGTCTTATTGTAATGTCGAGTATATTGTGTTGTCTACATTATTTACACATTTTGGACGTGTTCCCAACAGTCGTGCTGTTTGGCATCACAGCTTGTTTAGACTGATAGACATCACGTATCATATCAATTTATTTTAGTAGGATTCCAGACCTATAGTTTTCATACCTGTATTTATTACTTCCGCAGTTATGATTCTAAAACATCCTTACAAATGCGAATGTGAGTTTGTTTGTTTGTAACGCTTTTAAGCCTTAGCTCGGAGCTGGAAACCGAGGAGACATCGGCTCACGTGCTCCTACATTGCAAAAGCGTGAGCAACCAACGGGCGAAACTCCTAAACAGTCCAGAAACGATGAAAGAGGTACTGCGCGACATCGGTCCCCTATTATCATTCTGGACGGAGCTGAGGTGGTATGAGTAACCGAACAATACTTCGCGTCGGCTACTTACGCACAATGGCCCAATTGTAGGGCTAAGTGCGGATAACACACGTCCAACTAACTAACTAACTAAGCCTTAGCTCGGCTAATCATCCCGAAATTTCGCATAGGTACACGTTGTCACGGATACAAAAAAGGACATAGGGTACCTTTCATTCAGAAAAAGATACTGTTCCCGAAGGATAGAAATTTATTGAAAATCTAGACTAAATTAACGCGAGTGCAGCCGGGGGCAAACACTAGTCATCTAAAAAAATATTAACTTTTCGATAGTCCTTATGTGTGTAGCTTTAAACTACCAGTTTAATTTAAAATACAAATTTCTATATTACTTACAAAAGCGACTAAGCTGAACTATATTGTTGATTAAGTTCAAAGAACATTGTTGCATATTTTGAAACAATGCAAAAATTTACTATAGTCATAAGCAACAGTTTATACTGTCAAGAACAGTCCTTTACACTTTGAGTTATTATTAGTAGTGGGTAAGAAAGACTAGTATATTCCGGTGCTTAACAACCTGAGCGAGTTTTAAGTTTTAAGCGGGGCTGACATTATTACTGCGTTTATGAACTTGTACAGATGTGTGTTAGTGTGTACCTTTGCATGTCAGTGTGTATGTTTGCATATGAGTGTATATAGGTGAACGTGTGTGTGTTTTTGCATTTAAATAATAATAATAACCCCTCTGGGACAATTATCTCATCATGAGACTAACGCGATATCGGAGGGCACAGTACACTAGCTTTTAAACTATCATCTTCGCCTTGTGATATAAACAAAAAATGTGTCACCAGGTTAAATAAAAGCACACAAACCGCAGGGCAGCTTGTGGCGAGCTGAATGTGAGTGGCGACACTGCGGTCCTGAATGCCTCAAAGAGTCGGTTAGGGCCTCGTCTCCGACTTGCCATTACTGGTTGGCTGGGGTGGAACTTCAAGAGCGCCCGTAGGACTCTCAACTCTGGCTTGCCTTGGTCGGCCGGTCAGAGAGGGGCCGCTAGAGCTATATGCTTGGGGGTGGAAGTGTCATTTTCAAGGGCATAACTACGGGGAAACCCGCTCCGGGTCTCCGTTGTCACGAGACCCGTGATGGGGAAACCGGCGCCGCACCGCTCAACACCCATAGCCACTCGTACTGGTGTTGCCCTCTGCTGCTGGCTTGTATGCCTATGGTGGCTATTCAGGGGGCCCATCTAGTAAGTTGGAGAGTCACCATCTGCCCATTGCATTGATGCTATTAGAGTATTCAGGGCAGACGCCGTTTTTCATCCAAAGTTAGCAACATACCGGTCCACCAAACACCCATACCGTCTATATATTAGAATCCATACTTAGCAATAGTCCTACGCCTGCTGCGGCTAGTGCCGCTGTAGGTGTTCCATCCCACCTTTGATTAAATCTCTCGAAGAGCCTCTTCCCGTTAGACCCATGTTTCCGTGTAAACCTCCCAAAGGGCCAGGTATTTTCTAATACAATATGTTAGAAAATAACTGAGACAAGTGAAAAAAAATAATTCTATCACATACACACAATTAAATAAATGAAGTATAATTACTACGTAGGCAGTAGCTAATGTAATTACGTGAACACTAAAATAAATTTGCATATAGATGTTTAAGAACTGTTTTTATAGTGCATAGAACTAATGGAACCAATCTAATCGAAATTAAGTAAATCTATATATTATGTGAGTTCAGCAGTGCTATACTGTGAAAACTTATCATACTGACATTTGAATTCGAGATGCAAACTTTTACCAAATATCACAATAGCTATACGATATAATCCACTTATATTGTCTTCTACTTACGCGAATATTATTCATTGAAATTAAACTGCTATATATGTACCACCAGCTTGGGATCCAGTAATAAAAATAGTCAAACCCATGAAGAAGCAAACCACAGCTAGATAAAGCTAAATAGAAACACCAATGATTAAATTATGTTTGGGTACTTTGAAATAACTACACTGGAACATTGAGACAACTGCCATCTTAGTCTCCCCGTGACCATGGCTGCTGAAAAGCAACCGAAACGTCGGGGAAAGTGTAAAAATAAATTAAATCTGAATAGTTTAATAATAATTTAATTAGCTTAAAAATTAGTAAAGTTCAATAGTAGTAGTAGTGTAACAATTTTCAAAATTTTGTAATAACGTGTCAAATAAACAACGCGATAAAATCCGTATATAGCAGTTTAATTTCAATGAATAATCCAATTATTTGTATATAATATTATTTTATGTTCATGAATGAAATATTTCTAAGTATCTAAAGACGTTACACATCAAAGTCAAAACTAGCTTGTTATACGTAAAACTACAATAGTACCATTTTCGAACACTTATATGTATTTGCCCTTACTTTAGTTAAACTGATTTTTCGAGGTAAATTTAGTTCGTTTGTATTATAAAATTAATAAATTATTACTAACCGTTTTATTGGGTTCCTTAAAATAATAGATCCTTAAGTTTTTATAGAATGATATCCTATTTAAAAGTAATTAAGTAATTATAGCATTGTGAACGATTGTGAATGATTGAAAATGATTATGACTTGGCCAACATTTTTGACAGATTATATATACAAGTATTTTAACTATTTGGGCCAAAATTCTGCTGTCAGTGCTTACAAACAATAATTTATTCAGATGTAGGTCCAGATAGAAAAAATAGGTGGTTATTTTAGAAATGTTAGATCAAAATAAATGTTTAAATTGATTCAAGACAAACAAACATACATAATATGTATGTACAGCTGTAGTAGCCTTGTGTGAGACCATTGGCCTACTGTGCAGCGGTCTTGAGTTCGGTACTAGAAATGCATCTTTGGCTTGTCGAAATGTTGTGTATAATATTAATAATTGCTAGCTTTACCGGTGAAGCAAAATATTTTCAGGAAAACAGCATGACTGAGAGTTCCCTATAATGTTGTCAAAGATACGCGAAGCCGCAATCGGCCGGCGTGGTGGACTACGGCCTAATCCTGTGGTCTAGCCCTTCTCTTATAAAGAAGAGGTCCGTGTATAGCAGTAAAACGGCTTATTATCACTACATATTATAAAACAAAGCTCGAGTCTGTCTGTATGATTGCGATAAACTGAAAAACTACTGAACGGATTTTCATGCGGTTTTCACCAATAGACAGGGTGATTCATGATAAAGGTTTAGGTGTATAATCTGTTAAGGTTTTGTACTACCCGTGCCAAGCCGGGCGGGTAGCTAATGTTATATACATATTGTAACATTATTTTAAGTTGTAAAGACATTTATTTAAAAGCTTTTATTTTGTTATAAATAACATGTTGTTATGGTTTTCCATACAGGGCGTCGCGCGCGTGCTTTGATCCTGGGAGCCTGGGTGGTCAGCTTTTTATTCTGTGTTCCAATGCTGTTTCTATTCGATGAAGCGAATGTTGAAGGTGAGTATGATCATCGAAGTTTTATTTATTCCAAACTATTTTTAAATTATTCTTATAGTTATATTATAAATGTCAAAGTTAGTAAAGATGTTTGGCTGTTTGTTACATAATCATGGTTAAATAGCTGATTTTGAATGGTCAAATGGTCAGGATATGGATTCTGAAATAATACACAAAAATCTTTTTATTTCTGCAATATGCTTACGCGGACTAAGCCGGGTGAAGCAACTAGTACTATTATACAATTGTAGTGTCGGTACAGAGGCAATATTTTTGAATAATTTTTGGTATAGGAGTCGATCTTGATAAAGTAGGAGTACATCATAGAAATAGGTTTTAGATTTTTGTCTGTCTGCCTGAGCATCATGCAAAAACTACTAAACGGTAGTGTTGATATGATATGATAGGCGTCAAAGGTTGAAAATCATGGCCACATTTGCTCTGATGAAGATTTGATTTAATTTCATACACCGGGAGATACGACGATATAAGTGACATTTTGAAAAATCTTTATCCACACAGAAATGCCGGGAGCAAACGCTTGTATCTGATATAAATAAGATTCAATGGGACATACAATACATGTCAACGTGGTATTTAATTGTTTGGAACTCGAGTGAGATCGCAAAACGGATAGCTAACGTTGAAGACGTTTAACAAAAGAGTACGTTATTTATGTTGTACAGGTTTTTGCTGGACCATCAGCTAAACATTTGAAAATAAGTTATACTGCGTTTGGCGTTAAACATAAGCATTCGGGATTTTCATTTCGGGTTTATCTACCTCAGCCAATCCTTTTGCCTCATCCTCAATTATTCCTGTTCTTTAAAGTTGGCAACGCCGGATGGTCTCTGTGATTGGTATAGTCACCATAGGCTACGATATTCACTTACACCTTGTTAGTGAGAAATATGTAAGTGCTTAGGTATGAATTGCCTCGCGTAGTAAAACACAGGTCCGTTCTCTACTCGCTTTATTACAAGACTGGCGGTATAAATAAAAACTAATGCCTACATACGTCACAGTTAGTATAAGAATACGTCATACGTTTCTCCTATCCATTCATTCATAAGTAGCCTATGTCAATTACATACACATTTAGCCAGCTTGTTTTACGTTTCATCTAAAAGAGGCTTGCCTCTTACCCATTCAAAGAAAGCATTATAAATAAACATCTCCATATTGAAATATAGTTAATATGTGCTACCGATCTTATAAATTAACAACTCAATCATGTCATGTGCAGGCGCCTGGATAAGGGTCTTCCGAACTTCGCTCTGTACTAAACTTTATAACGAAATTAGACAGTGTGGGTGTGTAGTCAGACAGTATAATACTCTTAGTAGTTAAAACTTAATCGGTTTCATTTTACGACGTAGAGAAGTTGTTTAACACTAAGATAGACATCTGTACATAAGCGAATTTGTGTTTTAAGAATCCTGATTGCAGTTCGAATGTCTCACAGCACTCGTTAAAGAAAAATGCTGGTAACGTGTATTTGTAATGAGAATAAAGTTGGCAAACACACAAGTTTAACTCCAAATAATCTGAGAACAAGCACTATTATATTGAATTTATTGAGACCATTATGGTACTTATTATGCTGTGTATTGTTTCGCTAGAAGTGTAATTTGATCTTATGCTGAACATTCATAACATTGCCGAATACGCATATGCTAAGCAAACCCAATAAATAAACAATTCTTTCGCTGTTATATTCGTGAATAGAATTTATATCTGACACAGCCAAATACTGTTATATTGGTTGTACCAGATGTTGATCTTGTATTTTCTCAATTGAGACATCTCAATTGAGAAAATACAACATATATATTACATAATAACAAGGAATCCAGTATTAGTTTAACCAACATGTCTATCTCTCTTCACTTGATGTCTTGATGTGATTGTCCTTATGGATACACACACAATATAACTACAAAGCTGTGTGATATCAGTTTGTTTGTTAAAAATTTTTTCATTAAAAGCTTTCCGCTACATGTGGATATGTTATATACATGAGTACAACTATTAGGAAAATACATACAAACATAGAGTCTTGCCTATGACCTTTAGAGGTAGGCAAAGACTGCGGTATGATCGCAGTCTGACAGGTAATAGGAGTGGCATTCTTCATGCACGCTCGGTTTACGGTAGTCTGAACTTGAACTTTCTCTAGAATATACATATCTGATCAGTAATTCTAATTAAAATTCTTCTAATTTTCGGATGATCATTTTTATGATAGTCCTACTCGTTAGTGAATAGTTGCCTAGGAAAGAAAGAAGAAGCTCCGTTGGCTTTTTCATGTACATTCGACATAACCGGTCGTATACCGCCGGCTCGCATACCAGCCGGCAGATTTGTACGGCTATTCGTAGCCAATAGGCAATCAGTTTTGATCGGTAAGGTTGGTAATATACGGTTTTAAGCGAAGGCGGCGCGCGGCGTTTTGGCGCCAATTTGGTGGCTCGCATGCGAGCCACCGGCCTACGACGGGTACAAATCTGCCGGCTGGTATGCGAGCCGGCGGAATACGACCGGTTAAATACTTGCTTTTGTTGTCCATTCATGCTATATGCGAAAACCATGTCACTACACCTTTCTACATATCCTACACTTTTTTTTTACATCGTTTTTCTATTTTAGGCATCTACCAATGCTGGTCGGGCATCAGTAAGCTACAATGGAGGATATGGATGACCAGCGTGTTTGTCTCGCTGTTCGTGGCTCCGGCGCTCACGATCTCCGCCTGTTACGGCGTGATCGTCATCACCATACGACAGAAGAGCAACCGAGTCCTGGGTAGGCGAGCCACGGCTACTAGACAATGTAAGTGTTATAAGAAGAGTTGTATCTTAGTTTTTTATCATTAGTACTGAACTCTCGCACTAGGGATAATGTTTGTGTTGTGAAAATTTTACAAACACTTCAGTGTCGTTACGTTACAGTACAGTAACGTGTCCACTGTTTCAACAATGGACACGTAGAATACCTGATCGCGGACCAATTACTATTGAATCACTCAACTTGTTGGCTCAAATGATGACATGATTAAGACACAAGTAGCGGCGAAGTGAATATTTACTTCTGCGCCATATAGTTATAAAGTAATGATTGCTTCCTGGTATATAAAAGGGTAGTATTTAACTGTTCCTCAATTTTTTGCCTTTGTTACACCAAAAATACTAATTGCACACCAAAATATGCTTACTAAAATATTTTAAAGAGATCAAACTAAGTCGTCGGTTTTGGGTAGGTTTAAGAAGGAACCTAACATAACCTAACCCTTTCGAGAATGCAGTGATTTGAGGCGTATAGGTGCTCGTTATGGTATATTTTAGTAAGCATATTTTGCTGTGCAATTAGTATTTTTGGTGGTCATTATATTTAATCCCTATATAAAATTGCATTATTGCGACGGGACCATTGCATTGTTGAAGAATTGAAAATTAACTATAACCTACGGGAATAATATTGCGTAAACTTGTTAATATCCTGAGTATAATTTGTATAATTATGGTCGTAATAGAAAAATATCTATATTGTTTCGTTATCATAACTTTACTTGTCCACTTACTCTATTTTTATTCTGCGTCACTGTTTGTAGTTCAGAAAACGTATAGTATTAATACTAAGTTTAAGGTATTTATACTGATATGGTATTAAGTTTTGCTAACAGCCTAAATATGCAAGTGGATGAGGTTTAATAATAAATAAAGGATTATAAGGCTGGCATTATACACCAGAGCGAAGTCATAGCGCAACATTCGATGACGTCACCCAGCGCAACATGCAACATGAAACGCGAGCGTATATTTCAATGAACCATATAGCAAGGAATACTATTCGCTACACAACTCTTCTAGTGATCAAAGTAATTACCGTATATAAGAAAATATTTCATGCCGTGGCACCGAGAGTAGCCAGCATCATCAAGTTCAACAACATTAATTAAGACTTGACATGACAGGCGTCAGTAATTCATTATATTCATCAGTATTGTAGAAATCATACCAGTCATTATATATTATAAGCTAGTGATCCGTTCTGGCTTCGCACGGGTAGTACAAAACTTTAACAAATAATACACCTAAACCTTCCTCGTGAATCATCATCATCATCAATCTCGGTCTATTGTTGAAAACCGCATTAAAATCCGTTCATCCGTCGAACAGGCAGACAGACGCGGCGGGGTTAAAACAAAGTCGTTTATTATATGTAGTGAAGCTAGTGGGTGCCGTACTTTATGCACTAAGTTATCTTAGTTGTGTGTATAAAAATATCGTTTAAACGTATCCCAAGGATACGTCGAACAATGTGTTACAATGAGACACTGCACGGTGTCCGATATAGAATCGGACACCGTGCAGTGTCTTTTCTGCCAGTCACACGTAATTCATTATCGTAAGTGATTTGTCACTGTTTTTGTAACAAAGTTTAATTAAGGCGGTTCTTGACATCCCAAAAACGTTATTAGCTGTGTATGGATATTCTGAATATTATTTTTCTACCTAAACTGTATTGTAAGATAGGAAAATTTTGCAACAATTTACAATTTAAATAATTTTAAGTATATGCTTGCACTAAATTGTAGGTACAATCAATACGCGTTATATCTAAATTTAGCCCCTGTCTTTAAGTTAAACTTTGCCATGCGGTATTTGCTGCCTCGATGGTTTTTTATACATTAATGTCTCGATCACACCAAAGAGATCGGTCACTATTTCGCCGGTGTTCAAAATAGTGACCGATGTCTTTGGTCTCATTTGGCTCTCGAGGCAGTCGAGTTGCGTATGCGTTCGGTTTAGACGAGGCTTGTTTAGAGTATTGTACCTACTATCACTGGATTGCAAGAACTTTATCTTGTCTACAAATCAAATCTGCAATAATTGCCGTAATAGGAAGCTAGATAACGAGTAAAAGCACAGCACGATACGTGCATTATAAAGATAGAAAATAGAAAAATACTAGACATTCATGAATTGTAAATAGGAAAACTATTTTAATCATCATACACATATAATGCAAATACAGAGAACTATTACAATAGTAAAAAGAAGACGAAGTTTTATTACTTACGTGAGGGTAAAAGTATCATGACGAATAATATTTTGAAATAAACTTTTAGACTGGGAGTAAAACCAAACTGATAGATGGGAGCTAACGTAAAGTAAAAGAAGAAAGAAGAATACATTATTGCTTCAGACGAACTTTAATAAAGATTTATTGTTTGTTTTGAAAACACGTGCTCATGTTCAGCTATTATAAATATATATCTAAATCTCTCTTTTTTTTAAAGACATCTCTCGCACTAGGAGTAAATCCTTTGTCGCGGCAGAGTTTACAAACATTCAAACTACGGACACAAAGAACACCCAGACTCGGAACAACCATTTGTGGATCACACAAAGTTTTGTTCCGTGTAAAATTGACATCGTATTGCCATTATTCAAATGAAGAAACTATAAATAATGTAGATTAGGCTCATTTATACCTAACAAAACTATTAAAAATCACATTAACACATATGTTTATGCATAGTCTCACGGCTATATCTCTGGAGAGGTAGGCAGATGAGTACTACATTTACATTTCACCAGACTATGGTTTCAGGTACTACGTAAAGGAGGTGGATCTATTTAATTGCCATTTAGCTTATGAGTGTATGTGTGTACCAGTATATATAAATGGCTCATAAGTATTGCAATGAAACACTATCGATCTGTACCGTACACAGTATCAAACTTCGTGGTGCTACTGAGAGATATCTAATAGAATAGAACCAATAACAATTTGCCAAATCCGGGTATTGAACCTAACGCCTAATGCAGAGCAGTCGCTTTCACTACTCCTCGCTTTGTTAAATAATGAATAATGTGCATATTGCCAGACATAATTGTATAACAATTCTGTTTGGCCGCCGGCGAGCCGCTGCAGATGACATTAATAATTTAAAGTACAAAGTAGAATTTGGCGACAAATGGTATGTGTAGGTAAAATTAATTTATTTAATTTACCACGAGAGTTCTATGAGATGTTTGGTTGTATCCAACACTGGCAACATAAACAAAAAACAAGAAAAGTAATTTAAATTGACAGAGGAAATCCTAACTACCTAATACCTATTACCTATAAATGCGAATGTGATACTGTTCATTTGTTCGTTACGCTTTCATGACTCAACTACTTGACCGATCATCATGAAATTTTGCATAAACTTTACAGAAAAGGACATAGGTTACCTTTCATTCAGAAAAAAGTACTGTTCGCAAGCGACGGAAATTGATTTACGCGTACGAAACCGAGAGCAAAATCTAGTAGAAAAAAAGTACTCCTAATAAAACTTAAATCTAAACATAACTTACGTTACACACTGAATAATTAGCCAACTGTAAACCAAAAGCCCAACATTAACATCAAACAACATTAAAAACACAACAGCACTCTTATACTTAAGCATAATGAAGTCCCAAGAAAACATAAAAGCGAAGAATCCTCATAGCCCAGCCTCTGAAAAGCCCAAAATGGTGAAGTATCGGAGCCAAATTAAGCGAAACGTGACTAAACTGCTAAACACCAGAGCCCATGAAATATAGACTCAACCACTTGGGATTTATGTCTACAAATAAAATGTTATCGTTGCTTATTGAATAAGCTAAGCTAAGAATACAGAACGATAAACTGAGTTATAACCTTCAGGAGTAAACCTTAGTCCGAATTAATACATTTTTAATAAATTGATACGTAATAAAGTCTACTTTTAAAAATAAACAACTATAAAATCCTATGTAACAATATGATCCAAGAACATAATAATCGTAACTAATATTATAAAAACGGATGTGAGTTTGTTTGTTTGCTACGACTTTACGCCTTAACTATTCGACTGATCGTCATGAAATCAGAAAAGGATAGAGGGTACTTTTCACTCAGAATAAAAGTACTGTCCCCGATGGATAGCTAAAAACACTGTAATTTCTGAAATTTGTTAAGTATCAATTTAATTATGCTGCAACTAATTTAAGGTTAAAAAAAGGCTGCACTGAGCTAAATGACTTAAAATCAATGAAAAGTATTGGTTAAAAAAATGTTCTACAATTTAAATATTTCGTATAAAATACAAAATTAGCTAATTATCTTTAAAAACTACAATGCTATTTATACGAATTGTTCAAATATAAGATTATTTAATTGTGATTATTATATCCCCTTTTTTAGTTCTACCTTATTCAATTTTTATTTTGCTGATAGTTTGTGTACAATAGATAAGTTAGTATAACGGTATAGACAGTTTGTAGTGTTTTATTTCAAAAGTAGAATTATTGCAAAACAACACAGAAAACGATACGCTATAAGAAATATAAAATACAAACTATCACGAACTTTATGTGTATATTAACTCAAACTTTAAGTTAAGCCTCCGTCCAAAAACTTTGAATCTCACCATGTATTATGCGCGCTCTGATGCCAAGAAAAATTATCAAGAAACTTTACGTATAGCAACGCCGTAGCACAAACAAACAGCTTAGACTTCCATATATAGACAGATTATTTGTTATAAAAACTCTCCTGATATTGGTGGAAAACTTTCGTATTGGAGAGAGACGCACAAACATTGCAAGTTATGTAAATATTCTGTGGATGCAGCCTTTTAGATGACGACGAAACTTCCCATCTGACAAGCAGAAATTAGATGAAAATGACGAAAGGCGCAGTTCAGATTCACGCTATAGGTTTGCCGAGAAAACATCGTATTTTCATTTCCGTTTCGACTCTCTCGTAGCTCTCGTAGCACTTTTTATGCTTGTTGGATATATTATGACGCAAGCTTACCTCTGGCTTGCATTTAGTAGAAGTCTAGGTATATTTCCGAGTTATATTAAACGAAAATTTTTGAATGCATCAGAATTTTAACTTCATTTTAATACTATTATTCAGTTATATTCCGTCTTACTTTGGGTTCTAATTGTGCTATACAAAGTCTTCATAATGACACCCGGTACACTATACTAGTTAAATGCATATCTATTCTTCACTTATTTATAACTTTACATAAAGCTTATTTTTGACAATCATACGCAGTTTCTAACTCTATATATGTAAGTACTATGACATGATATGCAAAACAAACTTTCTGTGACAAACACGCAGAGACATGTTATATCTGTTCTCAGTCTTGTAGAATAGGTGTTTGACCTTGCCTTGAAAATATCTCCTGTCCAACCAGTTATTAAATTTATAAGTATCATCTCACGTATTTAGTAGATGCAGACAAAAAATCACCTGTTCGATATTCATTGCGTTCGATGTTTCAATGTATGTTATGACTTTACAAAGTCATAACATACAGCCTTGTTATAAAAATATCGGTAACTAATACTTAGTATACCGTAACTTAACTATTAAATTATTTAACTAACACTCAACGTCGAGTAATGTATATAAGTCCTTTTGTTTTCTAATTTTAGTTAGGTAATACGTAGTACCTCTTATATATTTGAGAATGTATTATAAGTACGGCTGATAGAGATTATTCTCACTATTGTCCTATTAATCGAAATTAATCAAAGCATGTTTTTAAATGTTGTTTTGTATTTCAGACAGTGACGACTTGGACAGCCGACGCGCAAGCAGCCGAGGCATCATCCCGAAGGCCAAGATTAAAACTGTCAAAATGACATTCGTCATTGTCTTTGGTAAGTAATAAATAATTGTCTACGTTTTAATTTGATAACGTCACTTTTTAAACAACGTTCAGACTTATATTGAAATTTAAAACTCGAGCTGCTTTTGTTATGAATTCTATTTTGTTATTAAAATATTTTCTATTAAGTGTCAAAGTAAAATAAACTTTTTGTTTAAGTTATTAATTGTCTCATCAATCAAATATTTCTTGACTTTAACTATACAGAAATGACGTCAGTCTGCTGTAAATAAATGTAAACTATTTTAAAGTACTATTTTCATTTAAATATAAACTAATGTATTATTTTTATATTGGCTTCTTAATTTAAATATAAAATATAATTTACTTAATTTTATTTGAATCGATTTTCATACTAAGAAAATGCGGGAGTAAATCATATTTTGCCTGTTCGTCACACTTTGCCATAAAACCTGTTGAAATGATTTTAATTTTATTTTGACATACCTGTTACCTCAAAGAGAACATAGACTTCTAAATTAAAAATGTAACCGGAGCCGCGGCGATGAAGCTACAATGGGCGGAGTATTTTTACCTAATGCAAACATATACAATTAATTGTAACTATATTTTCTTTGTGTGGTATGAAAACATGTCAGTTTGATAGACATGCACGTGGGTAAAATATACGTTGGTTAGTATAGTAGTTAGTAACATCAATTTAGAAGTTATAAATAATATGCAATTAGTTTTGATTTTAATGGAAACCGAAATTATTGCAACATGAAACTTAGCTTATTATACGTTGCGCTTATTTGCTGATGGGGTATATAACATAGACACAGAATACAATCATAGACACCGCAATAAAATAGAAAAGTTTATTTTTACCAAAACAATATTTTAAATTTTTCTCTATCTTAATCTACATTTATATTACATATAACAATGATTTTTAATATCAGCGAAATGCCTTGACGACTGTACTGTGTCACAGTCGCCAGTGTCTTCCACCCTGGATGGATACAAATTATTTATATTATATATAGAGGATTGCTATTCTCTGCATTTATTGCTATAAATTCGGGCAACGGAAAGCGTAATGTCCTTTCTGTGATACTATCCTTTATCAATCAGTTTCGGTACAGTTCAGAAACACCAACCGAACGGTTGTCTCATTTCCTGTTTAAATAAATTATCGATTTCGTGACTTTTGAATAGGCCATTACTGGTCAGTCTAAGCCCATTCAGGAGATCATAGTAACCATAATATAAATGAATGGGCAATAAGCTATTCATTGGACACTCAAAGTGTTACAATCGTTTCTGTTTTTATCCTGAACACACCATCATGCAGCTGTCATAGTGTCTGACTGCCCTGAAGGCGTAGTGGTTTAAGTCTTCAGCTCACCACTGCCACTTCACCGAGGTGTTGAGGGTTCGATCCACACACAAGACAGGAATTTGTGTGATTGTGAAGTTTGTAAACTGTTGTTTGAATGTTTGTAAAGTACCCTGCGGTACAGGTATTATTCTTAGTGCTGGTGTAGTCTTTCCATAGTAAAAAAAATTACAAGGACTACAAAGAAATCGTAGATTCCTTTGTCAATGCGATGTTGCTGGCCACACAATAATGATGATGGTAATATATAGATCATAGAAATGAGAATAGAAGTAGATAAATCAGATACTCAAAAAAAAAAACGATTACGTTTCCAATTTCTCTAAATAATGCTGGCGATATACGTATATATATATTTCATGTATGAAAATTTATAAAACACCAAGTAAAACCACTGTCTAAAATTGATTACCAATCGAATTAATTTAATAGATTCACTACCATAATAACGTACAAACGAAAATTTCAGTCGAATTAAAACAATAATTAAACAGTACAATTATTAGTTCCAGCACATAAATTCTGTGCGATAGGCAACACGGAAATTAATGGGAAACCCGTCACCCGTACACGACCGAACAGTTATACAAAGGAATTCGGTAATGTGTGGCAAATTTAAATGTTCTCATGCTTGGTAGATTTGATGTACGCGTACACAAATAAACTATTTTGTAAATCCCCTGCGGCTTTGCTGTAGTATGACTAGGGAAAGGATTATCGTGACAGCTATTATAAATTTAAAGAGATTGGATGGAAATTTATGGTGTCTGTTTAAGTACAATAGGAGAATTTGATTATTAATTATTATGGGGTTTAGACTTGGAAACGTGAGCCGTTAATCATTAAATATTCTATTTATTTGCTTTCACAGCTAAATGACCGATCCGATTTTGATTAGGTATATTTGGTACTAGTTCCTGCCCGCTGTTAAGTTCGTATAAATTCTTTGACAACACATACCACGACAAAAATATCATAAGGTTATCCAAAAGACTTCGCCTGTTTGAGTGCCAAAGGACATTGTTCAGCTGCCATACATTATTAGCCTAAGAACCAACAGTCACAAAAATATGATAAATGTGTGGTTAAGGATGACCACATTCAATTACAAGTGAGTATAAGTCACAGACACTTCTGAATATTGCTTCTGAATAATCCGGCAGGTCCATTATTATCATTCTTACTCCATCTTTCTCTTTTACCCCGGTGAGTCCGACATAACCCCTTCGCCCGCCCCCGCGGAGAGGTATGCATTGATGCATTCCACCACGTTAAAAAAGGGTTATCATGCTTGCACTATAAAAAACGTATAAGTAATACCGAGAAAGTGGTATTTATCATGGTCTTTTACATTAAAACTTATAACTTTTTAAGAAATTGGTCATATCTATGATAAAGTTCAATAATGGTATTTATAGAATAGCATAAGTATTAACTACGTAAGAAAAATTACAGACAAGCTAAATCGGCAATAATTTATTTGATAAAACCGTACACATAATATTGTAAAAACTGTAGGCATGGTAACACTGCGTGTTTTAGATGTAAACAATGGATGCCGATGTATTTGGAATCGCGAAAATACTTTTTAACACGAAAATAAGATACGAAAGTGTCCGTAAGATTGTAAAGATTGATTATTTATTAAGTCATAAAATAAAATACAAATTATTGTTTAGATGGAATGTGTGTTGATTCATAGGCCAAATTGTTCATTGTCCTTTCATCCAAACCCGTTTAACCGTTTACGCATTATTGAATAGCTAACATGCAAGTATGTTTACAAACTTTAACCTACAAAAAGCCCAGGCAGTATAAACTTAAAAAAAAAGTAATACAGAGGGTCTCGTGTTCGAACCCACGTCGCGCACCTCTGACTTTCGAAAATTATATAATAATAAAATAAATAATAAAATCAGCCCTGTATTAATCTGGCTCACTGCTGGGCATAGGCCTCTTATCAGTGTGAGAAGGGTTAGGCCATAGTCCACCACGCTGGCCCAGTGCGGGTTGGCAGACTTCACATATTTTCGAGAACATTATGGAGAACTCTCAGACATGCAGGTTTCCTCACGATGATTTCCTTCACCGTTAAAGCGAGCGATAATTAATATTTAATACGCACATAACTTCGAAAAGTCAGAGATGCGCGCCTTGGGATCGAACTCGAGACCGCTGCGTGGCAGTCCAACGGTTTTCCACTAGGCTATCGATGCTGTGGAAGTTATATGACTCTTCAAAATTATGTGCGTATTGATTGACAATTATCGCCTGCTCCGTGCCTCGGAGAGCACGTTAAGCCGTCGGTTCCGGCTGCCATGTACATCTATTGCAGTCGTTATTGGGAAGTCAGTGCCCTATAATATCCTGACACTGGTCTAGCCTTAGGGTATCGTTAGCCTTCGGGATGCAGATGTCAGGTGGCAGCCACTCCGTGTAAAAACAGATATCCAGTCAAATCCGGTTAGACTACAAAAAGCCGACCCCAAGTGACTTGGGAATAATAAGGGTAGGAAGAAGTATAAACTATTAAAACATGTGATAAAAGTTGCCAATATACAAAACTAGGTCGTATAACACAAAACTCTTGCTTGCTTGCTAATCCAAGTTTATTGCGGTCATATTTGTAATCTAAACGAATACGACTCAATACCTGTTTTATAAATATTTGAAAGTACCAATACACCGCACATAATCATATATGTTGACGACAACCGGTAACGACTACTTTATATTCCCCGAGACACACATTAGGATGCCTAAAGATGTCTAAATTCGTGTCATTGTCATTGTTATCAGTCCACCCGTCTTTAGGTGTGAGTGGTAACATTGGTTGGGCTAGATTGATCAACTAAATAGAATATTGATAAACTACCGTTTTATCAAATACGTACTTTACTTAAAACGAAATGCTAGACGCCGACAATCTGTTTGTTCTGTTCTGTGTTTTTAAATAAGAACTATATTTTAGTCATTTCAATACTGCCAGTGTGAACATTTGTAACATTTAATACAAATTTTATACCATCGGATTTTTGGATCCAATGGTATACAATTTGTAAACTCGTAAAAAGAAACTGATTATGCACTACGAATAATCTTAGCACCGAGGGCAGTTGTACAATCATTGTTGTTGAAGAATAAATTTGTACTCATAGATTCATCGAACTCTCACAACATAGTAACCAATGAATAACAATGACGTCACAAACAGACAATAGAAAACAAAACTTAGGGTCAAATCTCTTAGAAAGCAATAAGATATGTAAGAGTCATCGCGATATGGAGAGGCCACAAAAACTGGAGGACAATAAAATTCTTTACGACCTTCTCCATCATGACTAACGGGAAGAAATCGTTGTTTCGTCAGCCACGGAACGTAAAATCACAATAAATAAATTAGCACTTAAATTGTTTACATCGTGACGGTTCAAGCTGTGATTATGTAAGGGGTATTGGAAAAATTTGGAGGCTTCGAAGGCTTTGCACGACATTGATGCCTCGTGACCTTGACCGCACGTAAACAAGGAAAGTCGTTTATTAAAAGTTGATCCTGTAATAAAAGGGCAACGATTTTCTGTGAAACAAAATGTTGTTGGAAATTTAGTAAGCATCTAATAGAATTGTATTGATGACTATTTGTGCGATATATGCATTATGGATATTTCGGCTTAGATTTCAATTAAAAATATTGTGCTTTTGTATCGTTAATGTATCTTTGTAATTACATAAATAATTGCGAAAGAGAAACCCACTACGCACTTTCAGAATGTCCACCCCAACTATTTCGATAGATAAAGGTTGACAATACCGAACGCCTGTAATGATGCATGCGTCGTGATATCCGGATGTACCCCAACCTGCAGAATCCCGCTTCAAAATGTCTCTCTATGACAAATTATGATCTCATTTAGAAGAATCTACTGACTTTTGTACAAGATGATCATGTTATTCCAAAGCCACGATATTCGTCATACATTTGAGTTCAATGATATGAATAATTCCTCATATAACCTGTATATCAATGTCAATGGAAGGATAATATAAAAAATGCCCCTATTTTAGTACTGAAAACTCAGCCGTTTCTAGAGTTCAGTTCAAAAGTTCAGTACATTAAACATAACACAATCTTATGAATCCAAATTCTAACGTGTTATGTGTTTCGTTGGTTAAGAATAAAAATTATATCTCCCTTTTTAAATATCAGTTTAACACAACGTTTCGGTCATCTAAAATCCATTCTTTACTCAAGTAAAAATATTTTATAATCTACAAGAGCCGGATATTATTCCATATTAATGCTAATTCATTTTTCTAATAAAGAGTCATCGACCGCTTCCCAATACCCCTTATCTCGCGTTTACGTTGGCAGATGACAAGAATTACCATATTCATATTTTGTAGTCATCTGATCTTAAGACTGTTTGTATCCAGAAATAGCGATATCAGAAAAATATAGGCAGTTTACTACGAATACGTGTGCGTTTCGTCCAAGTACTTGACTCGATGTTAATAGGTTATTCGGCGAGTGGATTTACTGTTGTGCAAGTGTGTTTATTCAATCTGATAAACGGATAGGAAATAAGTCGATTTTAAACACGTTTAACTTTATGTTTAATGTTTATAGGCATTCTAAGAGCTTTATTGCCTATTAAGTATATCTAATAGTTTTGGAATTGGTCAACGTTAAGATATCGACAACTATGATAGGTGTGTAGATAGGTACCAAAGTATAATTATCGAAAGGCTCCGCTAAGCGACAACACGTCCTAATCATAAGGAGAAATATGAGATTTAAAAGTAAATTGGAAGATCGTAACAGTATCGACGTTGGATATATAAGATTTAACGTAGTTTTAAACGATAGACGTCTAATTAAAATATTCATCGATATTTATCATTGTCATTGATGTAATCCGCTGTAAGAAAAAAGGCTCAGTCACACTTTATTACCTAGAGTGTGACCGAGCCTTCTTTCTGGCTAAATATATAATATCCGTAATAAATAAAAATAAATATATAATAATATACATATTATACATATTTTAATCAATATTTACAGAATTCTTATATAATATCAACAAACTGTTATCAATCCGAAAGTTATATATCTTAAATACAACGTTAAAATGCATAAATGTCTACCACGAATTGAAATAGACACTGCAAAGAGAAGGAAAGATGTAGTAGCCCCAGTCCAAAGAGTTAGAACAACATTTGCAAACATGCAATATTGTAAACGTGCAGCACTTCTTTATAATAAATTAAACAAAATCCTAGACATACATCCTGTAACTTACTGAAATTGTAAAACAATAATTACTGAATGGTTTGCAAAACTTTCATGCGACGACACAGGAAAACTATTTGAAGATGTACATACAACAAGAACATAAAAGCAAATAATATTAGCTCGACTTATAAATATATTTATTATTATATAACCATTTATTATATATTAATATTGTGGCGACTCCGCACGCGCCGGTGCCATCCACGTCCCGCGACAACCACCCCCCGACCACCCTCACTGCTTCTACCACTACACATACGGTTCTCGGGCCCGTAAATGTGTACAACCTTTGTGTTGGAGGGACATTACACTCCGTTCCTCCACATTGGTGAACCTGACGTGATTGGAAGCAACCTTCACGGAGCAGATCAGCAGCAGCAACCATCGCCATCATCCTCACTCCTCTTACACAGCACCTCTCCAGATGAGCAGTAATCAAGTCGCAGCCAGCCAGCATCTTCGGCCTCGACAGGGACCACCACCACACGCCTGCAGCGAACGCGCAGCCTGGTCTTCCCTACGGCCTCACCAGCGTCAAGGCTCAACCCACTGCACACACGGTCCACGCAAGCAGGGCACTTCATTCACCGTCAACGCAGCAGCGAGCCACGACGCAGCAACTACGCAGCATCAACCCCAACTCACTGTGGGACACACTGCAACGCAACAACCCCGACTCACTGGGGCACACGCACCGCTCACCGCACTTCGACCCCGACTCACTGGGGCACACGCAACGCTCATCGCACTCAGACCCGACTCACTGAGGTCTAGCGACATATAGTTCCGACTCACTGGAACTAGCGGCATACAGTTCCGTCTCACTGGAACTAGCGACATACAGTTCCGACTCACTGGAACTAGCGGCATACAGTTCCGACTCACTGGAACTAGCGGCATCTTTCACTGGCACTGGCAACGCTCTTCAGCAGCATCGACAGCTGTCTCATCAACCTGATCGACCTTCGGTCTTGGGGGGGAATACTGTGGCGACTCCGCACGCGCCGGTGCCGTCCACGTCCCGCGACAACCACCCCCCGACCACCCTCACTGCTTCTACCACTACACATACGGTTCTCGGGCCCGTAAATGTGTACAACCTTTGTGTTGGAGGGACATTACACTCCGTTCCTCCACAATATTATATACTCATTCATTTATTATATTATATTATAAAAATAAAACACTTATACATATGGACGCCTATACACACACACAAGCACACACACACACACACACACACACACACATACCACACACGCAGACACACACATACCACACACGCACACACACACACGCGCACAATGTTTGTAACATCTCTTGGGGTATATATTATATAACACGTAACGGGTATTAACGGGTGACGAGTGACGAATACGACGCGGCGACGCGACGCGACGCTGCGAACGTGACGAACGCGATGGCAGTCTGCGGCAAGATGCGAACGCCTACTTGTTTTGTGGGCGACCAGGCGCGACACCGCGAACTATTATAATCTAAAAATCACGTAACACGAGCTTACGTTTTTTCATTTTTCGTGCAAATTTACCTAATTTTGTAGGCGAAAATATTAATTATTTTAAGTTTTTTACACGGCGTAATTGTAAACACATTCATTGTTATGGAAATGTATATTTTAAATTTGTATTAAACAAAAAGTATTGATTTTATCAACTTAACTGACCGCCTGTTTTGGCACATTTCGCTCGGCGCAGTGGCGAATTCCATCATTTATATTCAAAATTAAGATTTTTAATATAAATGATGGAATTCGCCAAATATGTTTCTTTGTAAAAACATTATATTTGTTTACTTTCTGTGTCTTTTACAATGTTTTTAAAAGTTTCTCCTTTAAGCATAAACTTTCAAGCAAAATTGCACTGTACTTCTCCATGATTCGAGTAGTAATGACCAAAATCACGTAGGACATTAAATTTGTCGCGTGCAGCATCGCGTCACATTGCATCGTGTCGTGTCGCGTCACATGGCATCGCGTTCGTCGCTCACGCAGGACACCCTGTTAGATATAAGATGCTAATTGATAAGTGTTTATAATGGTAAACATTACAGAGATATAAAAGAGCGGGGCCTTCTGTTACAAGTATTGTATATACTTAAAAGGAGACCCCAACCACTAGGTCAAGAATGACCAAATGTTTACGAAAATAAAGATATTTTTTTAAATATTATTACCATAATATTATATTCCCAACATTGAAATTTCTTGCTATAATATAGTACGTAATTCATTGTACATGTAATGTCGTAGGTATATAATTAAATACTGTTGAATTAGAATAGGCTAAATGTAGACATTTCTCCTGAGTATGATAAAAAGGAAATTGAGAAATTATAAGACTTGGATTGGCAGCAGCGCTCTATGAGATCTGATAAAATCGCTCTCCAGTGTAGTGTTTATATATTCTCGACATTGCTAATGAACGATTTTATGTCCTTATATTTTATAATAAGAATATCTTTCTTCTTATTTTCTTTTCTTCGATAACACGTTTAGGTAATGAGAAAGAATTGTGTCAATTGTACCTAACCTGCAAAGAAAGCTGCAATAGAATGAAACAATTTTGGGGTATCAAAACTTAATGACTTTGGTTCGCCTCGCTACTGGTCGCCGCGCCGAGTGTTGTGGTTTCGATCCCCACACAGGACAAATATTTGTGTAATCCATAAATAGTTGTTCCGAGTCTGGGTGTTCCTTGTGTCCGTTGTTTGAATGTTTGGAAAGTCTCCCGCGACACAGGAATTGTTCTTGGTGCGGAAATTGTATTTAAAAAAATACAATAGAATACATACTGATCTAGCTTCTATTTGGAGCCCGGTCATAGCCAGATCGCAATAATATTTAATAACATCGCCATTGAAACGATGCAGCCTGTCGGCATCGGGATGCGGTGGTAGTAGATATGATTATTAAGCGGTTTTTATACGTGTAGATAAACTAGCATTCATAGTTACAAGACGAGTCTATATAAGTAGCTACTGCGAGCAGCCTACTGTATTAATGTTTCACAAACATTAAAAAGACTCAGGCCTAGAACAACTATATGTGTACCGCTTGATTATTGTTCTATGCTTGGGGTAATTACCCCAAGCATAGAACAATAATCAAGCGGTATTTATTTTTTTTATTCGATCGATCTCTTTTGTAATGTAATCGTGGAATCAATTACGTTTATATATTTAGTATAAGCTATGTCCTTGCACTGATCACAAAAATAAATTATACAGTGACAGAACTATTAACAATATTATAGTTACTAAATGCCTACGGTTTATTTTACTCGTCGCTAATTTCATGCAAAGAACTTAACCATGACAAACAAGCCGAGTTTTGACTTAATAATAAGCTAAGCATTTCCTCGCACTGTAAATAAGAAAGTGCCGCCTGTACTTCATAACTTTCTATAATTCCTAGATCAACTGAACAGTCTTAATCCGCAAGAAAGTTACACTTTCCTTGTGACATAATAATCACTCCGCAGCGGGCAAACTTGGCAAAACTTACTCCGTAAAACCGGACTGTTTTTATTGAATAATACCCCGAGAAAGTAGTTAATAACGGTCTGTTATAATTCAGATTTTATGATTACACCATCCGTTGATTATCACCCTATTAATTCGCGCTTATTACGTCGTAGAAAGTAATATAGTTAAGTTTTCAGGTTAATTCAGTCATTTTGGGCACAATATAACGGGTGTTACACTAGATTTTATTGGAGTTATAGCAATAATTGGATATTTTGGCACTTCTATTATATAATATGGCGTTTCTTGATAGAAAACCTTTGTGAAAAACTATTGGGAAGAGAGGAACCCGCCAGGCTTCCTCGTATTGCCTTTTTTTTTTTATTTTACGTGGGGAAATGCACCTGATGCATACCCCTCCGCCACTAGGGGAGGCGAGAGGGTTATGTCCGGCTCTCCCGTATTTCGGGCATACGGACTAAAACCCCCACGGTGTGCCCCTTCGCTGCCTTGAATAGTGGATGGGCCGCTGGTAAAGAAACTACCTCAGCGACCCACCCAGCAGACCACAACTCCTGGACGACGCCCCGGCACTACAGAGGGCGTCGGACCGACTCAATGGCTGGCGGGTGGAAGATCCCCGTTCTTCCGCCCGCGGCCTACATTACAGCGGCATGAGGCGCGCGAATGCGCGCCTGCGCCGCCCAGTTCGCCGGCGACGGCTCGGATCCGCAAGGTTACTTTCCTCACGGATCCGCTCCGCCGCCTCCTTCTGCGAGATGATGTCCTCGCAGAAGGATGCGACCGCTGCCCACTTCCTCTCGCTGTCGACCATGGCTTTGATCACGGCCGGCAGCGAGAGGTCTTCACCCACAACCTCAATGAGTTCACGGCGCTGCACCGCCCAAGCAGAACATTGCTCGAGCGTGTGCTGCGCCGTGTCCTCCACACACTCGCAGTGGTGGCAGATGGGACTCGGTTCCCTCCTAGCGACCGTGTGCAGGTATTTGCCAAAGCAACCGTGCCCTGACAACACCTGCACCAGCCGGAAGGAAAGGGTCCCATGCTGCCGCCCTGCCCACCGCTCCAACACCGGCTGGAGGGCCCCAACGGTTCTGAAACCGGCCATAGGAGCCTCCAGCCGCGCCTTCCATTTTAAAATCATGCCCTGGTGGGCCCGATTCCGCGCGCGCTCTATGATAGCCGGAAGGGGGCAACCCGTCTCCTCCCGCACTTCCTCACTCACTGTGTACACTTCGGCGAGCACCTCAGCCTCCAAATCCCACGGGGGTGTCCCGGCCAATGCGCAAGCTGCATCGGCCGATACCGTGCGGTATCCTCGTATTACCCTGACCGCTATGACTCTCTGCGGTCTCCGCAAGAGAGTCCTGTACTGCGCGGTCAGGGAGTCAACCCACACCGGTGCGCCGTAAAGCGCCATCGACCGGATAACCCCCGTGTAGAGTCGCCGGCAACCAGCACTAGGCCCGCCCAAATTTGGCAATAACCACCCGAGGGCGGACGCAGTGCCGAGAAGCTTCGGGGCGAGCTGTCTAAAATGCTCGTCGAAGTGCCACCTTCCGTCCAGCACCAAGCCCAGATATTTCATGTAGGCCTGGACGGGAACGCGCGTCGAGCCCACCATTATCGAGGCGCCACGGGGTGGACCGCGACGAGGCCCATGAAAGACCAGGGCCTCCGTCTTGTTAATAGCCACCCGTAAACGCAGTGCTCGATACGCCCGACCACCTGGGAAACCCCCATAGTGGCCAAACGGGCCGCCTCCTCGAAGGTACCCCCACAGGCTGTGACGAGGGTGTCGTCAGCGTAACTAATGACACTCAGCCCGGGGGGTAGGACAGCACGTAGAGCCCAAGCCCAGTCGTACCCAATGTCCCACAGGAGCGGACCTAGAACCGATCCCTGCGGGACACCGCACGACATGGGCCGCCGCCAAACCTCGCCTCGAACCTCGAGGAGGACACTCCTGCCTCTTAGATAGTCTGCCACCAGCCAAAAAAAGCCACCAGGTAAAAAGGTACTCCGTGATATCGAAGCGCCCCCTGGACACAGCTGTATGGCAGACTATTAAACGCGTTGGCGATGTCTAAAGACACCGCCAACAGAACACCGCCACCGACGACCGCCTCCTCGGCCGCGGTCCTCAGGCGCATAATGGCCCCGATTGTCGAACGTCCTTCCCGGAATCCGAACTGAGCGTCCGACAGGTCGGGACTGACCGTGCTCAGGTGCTGGACGATGCGGGTGGCGAGAATTTTCTCAAACATCTTCCCCGCCTCGTCCAGCAGCACTATGGGCCTGTACGCCGCGGCCGACTCTGGAGGCCGTCCCGGCTTGGCCAGCAGTACCAGCTTCCCCTCCTTCCAGCACTCAGGGAATCGTCCCGACACCAGGCTCGCGTCGAAAAGTTCCCTGAGGCGGACATCCAGGTGATCGAGGGCCAGCGCGAGAGCTCGCGCCGGCACACCGTCAGGTCCAGGGGCGGTCGTCTTGGAGCGGATCCGCAAGACAGCCGCCCCCATCTCCGCATCTGTAACCAGGGGAGCACTGAGGTCCGCCTCCCGATGTCGGCCTCCCGATGTGGCCATTGTCGGGGGCACGTGCTCTGCCCGGTCAGGAAATAATTCCTCGACCACCTCGGAGAGGAAGTTGGGCTGGAGGGTCTCCGTAAGGGGGGGGGCCCTCGCACGGAGCTTGTTCAGTGCCATGCGATATGGGCGCCCCCAGGGGTCAAGGTCTAGACCCTCCAGCATCTCATTCCTCGTATTGCCTACCCCAACTATAGCTATAGAAAATGGTTGACAATACCGAACTCCTCTAAATAGGGCGAGCCGCTTCGTGGAATTCTGGCGTACTCCCACTTGCAGTATTTCGCTTCGAACACAAAATATGCGGCGACACGTGTTTCGCCTGAGCACGAGGCATCTTCAAGACCGTTTGGCAACGAATTAGCCTCATTCTTGTATTGTATTATATTCTTCAATGGTTATATAATATACACTAAAGATGACGTACGATGACGTAATATTGCAATCGAATTATATTCGCATGTATAGACAAAACTATAGATAATTTTTGCATCTTTTGCTAGAGTAGTATTATGTTGTGTACAACTGTGTAATAATAAAGGTAAATTTTGTGTTAGGTAAAGAACTAAATAAATTAAGGGATATCGGATAAGGGATGTTTTGATAAATATGTTTTAATATATAATAATTTAAAATTAATAGAACTAGTTGCCTATTTAATATTTCACCTTTTCAAGAAGTTCTTTCAGTAAAATTTAGATTTAAAAGTAAGATAGAATAACTAGTTATAAGTACACAATTAATGTAAAACTGTTTAGTCCTAAGTGTTATTGTCCTATCAGATAGCCTCGATACAGGCTTTGCCTAGTGTGGCTATCAATGTTAATGTTAATTGTAATTTGGACTGCGTAATAAACATTATTATTATTATTATTATTATATCATCAAAAATGTTTAGTTTATGAAGTGCAATAAAACTTAAACTTCTAAAATTCATCCCATGATCAGTTTTATGTGTTAAATATTTAGTTAAACAGGCTAGTAGTTGGTTTGTTGGGATACGATTGCGCTTATGTTTTTCGTTAATAATGACACCACGATTCAATGTTAGCTTCAGGTTTTTCTGTTAAACTATTCTGATTAGCAGCACGGAGTTTGAAATTGCACTTGGTTGACGACAATAAGCTCGCTTACTTTTACGTGGCACCAAAACATAGCTGGCAAAACGTAGGTGGGAATGCACCTGCCTAACCCTTGACTCCTGAGTTATCCTGAAATCTATCCATGTTGCAAAATAATTCATAATGTGTGGGTCAGGGACCAACAGCCCATTGACCTCTAAAGTTATAGTACCTCAATGAGCTATTACAATCCATAAGGTGTAAAATACCAGACCATGAAATGTTATAAAACTATAATGGACATTGCAGAGGACATTCCAATGATGGCAACTGTTGGGTAATGTGTGGTACGGTACCAAACACCTTTTGACTAATACGATGGTATTGAATGATACGAGGAGATAGGTTATAGAATATGTATATTAATGAAAAAGTTCTAAGGCTAAGTACAAACTAATAGAAAATGCTAAATGATATACCTAATGATAGTGAGTTACACGCGACGCGGTTGATGACCGGTAGTGAAGTGATTTTTATATAAAACTAATGAATTACGGATGCGTTGTGGCGAAAATGCTGACATAAAATAAAGTAATTTTGCAATGTACGGTTGCACCGTACAGATTATTTGCCCAAAGAGATATAATTGGGATGATAATACAATTAAAGTAAAATACGCTTGCACGTGATGCGTTTCTACATTGTACCTATTAAATACGTAGCACTTGACTTGGTAATCAAGGCTAAAGCTTTCGCACTGACATAAATTTCTAAAAATAATCTGTGTATTATGTACGCAAAGTATATTTAATATTTTATTTGGCAATAAACATTAGTACCTGTCTATAAAGACTTACCTTTTAAAAAGCTCAGGACCTATCCACTTTATTGTAAAGTAGCTTTTGCTTTGCCTTTGCTGAAAGGTACCCTATGAAATTTTTGTACACCTGACAATGTGTATGCGGAATTGCACGGTGGTTGGTCGAGTAGTTAAGGCGTGAAAGCGAAACAAATAAACAAACAAACTCAGATTACCATTTGTAATATTAGTTAGGATTATTGTCAGGAATTAATCTAAAACAATCGAATATATATTAAGTATACGTATTCGATTGTTTTAGATGAACTAACTAAAGTAACTTCAGCATTTTTCCTAATTAATAGCTTTTTCTAGTCTGCGATCTAAGTTTATCCTTATAGACGTTGATCGCAATTGCTTTTTTTGAACAACGATCTTGGAAGTAAAAACAGATTCAACTGCTTGAACAAATTTACTGAAAAGTTAAATTTAAAGTATACTTTAAATAAAAAGGTTTTTCTTTAACTGCTTTGTAGCTTGCAATATACCCATGTTTGCAGCCGACCATGTGCTCTTGGATACATTTATCTATCAGAAAATTTTCAGTAGCAATAATCTCGGTATCTAATACGAATACGTTCTGTAGATGTCAATATTTCAATATTATCAATATTTTCTCATTCAGGTGCAACTTAAAACAAAGCTGGTAAAATTTAAGTCTAATTTCCTAATATCTAAGACTTTTGGGCAAGGTTTTGGTATACAAGTGTAGGTTTAAGAATTATATTCCTAACCACATTCTTAGAACTCCTACGTTGTGTAAATTATTATATTTATTGACAAGACTATCTATTTAATATCTCTTGCAGCTTGCAGTCGACACTACTTCTTGGTAATTGTATAATCAAATGGTGTATTAAGAGGCTGATGTCAGTATTAGCCCCAGTAGCCAGTGTTCATCTCTCACTCAGTAAAAACTCTTTCATCAGTATTAAAGCAGTCATTTGTTCCAGTGTTCGTGCTCTGCTGGTCACCGTACATGATCTTCGACCTGCTGCAGGTCTACGGTTACGTCCCCGACACACAGGTCAACATTGCCATAGCATCGCTCATCCAAAGCTTGGCGCCCCTCAACTCGGCTGCCAACCCTGTTATATACTTCATATTCTCTAACAGAATATTTGTTAGCCTCAGGTAAGAAACTTGATATAAAACTGAACAAAACTGTAAATTTGTGTTCTCGATTAAATTGCAACAGGTCAATAAGCACTCCACTCATAGAAAATCGTATCCAAGGATCGATTTATTGCGTTTATTTAGTGAGTGGTGCATTGTACAGTGAGCAGAGATACATGAGCAGTTTTCCTCTGAAAGCTGGCAACACAACGTCAAAATCAAAACAAATATTTCACATGTGTGGGGTTTGCTAGGATTGCAGGCAAGCTAAGTGAGCTCAGTGCAAGAGCCTTATTATAAATAAACAGTACTGAGGCAAGGCCCAATTCAATCCTAAAATAAAATATAATTATGATTGGCGCTAACTTAAAATCCCGTAGACATATTGCTTCAATCTCAATAATAAGACTGAAATACATCGAATCTAGTAAAAAGAGGATTTTCACCCACGATAATTGCGGAATAAAGTAACTGCCAAGTGTTATTATCACAACAAATGATAAAAATACGTCGAACTATTGTAACCATATTAAAACATACTACATTATCCATATAAAACGATTACAACAACATTCTTCGTATGGAGTTCGCTATCTTCTGCATAATAAAATTAAATGACCCGTCCCTCACTGGAGTATATTTTTCATTTCGGAATGAAAAAAACCTTTATATAATACAGCTTTTAAAATAAGGTACTTTATAAAATGGAGGTTTATTAAAGCAGCCTTCCTAATACCAAAAATGTTTTAGGCGAAAATGTTTGTGGTACAAAAGTTAGCTGCATAATTGACACGCTAGAAGAGATAAGAACGGCGATTTGTTGTACAAAAATATGTTCATATACTTACTCAAACTTGTTTATCTTCGATATTGGCGATAGTGATGTATTACAACTTGCAGACTTATTTATTAAAATATCGCTATCAAATATTTAGTGACCTTTCAACTGAGTAGCTCATTACCCCGTAGTTACTTAACTGTGTTTAACATTGAGTATTGTTTCTAGGTGATTTCTATAATAATTAATTGCAAAACTTAAGCTATCTTTTAATTATTTGTGATCCTAACTTCCTGACTAATATTATAAATGTGAATGTGCATGTGTCATATTTGGAGGCTCTGTACTATTAATGTGAATTTTCTATATGACCCAGAATACTTTGTCCCACACTGGCTTCGTACCTACAAATAATAATAATAATAATAAACATTTATTTCAGACTTATCCATATGTTGTTAGTAACAATAACTTAAAAACTATGTTAGTTATACAATTATTAAAATTAAAATTAAAATTAAAATTAAAACTAAAACTAAAACTAAAACTAAAACTAAAACTAAAACTAAAACTAAAACTAAAACTAAAACTAAAACTAAAACTAAAACTAAAACTAAAACTAAAACTAAAACTAAAACTAAAACTAAAACTAAAACTAAAACTAAAACTAAAACTAAAACTAAAATTAAAATTAAAATTAAAATTAAAATTTAAATTAAAATTAAAATTAAAATTAAAATTAAAATTAAAATTAAAATTAAAATCAAATTAAAATTAAAATTAAAATCAAAATCAAAATTAAAATTAAAATCAAAATTAAAATTAATTCATGTATCTTCCTGCTGCACCGGCCCCGCCGCTATGCCTACGGGTCCAGTGCAGGGACAGTCTAGCCTATCAAGCAACAAATGCAACCACATTTTTGCGGAATTTGTCCGTTATTGCACGTTCTAAGCTTGCGGAAAGGTCGTTATTACAGCTAGCCTACCTAAAATAAACTACTTATTTATTTCATTTATTAAAGACAATATTTACGCTGTGGGGTAATAGCTGATTTGCGATTGAGATGCCATTTAAAGATACAGGAATTATTTACTCGTATATTTCACAGATAGCGTAGTGGTTTAAGTAGCCGCGCCGCCACCTGCGCCAAGATGTTGTGGGTTTGATCCCTGCACGGGGCTAAAAATGGTGTGATTCACAAATCGTTATTCCGAGTCTGGGTGTTCTTTGTGTCCGTTGCTTGAATGTTTGGAAGATCCGCTGTGACAATGGAATTAAAACGATTGCGGCAGACGCCTTTTTTAAAAATCAGAAATGAATGTATATGAACAGCCTTTACAAAATAAAACAAATCACAAAATTACTCATCGTGCGGTGTCTACAACAAAACTAAATACCAAATTAATCATTCTTTCACTCCATTTATTTAGCTTAAGCGATATTTTAAAGTTAATTATTTATTCCTAAGTCCCATTAGTCGTAAAGTTCTCTTACCGAGGGGCAGTCTCATCTCAAATGATTTGGGAAAGGTCAGCGTACAAATTTTCTACACAAAATTAAGAGCCAACTTAAAGCTAAGTAACCGTTTAATTATGAAGCTAAAATATATAGCCTCATCTTTTACTTGTCATAACGAATCTATTAACGTTTGTTGTTATTATATAGGTTTTTTTGAAGTAGTTGCTTTTTATGTGTGGTGGTGTAGTCGCGGGTTTGATGACCGGTTTAGGCAAAGTGGTTTTGGGTTTGTCTGTTAGGCATCACGAAGTGAAGTAATGTGTGT
This sequence comes from Catocala fraxini, assembly GCA_930367265.1. Classification (NCBI taxonomy): domain Eukaryota; kingdom Metazoa; phylum Arthropoda; class Insecta; order Lepidoptera; family Erebidae; genus Catocala; species Catocala fraxini. The sequence continues at coordinate 29,426,778 of OV884028.1, read as the reverse complement.
TCAGTAGACTATCACAGGGGACATACGTATACTATCAGCTGCAGAAATGTGCATGTGACACTGTCGTAGGTTTAAGGCATAATTGGTATAATGTTACCCATGTGATGCGTAACCTACGTTTTTTGTTAATCCCATGCCCTCATGTTATAAGTAAAGTGTGATCTAAAGCAATAGCAACCAATACCAAATTCACTCAAATAAACATGGATTTTGCACAGAGTTTATGAACTTACCGGACTACATTTTGTATTTTAGATCTATGCCCCTAAGTAGGTACTTTACTTCAAAGTTATTTGAAACCTTACCTAACCTGGATATAAAGTAGGTATGAAAAAAGAGGATAACAATATAAATTTATAATATTAAATTTAATGATGGAGTCGTATTATTCGCTGGGTTTTGATTTCTACATTACAATAATGTTTAAGATTATGTATCTATTCTTAAAAAGTAAGCCAGAAACCGTCCCTCAATGAGAAGCCAAATTGCAACCTTCCGCGCAAAAAAATGATAAATACTGTTGGGTGAAATTCAAAGGAAATGAAGTGCCATTTCCGCCCATAATTCTCGCGACAGAATAGCCAATTGTTCCAAATAAAAAAATAAATTGCCTCAAAATCTTTCATAACAAGCTGATAGAGGAATAACGGTTATAAATGCGTTGGAGCTTTAGCTTGTTATAAGATCTTAGGGATTTCGGGATATCTAAAATCCGTTCCAAATCTTTGTGTCGAAAAGTGATGTGGTTGTAACTTTTGATGACTAGAATTTTATATTATAATAATAGTTAGGATATTTCGTATTTGTTTAGTTATATGTATGAAAATATATTGCATTGTATTGTTCAGTTTAATTATGATAGAAACAAAAATAACTAATCAAAATAAATTATTATAACTTGATTTTTATTTTGTTTTTGTTGTCATATGACATTTTATTCTAATTGTAACGCTTACTATACTAGGAGTGTAATCGCGGAATTATGGTAAGCTAAGCTAGTAGCTATAATGACAATACTAGTACACATGTGTATTGTGCATGCTTGCATCGCAACAAATATTTAATATGCGCTAAAGAAACCCGACAGTTTTGTTTTACTGATACATCATATAGAGGAATTTTAATATAAGGGATCGAGTCGCCAACGTATTGACATTATCTATTTTAAACGTTATATCACCATTGTCAATGCTCGCTGTTGGTTCGATCATAAAGCCTAACAAAAATTAAGTATGTGATCAATTTATTATTACGGTTCTGGGTATTTTTTATATCTGTTACGAGTATACAGGGTGTCCCAGAATAAGTGAATCAAATTGTAACGGGAGATTCCTTAGGTACGGACCAAACAAATGTGCTAAAAAAATTACAATGACATTTGTTCTGATTAAAAGTTAAAAAATCAAACGTCTTACATTTCTGGCTAATTTTAATTTATTTCTCTATTATTATTTGTGAAGGATTGATTCGTCAAAATAAAACTCACATATTCTGGGACACCTTGTATATACCATACATAATTAACATCTTATCTTAAACGTGAATAAAGGTAACATTACTTACAGATTCTGCATAACAAAATATAAAGTTAATATATTCATATTTTCTATCATACTCAATACAAAATAATTAACATACTCAACAACTTAAACGCAAATCCACTTAGAGTCTAAAGTTAACTAAAAATCGAATAATACGGCTCTAAAAGCTACTAACGACGTCATCAACATAGCGTGAGCATCAAATGTACTGACGTTTAAGTGCACTTTAATACTAAACGCTTTATACTTTTGAGGTCGTAAACTTGCTCTATTTAGTGGGCTTTAAGTGGCTATCTGTTGCTTCTAGAAGGTTTTAAAGGTCTTACTGATAGCGGGTAGCGAGTTAACTAGAATGACGTTGGGATTGTGTTGTATGCTCGGCAAATAATCACAGTCACATGATAGCCTAGTCCGATGGACTGCCTCACAGAGGCTTTGAGTTCGATCCCAAGGCACGCGTCTCTGACTTTTCGAACTTATATATGTAATAATTAATCACTTACTGTCATATCAATTTCCTTTTTTAGTATAATTTATATGTAAACACTATGCATGCAATTGTAATGATTATTATTAATTTTTTTTTTTTTTTTAATGCCATTATTTGTTTGTATTTTGTACAATGTAAGTAATATCACTTTATCGTAATTTCTCAAACGAGCATAAATATATATATTTTTTTATTGTTGATGCATGCCGTGGCAGCCTGTAAGTAGGGCAGCACTACGTAATGTATCCGTATTTATGTGTTATCACAATGCTTGTAATTAGTGTATGCTTTGTTGGTTGTCCATAAATAAATAAATAAATATGCGCATTAAATAGTTAATTATCGCTCGGTCTAACGGTGAAGGAAAACATTGTGAGCAAAGATATGTGAAGTCCGTTAACCCGCATTGCGCCAGCGTGGTGGACCTTAGCCTTACCCTTCTCACACTGAAAGGAGGCCCGTGCTTAGCAGTGGGACAATTTAATACAGGGCTGATATTAATATTTATGTTAAATCATAGTGTTGATATAACTAAAACTTATATTCGTAATGACTTTTTATATAAGTAATTGAATTATGAAAATCTTATGGTGTCTTCTAAGATATGACAATTGAACCAAGTTCAAGATCATTGAATAAATGATCTTCATCATTCATTAGGTCACGAAAAGCTAAGAAAATCTTGATCTTACTAGCCACAAACGACTAACTAACTATCAAAAAGGTAAATAAAACATCATTATGCTTATTGAATAGTGATTATATTTACTTTAACATGTGCATTTCTTTGGCGAGAAGTGATATATTATTTTATTATTAAGTGAGGAAACGCGAATCGCTCCATAAGACCTGCAGTGGCACCACTGCCTCGGATGTTGTGTATACGATGGCCTAGTTAGCTTTTTACTGTTGCGAACCCATAAAAATATGATAGTAAACGGCCGCACTTTCGACTTTAGCTACAACTTATATATTTTCTAGTAGCAGCAGATAGCATGTGCCTATATAGAAGGTACATAATTATCTTTTAAGTATAATATTGTCTTCGTTTACGCGAATGTTATTTATTTAAATTAAACTACTATATACGGCTTTTATCGCGTTGTTTATTTGACACTTTATTACATAATTTAGAAACAAGAGGAACATAGGCACCCATAAAAGAACACATAGCTGATGTAAAACACCAACGCTCGTTGAAGTCTGCTGTGTGTGAACATGTGCAACAGCGGACCAACCACTACCTGAGATTTGACAAACCACAGATTCTCGCTAAGAACACAGATTCCTACCACGGATGCTTCGCGAGGCTATTGAATTAAAAAACATCCTAATTTTAATAGAGAAGATGATTTGAATGTTCCACTAGCTTGGGATCCTGTAATTCAAATAGTCAAACCCAAGCAAACCACAGCTAGACTTCATGATACTTCGAGCTCATTCTGCGTAAATAGAAACACCAATAATTAAATTATGTTTGGGTTCTTTGAAATAACTACACTGGAACATTGAGACAATTACCATCTTAGTCTCCCCGTGACCATGTCTGCTGAAAAGCAACCGAAACGTCGGGGAAAGTGTAAACTTAAATATAAATAGTTCTAATAATTTAATTAGTTTAAAAATTAGTAAAGTTTTATGGTAATAGTAGTGTAACAGTTTCTATATTATGAATAAAGTGTCAAATAAACAACGCGATAAAATCCGTATATAGTAGTTCAATTTCAATGAATTAAGTATGCTTCTAGGCTTCTACCCATTACTGTTGGGTGTTACTTTATCCAAAACGTTGTACTACATATTTCTTGTATTATTAATTCTTGTAGCTCTATATACCAAACGTAAGGGTCAAAGAATTACAAGCAATCAGCACAATAGCGACATGACGTTCATGTTTTCTAGGATAGAGACATTTCCCCTGTCTGGCTACTCTAGCTCTGAGCAGAAGCTTGTGCTTATGCTCAAAACCAGAGTAGCCAGACAGGTAAGGTAAGTCTGTGTTTAGGCAAGCATGCACCTGCACTGTTATAAATGTCGTGCTGTTGCTAATCTTGATAAAAAATCTTGTTGTTCAAGTTACATTTATGGTACATATTATATAGGTAAAAGACAACACAGTCGCGCCTCCGATACGCTTTGTATTGGAAACGTTTGTTTACATTTGATATTGCTGCCGCGCCTCCAAAAGCGCATTAAACAGCTCATATTGGTAAGCACATTAACCTGCATAAACATCAGAATATAAGTCCGCAAGTTAACATTAGAATGGATATAATAAAGTTTAGTGCGCGCGTATGTACTGTGAGTAACTAACGTAACATTGAAAACATCATAATAACAATAAAATTTATTTATTTACATTTATGTCACGGAGACATGCAGTAACAGAATTAATTCTTAAATGTAGCATATTTTGGTCATTATTTTATCAATAGTCTACTAGTGATAAGCGCGCGATGTTTATTTGCGATCAATGCAATGCAATGAAACATTATTAGCTTTAAATGGCCGAGGTATTTATGCAACTACGTCTGGATGGCCGCTCATTCATGTAATATATTCATATGTAATTAAATATATGAGTGGACACCACATATCACACATCCTTATTAAGACGAGTCATGTATGTATGTAGGACAAGTTTCCTAGTTTATCCGGAAGTGAGCAATGCCTTTTCTATACCTACCTATGGCTGAGTATTGCTATAAAAGCTTTATACAAAGAATTTTAAACGAATCGATGCGATGTTAATGTAGTGCCGGAGTGACATATGTGCCACATATTTTTAGAGGACATCCAAGCTACCTAAGCTCTCACAGCTATTACAATAATAGCCCATCTGATTTCTTTGGATGTTCATCATAATTCCAAGACACCCAATACAACTTGCCTGTCCCGTCACCCAACACATCCATAGTTGCTTATAATAACATTGTGCAATCGAGCCAGTCATAATGAAAATTAATATAGTTGTTATCTATTCCTCTTTCTATTTGAAATCACAGTACAGAGAAAATGCAAATAATCACACATTTTCCAAATAATCCAGGCGTTAAATTCATTTGACTGGCTTAATTAATAACAGTAAGTGTAGCACGGCACACAGAACAAATTAACGCAACTTCATTATATCAGATGAGTGCGTAAAAGATACCGTATAATTTTAGCTTGTATCTAATTAAAACATTTTAATTTATGTTATAGACATTGGTTTGTATGAGTTGTTTCATTGTTTTATTAATCTGTGAAACTTCTGATGTCTGGTTTTCGGACTAAATTGAGGGTTAGGATAACTGTTGATTTTTAAAATTACCTGGAACTGTTGGTGCCTCGGGTTTTAGGAAGGATTTCGGTTGTTTGTCAGACTTTTAATTAATCTTGACTTTAGAACGATACCCTGAATTAATTTACTGTGAAACGACATGGATGAAATGTTTATTCATTGGTCTAGACTAGACTCTAGGCTTACCATTATAAATGTATTCCACATTGCTTTAAATATCATATTTGACTATGATGCATTAATCTTAAACTCGGTGGCATAGCGATAGATAATGCGACACGAGGTCCAGAATTCGATTACGGAGTCGAGCAAATAATTATTAAAGCTGTTTTGTTAATAGCAGCAATAGCAGGTGTGTAGTCTATAATGATAGAAAAGGAAATTAGAATCATTAAATAAGATTTTATCAAAGTAATACTATCTTCTACTTGCCAAGCCCGAAAATCGAAGTGGACACATCATACACAGCAGTCGTATTCACTACCGCTGCGACACCAAGGCAGTCTAGTTAACGAGCATGATATATATTTCTATCCTTGGTAAGGCCTTGAATGGGTTCAAATGCCTATAAATTATTCTTACCTACAACAGGAACATTCCCCCCTACAAATGGCTATGGTGCTGGGTGAGGGCGAGCGACAGTCCCGCTGGGAACGAGTCCCGGGCTCACACGGAGCTGCTGACGTCATCTCACAGGCGCACCAGGCATGACCTTACTATTAGAGTAAGTATCCTTACCTGAAACTAAAACAAGGTAATTAGTAAACGAGCTAATTATAAAGAACAATGGCGGTCTAAAATTATAGTTAGTACTCACGTACAATTAGATGTATAAAGATATTACTAGCTTCTGGCCGCGACTGGAATATTCTATGTGTTAGTTCAGGAAATGGTCTAGGTACCATGGTTCACCCAAATTCGTTGTACGGTGATTGAGTAAGGAACATCCAAGCAACTGCCCAAAATTCCACATTTATTATATCAATAATAAATGTAAAAGCCAAAGTCAGTCCTTACTCAACATTTTTTTTAAATTTTAATACAGCAGGTACAGCAATGAACATCGAAACAAATCTTTATTTAAATGTAATAATAAATTTACTTATTTTATTCTGGTGACTACCACTTTTAAATATGCTGCACATGCCTTTTTGTTACATACTGCAGGTTGCCTTTTTGAAAGTTCTAATCTAAAATAGTATGGCAACCTTACTACTAACTGTATCTGTACTTTAACAGTCCAGTTTAAATTCAAGAAATGAAAATATCTTGTACCCAAAAACAATTACATGAAAACTTGTGTTGAATTTATTTCAGCGATATTTTTAGCCGCATAGCTTAGCTATGTAGTATAATAGGGTCGCTAACTTTAGAAACTGGGATAAATATGGCTCCGTATATTTATTAGAGTTACGATAGTTTCGTGCCAAGTTTTGTGTAGATCGATTCAAGAAACAAACTATAAAAGGCAGTCATATTTAACTTGCACGTAGGTTTTGCAGCCCAAAATGGTTTTTTCTACATCTTATTATTTTAGAGTTGTTCCTATTATTTCTAATAGTACTTCTAAAGACAATAATGGATCTTGACACTCACTTTCCCATCCGTTGTTCACCAAACAATACCCTTTTTGGATTTAATTACCATCTTCCAAGATTGACCCTTCCAAGGTCGTCAACCTGAATAATTAGAGTAGCTATCAATTCTTCTTCGCCGATATCTGCTTTGACAAAAGTTTCGCGATGATATTTGAATACTTCTTCCAAGCAATGGTTTTATTACTTTACTGAAATTGATTTATCATCTTGTAACAATTTTTAAATTAGATTTCTCGATTTTAGTTTCAAACTATTACTCTCAGACAGTTTGATTACATTTTATTTCAGTTTAGTGTCTTCTTAATAATGTAATTTTAGCAACTTCTTTACTTTCTGTGTGCACTTTAACGGATGAATATAGAATTTAAACAAAACACTCTATCTGATATTCTCAAGCGTTAATTTATCTTTGAAATGTTTAATCATCATCATCATCATTTTTATCGTTTTTATTTGTGAATATATGCAGATACATAGTTGTATTTACATATGTAAATTGTATCTTTTTTTTGACTTAGGTAAAGGACGACAGCGTTAAATTCCCAAAGCAGAGGGTCCAACAGTGCAACAGCACTAACTCCAAAAAGGTTCGTCTGCACCTCCCCGAACAGCAGATTAACAACAACTGCCACCCGGCGCAGCGGAGACGAGAAGATACCTTCTTGTAGTGTATACCGACGTATTGAATAGCAAACCATTGACGAGTATACTCATGAAGGGACTATTCACGATTATATTCTTTGGTTTGTCTTGTTGAGCTGATTTGTCATCTCCTCTGTGGTACATTCTACTCGGTCATGGATTATTGAAACGATGTGCTCTAAAACCCAATAAGACCACCGATTCAAACATTACTCGTGAATGTGTCTCCTTCTCAAGATGTATATTTTATATGTACGTATTATGTATACTGTAATTTTAATCTGTGTGAACTTATAGAAAATAAAGATATTAAAAAAGAATTTGATAAAATATAAATGTTTGGTAAAAATATGATAGAAACGAAAATTATAAATATTATAACAGCATCTAAGACATTTTTAAATGGAAAAGCTGTTATAAAATCTGGGACGTAGTAATAATATTGTTGTTGGAATAGATAGGTTAAACGAAATATGAACAAGAATGCATACTTCAAAGCAAACGATACCAAAATGACCAATGAAATGAAACCTTTAATGAAAAATATCAAATACAGTAAAACAATAAATATAATAATAATAATAATATTCTATCACATACACACAACAATATCTATCCCAAACTAAGCAGAGCTATATAGATGATGATATAATGTTGCTAACCAAATTTGTGAAACCAGCCATACAAATGAATAGATTATTTGTGAAGTTTTGTACTGGTTATGATTTCAACAATTAATTAAGGTGCCTACCGCAGAAGGCAATTAATTTATCGTATGTAATGTATTCTGTGAATTCACAGACAGTCTTGTGTTATTAAGGATGTATTTTGATTGAGCAGAGACATAGAGAGAACTCGTCGTGTCGTAAACCAAAATTAAATTTCGGCGACTTTACTTTCCATTCAAACCGCAATTCATCTTTAACTGCTGTGTTTAAAGCGTTTGTGTCAAACAATTAAAGGTGTTAAAGAGTCGAGATTATTGCGATTTCTTATTTCTATTAATTATCAGGTGAATGACTGAACATCATTTCAGGAATTTACGATTACAATTTCTTACTTGTTATTATCACAAGCAATCTTACTTGTATTTACAAACAAACTTGTCAATAACATTACGTTACAATTATGTTAATCTAAAGCGTTGAAATTGAACTTGTTTTTAAAAAAGGGATTTTTTTATGGTACACATTTGGTAGAAAAGGAATTACAATATATATTATTGTAAATTGTAAAACTACCACTAACCAATAACATAACAATAATTAAATAAAACTGAGCTATTAAATCATACATGTTGCTTGTGCACTTATAAAAAGTTTATTTGTAGTAGTTATTACGATATAAATTAGATATGTCAATGCAGCTTCCGTATCAAAAGGTTTGTATAACTACTTTTATATCATGCTATAAGAGCGTATGTTTATTCTGTTTAGAGATTACGGTCGGGCTTAAATTTATTATGACGTTTTAGACGTAGTCCTGGAAAGCGTATGTCTAGTCACAGTCTTAAATGAATACTGGCTTTTCCGTTCGAAAGAAATAATTGTACAACACAACATGTCCTTTGCCAAAATATAGCGCCGTTGTTTTTCAAAAATGCAATAGATGAAAACGTACATCATTTTACTTTGAAAATAAAGATCTAAGAGAAAATTACGGCACAGTGGCTAAAATGCTAATGTTGACATTATCAATACGCCGATTGTTACGATTGCGACCGCCACCCAGAACACTAATTGTGTGGTAAAGTTATTCAGCCTGAGAGCGCCTTGTATTTATTGTTTTTATAATCGTAAAAGCCCTTGTGACATAAGGATTATCGTTGAAACATAAGTCATTTTATCAAAAACAACAAGATACATCGAAACAATATTCACGTCGTATGCTGCATCTGCCAATGATAGATGCGTCTAAAATCAGATCGACAGTTAATAAATAGCATTCGTAGCGAAGTCTTTGTAAGGGCTCTTTCTTGTAACAACGAGAGAGAATATTATTATTTTCCACTGCAATTGACAAGGTAAATAGTAGATTTATATTTTTAAAATCAAACATCGTGTTACAATAGATTGTTTCCAAGTTTGCTTCATACAATAAATGGTGTGATAAAATCTGAAAGTATGTTATTATAAAGAATAAGTAGCAAACAGAATACAGGGACTATTTAGAAGAAACGTCTACTTTTCGGTGTACTTTGTACGACTACTTAGATCTCTTGAACCAAACATCCTGTATATATAATGTAAGGTTGATGTTAAGTATGTACTATGCTACTGATTTAAGAAAGGCGATGAGCCTCGCCCCCGCCTAATATATAATTTACATACTGCATTCTATATAGGCATTTAGAATTTTAAAAGTACTGGCTTGTACTGGCTCATTACAGCGTAAGCATTATACTTTGGACACGAATTTAACTCGCAACTATACATTTTATGTCCGATGTATCCATATAATCAATCATTTTGTTTAAGTTTTTGAAATAATTATTTCTAAAATACATTGAACTTCTATTTTATAGTTCGATAAGCTGACACTTGCTGTATATACCACTTACGTCACATGCAAGAGACTTCAAAAGATAGATTGCTGTAAAACAATATGATACAGTGCGACCATCGTACCATCGTAATAGCTGTGTGCCGAATAGTCTACGTATATAACATACCAGTAAACCTACCAAGAAAATATCTCGCCGAAACTTCGAGCCGACCGACAATTAATAAAATATCTACCACAAAATTTTCTTGTAAGTGATATTTTTCTTTGGTCATATCACTTCAAAGTGGAGTTACGACAATCAAAACATTACTTTCCAATGTATATGTATGTGTTTTATGGTATAAGTAGCACGGAAAAATGGCTAGAAACTTCGGCATTTACAGTGCATTATAGGCCTGGTAAGAGCAAATATACAAAGACAGATGAGAATCAGATGACGTCATCGCTTGTCTTTGAACAGTAGCATAGTATCAGGTTAAAACCATTTGATATAACGTCTAGTAAGGTGCCAAACTAGATTGGAGTCAAACTCTAGTCATTTTGTGTTTTATGTGTATTGTAAATGTAATAAGTGCGTTGTAGCTATTGACTGGTACCTTTGTATATCAAAAATATTATACATGTAATTATAAGTGACTGCTTTAGTAAGTGTTCAAAAAATTGCAAATGCATTTATTATGCATTTGAATAAATCTTTGCCTAGCCCTTTGGCGGGGCAGTCCTGAGCTATGTATGTATATTTAACACTTTTCCAAACAGGGAAAGCGATATTATAACTTCTTTATGAGGCCGTATCAACTGTTTTGATATTTATAATTAGGAAAGGATGCCACTACTGACCTATGATGTCATAAGTTACTAACGCACCGTAGTAACTCTTAAAACTTTGTTACATAGTTTCATTCCGCGGAATAGGCATTAGCTGATAATATTTACAAATGGTTATGTATTACTTACGGTTGCACTACATTATTGAATCATACATAATATCACACCTATATACGCTTAGGCTGTGGTGAATTACACCCATGTGGTTTTCGGCCTGATACGAGCCTGTTACCGTTTTCGGGCATAGCTAAAGTCTCAATAGCATTTTACCAACCCGGGAATCGAACGGAGACCTAATGCACAGTGATCTCATACACAACTGCTGCGCTATCCAATCAATTTTATTAAATAATCTTTATAGTATTAAGTTCATAGTTACAAGTAATAATTACATTTTAAATTTGCTTTTCTAGCTCCCTGCTCCGCTAGCCAGTTGAAACCTCATAATTATCGTCGCGGGGCTCTTTAAACCCTAATGGTCAACACTAAACGACAGTCAAGGGTACTTTACAATATTATCTACATTTAAAAGCTTCGGTGGTGCAACGGTGTTATATTATGCGACTGCTATGCATGAGGTCTCAGGTTCAAATCCTGGGTTCAAGCTAAGAGTTTTCAGTCTAGAAATTCTCAGTAACAGCACAGAGCTTATAACCGAGCTCAGTTAACAACAATAAAGAATATTAAGTGGGACCATAGCTGGCTAAATGTGGGTGTAGTCAAACTCAAAGTCAAAAATCATTTATTCATTTAGGTTACAAAGTAACGCTTATGAACATCGAAATATATAGGTTAGTGAGTTTACTAAGTTACTGAAGCTACATTTAGGTTAGTTGCTAGGTTCAGGCAAAGGGTTGAGCCTATAAGAAGAAATCTGCAAGAAACTCACAGCCACTCTTTTAAATCGCCTATTAAATATAATTTCAGTATTTTATAACACATATCAAACAAGGTGTTGCAACCATTATACCTTATACCTATTACAGACTTTAAAAAACTAAAGATGGTAACAATAAAGTAATACACTTCTGCCCTTCTTCTTTGCACAGGTAGGCTTGAGACTATGTATTGAAGTTTTATTTTTAGGTTTCTTTATAAACCAGTTAATTACTTTTGTAAAAGATTCTATGTTAGAAAAATAATCTATCGGAAGTTCAGCTTGCGAGGAATATTTTGTTGTGTTTTTCATCACTTTCAATATTCAAGAATACATTAAAATATTACTGTCTCTCCCAAAATACAAATACACTGATTTATTGTGTAGATGACGTCTCTAAAGCAGCTGATTCAATTTATCATAGACAATCGTAAATAACAAACTACTCTGCTCGCATTTCATACCACGACAGAAGCTTTTTTTTTTACTTGGGGGAATGTATTGACGCATTCCCCTCCGCGGGGGAGGGCGGGGGGCTATGTCGGACTTGCCGAGGTAAAATAGAAAGATGGAATAAGAATAATGTACCTCCCGGAATGCCGACTAAACCTACCACGGTGTTCCTCGACAAAACCGCTATCGACGGGGCCGCGCGAATCACTTGCACATGCGGTCGCGACCCCGCCGAAGTTTCGGCCCGCCGTATGAAACGGCAGGCCCCTACACCACGTCAGTAGCTACTCGTACATTGTTTATATACTGTATCTGAACAAGAGAATATTAGAATAAATGTATGGAACTACACTGACTTTTTTATTCATTTACCCTTAGATATAAGATATAAGAACTAGAAAAATATAATTATATTGGTACCTATATAATATACTAGATCTTTCCCGCGGCTTTGCTCGCGTAAATGTAATTACTGTAATGTTATGTCAATTTTGAATCCCTTGAAAACAGTACTTGTGTACTGTATCCCTGACGACGCACACGACTTGCAAAATTTCATGATAATTCGTCGAGCAGTTAAGGTATGAAAATAGTAACAAACAAACTAACTATATATACATTTATGATAGTAGTTAGGATTCCTTTGACCATATTCATCGTTTACACGTCTTAGAGTTCTTTATCATATTATTCAAAAACGTCTAGCTCATATGCCTACCGTTCCTATTCCTCTGTTTTCACCTTATCATCTTTCACTACTTTTGCTTCAGGTCGCTGATATGCGATTGATATTTCTGGTAAAAGATCTGCTACGGTAACAGTTTATTTTTCTTCTCCCTAGCCTTTATTATTCCCAAATCACTTGGGGTCGGCTTTTCTGGTCTAACCGGATTTGACTGGATATCTGTTTTTACACGGAGCGGCTGCCACCTGACCTCCGCAACCCGAAGGCCGACGATACCCTAAGGCTAGACCAGTGTCAGGATATTATAGGGCACTGACTTCCCAATAACGACTGACATAGATGTTCATGGCAGCCGGAACCAACGACTTAACGTGCTCTTCGAGGCATTAACTTCCGAAAGTCGGTGGTGCGCGACGTGGGTTTGAACCCGAGACCCTCTGCATTGCAGTTTGTTTGTCTCCCCACTGAGCTATCGCTGCTTGCTACGGTAACAGCTTACCACCAAGCAAATCGTAAGGTTCTTTACCACCATCTATATATAAAAAGGCACAATCATTAAATGTTCTAACCATTCTTATGCCAAGAGAAACACTATATCCAGCCGCTTACCACAGTATATCAACAAGACTACTGTATTATATAAAACACCTACAAATATCATGAAAAGTATTAAGAAGCCCAACACTTTTAAACCAGTGGAATGAGGTTGATGATTGTGAACCCATTATGCTCCTTCCTCTGTTAAGTTCACCAATTGTTAAAATTGTAGCAATCGGAAGCTCTAACCATGGTTGCTGATGGTGTTAACCAGTTTGCATTTACAAAAGCATTATGTTTAAGTAGACTTCTTAATTTATTTAACGAGACAGACAATAATAGTATTATTCAAGTCATTAAGAGAAAACGAACTGTCAGTGATAGATAGTAACATACTGACATAATATGTTGACGAAATTACCTCTTTAGTAAAGATAGCTGTGAAAAGATATGATTACTTGTTTAACATCTTTTTACAAATTAAGTATAATCACCGCAAAAGCTTTACCTTGTATTATTACAAGGTAAAGCTTTTGCGGCGATAAATAACATAGATAAACGGACATTATTACCTAATATAAAATATTATCAGCAATTTATGAACTGTCAACCGAGGATTTTATTTTAAGAAGTTAATTTCTTCGTATATTAAGACTGTGTTTAATCTTTGGGAAAATTGAGGAAGTAAGCATAAGAAATCTTAGTCTTGTTATTGGGGAATACATTTTTATTGTAGTTTGAACCATTTCGGTAAGCTTTGCAGCGGAACTCGTTGAACGATGTTTGTAAACAAACCACCCATATATTATATGTTATCACTTTACGAAAGTAGATTTTTGAACATAATGATATTTCGTTGGCGTTTTCCTGTGCTACCATAACATCACGCCGCCCTACTTACAAAGATTCAAACTGAGAGCTAAGCAGAGCACAGAGAGCAGGAGTTAAAATAAAATAATATTAGGTGTATATAGTTATGTTACTTAATTAAGGATGTATAACTAAGTATTTAATATATTATATTAATTTCGAAGGGGTTAAACCAAACAGAATATACTTATCATTAATTTAATTCTGAAAGAAATTTAAAGATTTTCTTTGGAGATTAAGAACTTACAATACCATAACAATATGATACTAAGCTAAAATTTGATAAAAAGAATGCTTACTAATTTTATTAAATTTTAGCTCAGTAAAGTAGCTTTAGTAGTTGCCATTCCAAATATGTATCAATCTTCCAATTATATGTATATACTTATAAATGCGTGATTTTTTTTATCTATACCAAAATTCATACTCTCTGTACTTAAGCCGCCTTTCATGTAGAATTGTAGAAGCAAAATAAATATACGAAAGTAAGTCATTTCACAGATCACAACATTTTCAATTTTTAAAGCAAGAATTAAAATAATGAATTAGGAGCTATTTACGCAATTATGTAGATAAATAGATAATATTTTACCAATAATCCGAGATCATACCACGTACTGTACCGTTTGTCTAGAGGTGTTTTAATCAAAATCCTAGTTTTATAGATTTGAAGTGACACTGCTGACGCTTTAGTAGTAGCTTTAGGCGCAAGTATGCAGTAGCGCCGCGCGGCGGTCGTCTCCCCAGGCCCCGCAATCACTGAGTTAGGTCGTAGCTCAAATATGTATTTATATTATTTATAACAGTAAATATATATTGAAATTAAACTACTATATACGGATTTTATCACGTTGTTTATTTAACACTGTATTACATAATTTAATAACTGTGACACTGCTACTACTATTGAACTTTACTAATTTTATCTTAGTCTCCCGTGACCATGGCTGCTGAAAAGCAACCGAAACGTCGGGGAAAGTGTAAACCTAAATATAAATAGTTTAATAGTTTTCATAATTTTATTACCAAAAAAATTAGTAAAGTTTAATAGTAGTAGTAGTATAACAGTTTTTAAATTATGTAATACAGTGTTAAATAAATAACGTGATAAAATCCGTATATAGTAGTTTAATTTCAATGAATAACATTCGCGTAAACAGAAGACAATATAAAGTGAATATATACATATATCCATATGAATGAAGTATTTGATTTGGAAACCCACAATAAGATTAGATAGCCCCTACATGGTGACTCCAACGTGATTCCTAAAGGATAAGATTTTGTCAGATTGCCGATTCAAATATGGCTGCTAGTCAACTAAATATTATATGGAAATAATATTGTCAAATACGGGCAAAAAGTTTCTAGTTACCTACCAAAATATGTTATGGAGGTATTCATTTAATAGAGAACCAGCTATGCATGGATATCAAGATGTTGCAGCCAAGAGAGAAATGATAAACTTTAGACATTATAAGGTACCTACATTTTCTTGAATTTCTAAGCTTATTGTCTAGTACACGCTGTATAATAATAAAAGCGGTTTTCTTACAGTTTATAAGCAGAAAACAATGTGACTAAGTTAAAAACACATCAGCAAAATGTTAAAATGACATCTTTTAAACGAAAATTGCCTTTCCCGGTGTACTTGTCATCAGGAATCCTGATCATACTTTGAGCCACACTGTATATAGGAAAAAGACCCATACAAATAGGTACTTAAACGGTGAATCTCACCACCATCCTAAACAGTTAGCTACCGTGGGAATGTCTTTGTTTCAGAGAGCCCATGGGATCTGTGACAAGAAACACCTGGACGCCGAGCTTCAACATGTCAAGCAAGTACTGCAAGACAACAAGCTCCAACAGCCGCGCCGCTGTCACAGATCCCGAGAAAAGCCAGCCACAGTCGAGCGCCAGCCTGCTATACTGCCTTATGTAAGGGGTGTCACTGACAAGATTGGCTACATCTTGAAGCGAGCTTCAATCAACACATACTTCAAGCCGCCAACGAAGATAAGTCAATTTTTACCATCCGTCAAGTGCCAACTACCTTTACAAGATGCAGGGGTCTATAAAATAGATTGTGACTGCGGACTCTCATATATTGGTCAAACCAAGAGAAACATAGGCACCCGCATAAAAGAACACATAGCTGATGTAAAACACCGACGCTCGTTGAAGTCTGCTGTGTGTGAACATGTGCAACAGGGGACCAACCACTACCTGAGATTTGACAAACCACAGATTCTCGCTAAAGAACACCGATTCCTACCAAGGATGCTTCGCGAGGCTATTGAAATAAAAAAACATCCTAATTTTAATAGAGAAGATGGTTGGAATGTACCACCAGCTTGGGATCCAGTAATAAAAATAGTCAAACCCAAGAAGGGCAAACCACAGCCAGACTTCGTGATACTTTGAGCTCATTCTGCGTAAATATGTAGAAACACCATTGATTAAATTATGTTCGGGTACTTTGAAATAACTACACTGGAATATTGAGACAACTACCATCTTAGTCTCCCCGTGACCATGGCTGCTGAAAAGCAACCGAAACGTCGGGGAAAGTGTAAAATTAAATTAAATCTAAATAGTTTTAATAATAATTTAATTAGCTGAAAAATTAGTAAAGTTTAATAGTAGTAGTAGTGTAACAATTTGCAAAATTTTGTAATAAAGTGTCAAATAAACACCGCGATAAAATCTGTATATAGCAGTTTAATTTCAATGAATGAAGTTTATTATTATTATTATATATTTTCCTGTAATAGTATAATCAAATTTGTATAAACCTGATAAGGCTAAATATATAATATGTAGATTAACCTGTTCATCGGAGAGGTAGTGGTCACTACAGACAGACTTGCTGCAATATTTTATAAATACTCATTTATAGTATTCACAACTGTAGCAAACATTCGTTGCCTAAAGGTACAAGTCCGAGATGGGCTGCAGACTGCAACCGCAGGCGACACTGCGGCTAGCGACTGCGGTTGACCGCAGTGCTGCCTGCGGTCGCGGTTGCTTCTATTACAAGAGCGGCGGCATGCCGCAGCTGCACAATGCATATAACCATGCCTTCAATCACTCTAGTACCTTCCTGCGAGACAGAACGTCGGACAACGCGACCAATAGTTTACTAATGTGTCTTTATTTAGAAGAGGAAAATGATGACGACTTGTTTTTACTATATGTATGGTATCTTTCCTATTACTTTCCACATAATTATCTTTGACCAAATTATTGCGGTAATTTGGATTGGATGTATCGTAAAGACTGGATGACCAGCAACAAAGACAATTAATTTCTCTTCAACATTTTCCAAATAGTCGACAGTTTTGTACGTGTGAACTCTCTGCAGTTCGCGACACCACTAGTGCTGTAGTCTGCGGTCGCTGCGCGCCGCGGCTGCGAGCCGCAGTGTTGCCGCGCTTGGAATCAATTTCATAGAGATTCATAGAAACCAGTGGTGTCGCTTGCAGTTCGCGGTTGTAGTTTGGCGTCTGCAGCCCATCTCGGACTTGTACCTTAATTGTACTGTGCAATTTAACAGAAATTTTCTTTATCGTTCGAATCAACTAAGATTGAAACATCGTGAAAATATTTAATAAGAAGATAGTAAAAGTAATTACGTAACATGTGAAATAATGGTAATAAAACTGTTTAGTGTCAGTGTCATAAATATCATAAATAGTATCCTCTTATATTAAAATGAATAAATATGTACGGACATAAATCACATTTAAGTTCACAGCTGATTGACCAGCGTAACAAATACTTCACCATCTCACTTGTAAAACAACCGTACCACGTAACAGGACAATTTACAAACAAAGTTGACACTACTCTGTATTTCTTTTTACTAAAATTAAAATACAAGCGAAACCACGATACAAATAGCTTGCAACAAATAATATTTCAACGTTTCAGAGCAATCATGTCTGAAAGAAAACTTGATTAAACATACTCTGAAGAGCTGGAGAATACTAAAGCCCCGCAGTGTCAAGGCATCGTTACAACTGAATGGCTGAAAATAAAAAACCTTCGAGACTACAAACTATATTGTATTTTTAGCAACAGAAAATCCGCGGTTTTGTCTTCAGTTTTATATCTATACCCCTAGATTAAATTATTCGACTTCATAAATGGTGCGCAGTGATTTTAGCGGTGTGCCTAGTTAGCGTGTTTGCTTTGCCAATACTGTTAGCGTTGTAGGTTTGGTTCTTACGCAATTGTTTGTGTATCACAAATATTTGTTTTACGTTTGGATATTTTTAATATTAAGACTGATTTTGATTCACTTCGTTATTGTTCGATTTCAGTATGTATGAAGAAAATTAATTTCTGTCAATAAATATTAATTGGTGCATCAAAATGATCTAGCAATGCAAATAAAAAATAATTAGGAAATTCAATCGCTATCGCTGTAATGAGTTACAAGACAGTGTACAATTATATCGAATTCGCCTATATGAAATTTTCGAATTATTTGATATGTTTCAGTGAGAGCTCGCTACTTTATTTTTAAACATGTTGCATATGATGAACAGACTATCAGTTCGGTGGGCGCTGCAGCAAAATAGCCCACCCCTCAATTGCAAGTATCTTTGCATTTTTCATAACAGAACAGATGGATTGCGCGGTTCTCGGATTGAGCACTAGGACAGGTGCCAACCGAGGTTGCCTCATTCTGTAGTACTGCAACGATTTCTGCATGAGTGACAAAATAAATATAGTACTTCACTAATTATTCAGTGTTTCTAGCATTTATGAGATGAACTTATTTTGATATACTGAGTTACACTAGGACTCAAAGTCGAGGTCGTGGATAATGGCGGCACGTTTACGTGCAATGTTCCGCGACTAATTTCGACAGATCTTAGTGAGATGTCGCTTAATTGTCGCCTGTAATGTCAGGTGATGTTCCCTGTAACTTACAACTTATGTCAATGCGAGCGAACAAAATTGCGTAAATAAATTACTGATGCGGCAAACATTTGTAAATACAAAAGTGTCGATCTACTTTTAACCAAAGCGAAAATAATGTCACCAGCTTGATTTAACAAAAATTGGTAAAATTCGTAGAAAGAACATGATAATTTGAGAAGTAAACATGTACTCCCATTTTTCAAAGAACACTGAACATTACGTTGGTTGGGTTTGTGTAATCAATCGAAAAACCAACATCGCAACCATTCGTAAATGTTGGTGCTAAAATAAACCCAATATTGGTGTATGGTAGATTGTGTGACAAAACGGATCGCTACATTTATTTGCTTTTGAAGAAAATTCTTAAGGAGAAAACATTTTTATAAAAACATGTATTTGGTATCGAATTATATTTTTTGGAATTTAGAAAATTTATTGTGAACGTATATTTGATCAAATTGTAACCTTTAGCAACAAGATCAAGTTGGAAAAATACACATAGGATACAGAGTTTTACTTAAATAACTGCACACATAATAATTATCATGACTGATGAGCAGCGATAGCTCAGTGGAGAGACTAACAGACTGCAATGCAGAGGGTCTCGGGTTTGAACCCACGTCGCGCACCTCTGACTTTCGGAAATTATATGATTTTTCGAAATGATGTGCGTATTGATTGACAATTATCGCCTGCTCCGTGCCTCGGAGAGCACGTTAAGCCGTCGGTCCCGGCTGCCATGAACATCTATGGCAGTCGTTATTGGGAGAGTGTCGACACAAAAGATCCCACTGGGTCGAAGTGTCGCCGATCTGCACTGACTGGCCCCCACATATAATACATACATACATCATGACTGATTGTCATAAAGACTTGGACTTAGGTTATAAGGTCTTTACTGTTAAGAAAGTTATGGTTAAATCCTATTATAACTAATAGGCGGTCATCGAACGCACTTTGTGACATCTTCATGAAATACATATTAATATAATTACATATGTTAAACCATAACTTTTGTTGTAATGGATTAAGGTCAATAAAGTATAATTCAGACTGTTTCTAAATCTCCCTAGTTCTATTCGTAGATGAGGTATCTTAATATTTTCTAATTTATTTAAATAAAATCGTTTTATCGGATAGCATGAAAAGCCGGCTCGACCGGGGAAGGACTACCCTCTCACAGAATATCGACGTGAAATAGCAGAATTCCTACTGTTGTGTTTCGTTCGGTGAGTGAGAGTGCCGGAGGCCCAATCACCGTCTTCCCCCTACCCGCTCCTTCTCCCACCCACTTCCTTTTTCTCTTCTTCCTTTCCTAAAGGGTCGGTAAAACGCAAGTGATGCCTCTGGTGTTGCAGGCTTCTAGATGGGCCGTAAGCTTGTTTGCCAACTAAGTTGTATAAAAAAAATTTCGTAGAAAATCCATCACTACAAAAAATCGCACGTGAAATTATTATGTTGTATTTTAGTTGTGAGATGAGTTTCAGGCATCCTCAAGGAGGCGTTTCGGCTGTCATAGCGCAGGGGGATTATTTACATGATCGTCTAAACGCGAATAATATTCTGGTATTGTAATCATTCATAGGATACAGCTACTACTTGCGTTAAGGCATATTATGTATTTATTATTCCCACACCTAGATTTAAACTGAGACAACTCAAAAATTTATAATTTTGAGTTATGCTTGTATTCGAATGCTCGATGATCATACGCAACTATCCAACATAACAGATTCAATAATGCTCATAACTTTCTTTTGTTGAATCAACGTCTGTCAACCTCTACCACCTAAACAAGTCTATTGTCAGTTGACCTTCACTAGTCATAAAAAGAGCACGTATTAACAAGAACGAAAACGCAAACATTTGGAATTGTTACAGTTTTGATGAAACGTATACATGATTTGATTAGAGTTGTTACGGTGTTGGTGAAGTATTCTACTTACTTTTTACTTAAGGGTATTTTGACTTGTTCCAGTTTTGTTTGATAAGGTACGTAAATATTTAGTTACTATTTTGATTTGACTTTGTTTTGATGGATCAACATGTACATATATTTCTAGTTATCCTACTATTGTTAAAACAAATTTATTTTGTTTTTTTCCCATACACTGTGTGATTTCTGTGTGATTGTGTGACTATAATGCATGGGTCGCATAAAAATCGTGTTCGGTATTATAAATTTACTGTTTCCAATACACTGTTTTTAATTAAACTATTTGCCGCTTTGTATTTAAATATCTTTATGAGTTAACTCACTATTGCTGTATAATTATAATTTACAATAACTTGCTTTTTTATTTAAGAGAAATATGAAATGAGGCCGCTTTTCTTGTCAATATTATCAATGAAAGATATAAAGAGAATCCATTGACAGCTAATAGAGAAGACTTAACTACAACTATTAATGAAGAAGTACTAAAAATAAAGAAAATATTCCATAGCAGCCAAATTAAAAGTGATTTTATTATTTCGTCATGTGAAGAAAGTTTCGTAGATGACTCTGATACTGATATTAGCCATATCCATCAAAAGAAGAAGACTCTTTCCCGTAAATTAATTTCTTCTTCATCTTGATTTTCTTTAGGTGACAATACGTCATCAAACTCTTAAAATTCTAGCGATAGTTCTAGTAGCAGTAGTTCTGATACCGAAACTGAAACTAGGGCCTGTAGTAGTCAGGCACTGACACAGCAGCACCGCCTCGAAGCCAAAAAGTTTTTGAATTTGAAACCACGGCGTTACTGATACTACTGGACCGTCTCAAACACAAAGCTTTGTTGATACTGAATTCGCTGGATTCATATTACTGATAATATTGCACAGCCCCAAAGTCATATTGTAAATCAAGTTAGAAATTATCGGCCAAATTAAGAAGTATAAAGAGGAAAGAAGAAAACCGGTAATTTTTGTATTAATACATGCAACTACAACTCAAAATGACCCAATAAAACTGTTTCAAGTCTAAATGGTGTTTAGTTTTTATACATAGACACCACCCTAGAGTGTAACAACTCAAAAAATAGTGATTATCGATAAAAAGGATTGAATTATAGCCAGTATATACAGTAACATTTAAGAAGCTATTTATTAATTACCTAGAATCAAATTAAATTGTATAACTTCTCTAACGAAAAATGTATACATACATTTTTTGGAAAAAAAAAACGATATAACTCAAAAAGCGTCATCCTTTTTTGAGTTTTCTCAGTTTAGATCTAAGTGTGTATATTAGCTTTGGTCCGCGGCTCCACTCACTTGGGAACAGTACTTTTTTCCATGATAAAAATCCCCTATGTCTTTATCTGACAACGTGTATGCGAAATTTCAAGATGATCGGTCGACTAGCTAAGGCGTGGAAGCGTTACAAACAAACAAACTCACATTCACATTCATAATATTAGTTAGCATTTTAGTAAGATGAAAATCACAAAATTAATATCACAATGGTATTAATTATATTATTATCTAATGAATAACAGCCATCCATCCAGAACGCGGTTACGCAGTAGACCACTTAACCACGAAGATAGATCGATCTGGCCGGTATCCAATTAGCAACAAATACACCAGCGTAACATACAATATCTCAACTATTAACTACCCACGCCCGAGAAACTTATTATGTCGGTGTGTAATACGCCGATCCATCAAGCTGTTGTCTGTAATTACTGACACTGGAACACACAATTTTCATAGTTTTATCTTCATATGAATAAAGGCACATATATTACAAATAAAATATATCGAGTCTGTTAACAACAGCGATCAATATCACCGCTTTGACAGGCGAGTTGGCTTCTGTAAAGATATTGCTATAAAGATAATAACATAGGTGTATCTTTATTTATAAAATCTTTATTTTCTTTATTTAGCTTTTTCAAAAGATTTATATAGAATATTTCTCATGCGACATATGTATGTATATCTGAGTGGCTTTAATGATGTCTGGCATTCCATCAATTGACAGATTAATTAATATTAACAATAAATGCATTTGAATAGTTTTATCAATTGAATAATATATTGATAATCGCACATTGTTAGTCTCATATAAGATAATATATATAAATATAGATAAGATATCCTTTGAGCTATCAAGATATAGAATATCTCCGTTAGCATTTTTAAATATTTAATAAAATTATCGTGACAGCCATGATAAACTCATATAATTAAAACTTATAATAATAATCTTAAAGACAAACATGAACATTACGGAAATCTTTTAAACTTCCTGGGTATCCTCTCCGTGACCTTGCGGCAAAATAATCTTGCCATGATGATAATTATTGTACTTAAAACCTAAGGAATAACTGTAACAATTCAATCTATAATATATTAATATCATTCAAACCGAACACCTATATTGAACAATAATAATCTTTCTATCTAAATACAATCCCGTTATTCCCATTGCCATAATTATAACCAATCGAATTAATCTACCAAAATGTTAAATTAAAAAGTTTGTAAAGATATTTAAAAGTTATTCACTCATTCAACCGTCAACCATTGCACCGATTTACATAAAACTTTGTCTACAAACAGATCACTTTTTTTTTTTTAATCTCGGTGTGCATTCCCTTTTGGATGTTTAGATACACGCAAGCAAAGTCACGGTCAGTAAGAAGTTGGCTCAATATCGACCAATATAAGAACAAAAGTTTGGGGTTACTAGATTTTACTGCAAAATACTTATTTACGTTGATGAATATTTTCTTTGATAACATCTTTGGGAACAAAGGCGTCTGATAAATCATGCAATGGGTAGATTTATAACCAACGTATGTATGACAGAGTGCTCATGCGTCTAGAGTTATGGCGTTATTGACCTTCCAGGCTTTGTTCTATGTAACTATGTGCGGGATAGTCCACAGCTTTGATGGTTTATTTCTAAAGGTTCGGGTAAAGGTTGACTCGCTACAATATTGTTAGATTAAAGTACATCTTTATTATTTGTGTCCGTGTTTCTTTGAGTTTTATTGAATAGATTCATAAGTAAATTAGTATTGTTTATTAGCGTTTTATTTATTCATATTATAGATGAGAGTTGAAAACTAGATTTACTTCAGTAATGCATTGATGAAAATCAAATTAAATGCAAACATTATACATATATTTAGGGAAAGCATAGATAACGTCAATTTCATTTGGCAGTTCAAAACTAGATGACGTTTATCCAAATAATTAACACATTGAGAGAAAGAAATCCGAAGAAACTTTAGATATATCCCTTACATTTAATTCCATCAGAAGTTACGGATATGCAGATGCATGGCAGACCTACTGGGCTTTCACTATTGCTAGAGCAACTTGGCTACGACAATGCCTCCATCCTACATACCTACAGAAGCTAGCGGTTAAACAAGTCAGTGCCTAGGGCTTTAAGGTTCCTTAAGAACGCGGTGTGCTACAAGTTTAGTCTCCGTTTTTTAAAAGGTCGTCAGTTCGCGACTGATATTTTTGATATTAAAAGCGTCCATGCTACAGTAATCGCTTAGCATGAGGCGGACCGCACGCTAATTTGTCACGTTGGCTGTATGTAAAAAAAACTTTAAAGTTAAGTATAGGTAAGCTTTATCATACACGTGTATAATATAAAATAATAATGTACAAAGTATAACTTTTATGAAGATTATAACTGCTATAAGCGCATATAATACTAATATAACATATTTCCAAAGCCAGCTAAAATTAATTCTAATTATAGCATTTAAATAATTATCTCCGTATTCACTTTGAGGGGACATTAATTGTGCAATTGTGTGTCATTATGGTAATGTTGTCTATTGCACCTCAACGACATTATTCATACTCTCAATACTTATTAATAACTATTATTATGAAAGGTCTAAGAGACTATACTATAATGATTAATGACCCTTTGTTGGAAATCTTTGAACCAGAATTCTATTTATATTAGGTACTAGATTTTGCCCGCGGCTTCGCTAATGCTTAATGCTTATGTAGTTTAAGTTAGATTTATAACAGAACACTTTTCAACATGACGGGTACCTGTCATAATAATAATAATAATAATATTCTATAATATTCTATCACATACACACAACACCATCTAGCCCAAACTAAGCAGAGCTTGTACTATGGGTACTAGACAATGGATAAACATACATATATACTTTATTTTTTGTAAATAATGTCCTATATATAATATATGTCCTTTTCTGTTCGCCTGAAAACTTGTATGCCAAATCTCATGATAATGGGTCGAGTAGTTAAGGCGTAAACGTGTAGCAAACAAACAAACTCACATTCGCATTTATAATATTAGTTAGGATAAATGATAAAACATTTAACAGTCTTATGGTCAGTCCTACAGCTAACAAGTAAAAGTTATCTGAAAGATAAATCGCATGCTGTCTCACTCATATTAGGTTAAAGAAGAGATGGCGAGACTTTTATCTTATAGATAAATGCTCTGGACGTCATAGGACAGGCCCTCACAAATATAAATATCGTTAATACTTAACTACCTTATAACTGAACAGCTTTTAAGTTCTTGATCAATTAACTTTTGATCAACTGTTCACTGTTACTTTACCATATTCAGCTAATACTTAACTCTGAGTAGCGTTTATAGATGAGATACATATGCTCTGATCAGTAAATTAATACTTAGCTATCTCTTAAATATTTGTATTGCCTGTATTCGTAAAGTAAATAGGTATTTCTTAATCTACTTATACAGGCACAGTACTATTAGCAGAGAGAATAAAGGATTATTTTTCTTCGTTGGTGGTACAGCGAGTCCTTTGCAGGGACCCTAATGCACAAGTGATGCGATTGCTCTGACAAAGACTTTTGGTGTTGCAAACTTCCTTGTTATGGACTCACCTCTACTTTGTACTAGTAATAAACACAACACGAGTAAAAGCTTTTGACAAAATAATTTAAATATCAGTTTTAATCGAGTACATAAACTAGTAACTACAGTGAATATCCTTGGAGAGACGAACTGACATCGTTAAACAATAATCCTCGAATATTGTCTTCTATTTACACGAATATTATTCATTGAAATTAAACTGCTATATACGGATTTTATCGCGTTGTTTATTTGACACTTTATTACAAAATTTTGAAAATTGTTACTCTGCTTCTACTATTAAACTTTACAAATTTTTAAGCTAATTAAATTATTATTAAAACTGTTTAGATTTAATTTATTTTTACACTTTCCCCGACGTTTTGGTTGCTTTTCAGCAGCCGTGGTCACGGGGAGACTAGTAGTAGTACTAGTAGTCAAACATGTTCAAACATGCCTCAAGCAAAATATCCATCTTTAACTCTCTGGTCAGATCAGGCTTAGAATATTGTAGTGTTGTTAGGACTTCCTACTATATGATATACATAAGCGTCGTTTGGAATCCGTTCAAAAAAGATTTCTGTGGCATTTGTCTTACCAGTGCAACATGGCTAAAGAATTACCTTCCTATGGTAGCATAACATTCGTTTGAAATACTTTAAACTCATGACCTTGGAGAATTGTCGACAGATTTTAGACCATCTCTTCTTGTATAAAATTTGTAATAGCCATATTGACTGCTCTCATTTTTTTTTCTTTTTCTTTTTTTTTTACATCCACTCAACGTTGTTTTTTTTTTTTACGTTGGGTAATGCATGACGCATACCCCGCCGACTCGCCGGGGTAAAAGAAGATGGTAAAGATGATAACGTACCTCCCGGAATACCGACTAAACCTACCACGGTGTTCCTCGACAAAACCACTATCGACGGGGCCGCGCGAATCACTTTCGCATGCGGTCGCGACCCCGCCGAGGTTTCGGCCCGCCGTATGAAACGGCAGGCCACTACACGAAAGATCTACCCAAAGGCACTTCTAACACTCCCTACTGTCCCCCCTAGAGGGGAGACTGACTCGAAACAACAGAGGCGCGCGTGGGAACACACACGCCGCCTCTCGGACCTGGTGCTGAACGGATGGCGGGCAGGCCCACAAAGCCCGCCACCCCCAGGTCAAACCTCAGGGTGGCTGGAGGTCGTCCCGCGCCCTCCGGCGCCCAGCTCTGCGGTTGGGGAGAGGGTTCAAACGCTCCCTCTCCCGCTCCGCCGCCTCCTTGATGGAAATAACTTCCTCACAAAAGGAGGCGACGGCGTTCCACGACCTCTCACTCCGGACCATAGACTGAACTACGGCCGGGAGCGAGAGGGCAACCAATCCGACTGCCGCGATCAATTCACGGCGCTGCGATGCCCAGGCGGTGCAAACCGCCAAAGTGTGCAGCGCCGTGTCCTCAACTACGTCGCGGCAGTCGCCGCAGTGGTGACAACCGGGCGTCTCTTGCCGGCGTATACGACACAGGAACTGGCCAAAACAACCGTGGCCAGTCATTACCTGTGTCAGCCGGAAGGTGAGGGCGCCATGGCGCCTCTCCAGCCACTCCTCAAACACGGGACTTACCGCCACGATCGTGGCGTACATTCACTCAACTGACACAACACCATCTATCCCAAACTAAGCAGAGCTTGTACTATGGGTACTAGACAATGGATAAACATACATATGTATATACTTTTCTTTTTGTAAATTTCTTATATATAATACATAGAAACACCCAGACCAAGACAAACATCCATGTTCACTCACACAAATGTTTGACTTGTGTGGGAATCGAACCTACGACCTTAAGCGTGGCAGTCGGTTACACAAACCACTATGCCATCGAGTCGTCAATTCTGGAACAGTGCCAGACCTTACTTGGTGAGACTTGCAAATAAAATCATAGTTAGTGCAATATCTCTTCGCGAGAGAGAGATTGAGACTGCGTAAACCGACATTGGATTCAATTGCTGAGTCGGACAAACTGTTATTGACATTTACGTCATTAAAATATAGTAAATGAAAGAAAAAAAAGTGTCGTAGCACTTTTAGCCTACTCAGTGAGGATACATAATCCTGAGTCTATACATATATAAATTTAAGTCTTTAAATTCCAACGATAAAATGTACTCAAGCAACACCGTGAACGAACCATTCAATATGATTCGTACGTTCAAAACGTAGAACAAGTTTATCATATAAACACAGTCACAGCTGCTTCAAGCCTTCTTCACAACATAAAATAATATACTTTAGCATTACACATAACACCCTCATCGTGACACTCAAAGTGTTACATGTGACCAAAAAACAGAGGCAATCGTGTCAAGCACGTACCGCGGCCGAAAGTGCGAAATAATGTTAGTCGCTTCCGCGGAATTGTATAAAAACTTGGTAAAAGGACAGTCCCAAACCACCACGACGGCGACGTGCTCGTACCGTGCGAGCCGAAACCACTTTGCCAGTCTACAGCAAACATACAGAAGGTATGTTCAGAATTAAATGTAATAGGAAGGGAATTAACGCCATCGTGCTAGGTGTAAAACTACCTTTTTGGAACGCTTATCTTGGTAGTGCAACTGTAATGAAGCGATGGCTACAGAATCAAAGCGAGGTCTCAGCTTTGATTCCCGCTTTGGAAAAAGTGTTATTGCGTTTTTCTATCAATATATTTTCAATAGTAGCAAAGATTTGGAGCTTTGTCTAGCAGAGGATAATTAAATAAGCTTGCCGAAGCATGAGAGCAGAATAAATGCTGTAGAAATGAGAGCGCTGAGAAATATACGTGGTATGATTCTGAAAGATAGAATAAGGAATAGTGTGATTAGAGAGAGATGCGGCATGAAAGTGGATGTAGTGACAAGAATAGAAAAGGGTATGTTAAGCTGGTTTGGGCATGTAGAAAGAATGGACGAGGAAAGACTGACTAAGAAAGTTTATAAGGCTAGTGTGAATGGACCAGTCGCAAGAGGAAGACCTAGGCGAGCGTTTCTCGATCAGATCGGAGGCGTTATGGACAAAGGCCAGGTTAAGAACACCTTGAACCGACGGGCGTGTATGAGGAATGTGATGAAAGTGAATGAAGCCAGAGAAGTGTGTCAGGGTCGTAGCAAATGGAAATCCGTAGTCTCTGCCTACCCCTCTGGGAAACAGGCGTGAATCTATGCCTCCTATTAGTGGGACTACAACAATAGTTGGCAAAATGTTGTGTAAAAGCTCACACCTTTGGCAATATAGATTATTTATTTATGTATCTATGAACCTTTTGCCAATGTAGGGTTAAGTTTAAGCAAGTATACAATACCGATCCGAACCCGGTTGCGGTTTTAAGCTATTTTTTATATAAAATATGTCTGTTAAACCATTTCCATGCGTTACCTGATACATTGCTAAAGTCTTGTGCTTTATTAGATTTAGGCTTTTTACTCAATGTAATATTACTGAACTTGGACGAGGTGATATTGACTTCATATATAGATATAGTATTAATATCTGTACATTACTGATAGATAACGCCTTGTACCGATAAGCCCTTACCAATAAATCAAAACTAGGAACGTACGACTGGCATTTCACAAACATTTTATAGATCATAATAATATAAAGAAATTCCTAGCATGCTTCTATTTTCTTGGGAGGTGGTAACCAAGCCTCATTTACTAAGAAACTAACCGTAACGTAAGACACACGCAGTCGCAAGTACAGCAAAAGCTTTAAACCACTAACATAACTTTCAGACTGTTCGTGTATTAGAATAGATTAGCATAATCTCTGTTCGTATAAGTATTAGATATGTGAATGTTTGATGTTAGGGAATTGGGCTGGTGATACGCGTCTAAATAGATAAGAAACGAGACTTTATTTTGAAGGTACGAGTACATATAGGTCATGTCTGTATAAATAACAAAGGGTAGGCAGAAATGTATCGTATTCACATTTCGCCTATTATTTTAATTTCCAAGTAAGCGGCTCATCTTATTGTCTCTCTAAAAACAGGGGCTTTAAAACAAGTGAGAATCGGCAATGAATTGGCGTAAGTCTTAGAGTTCGAAAAAATGGTTCAAGTAATATGTCTCGTATTCTAAGACTTGACAGATTACAAAACGCCGTGGTTACAACTACATAATTATCAGATCAAGAGATTAGCAATAACCACACCTTCTAATCTGTTTTATTTATTTATATATAATTTTACACTATCAT
Organism: Catocala fraxini; assembly: GCA_930367265.1. NCBI lineage: Eukaryota > Metazoa > Arthropoda > Insecta > Lepidoptera > Erebidae > Catocala > Catocala fraxini. Next base: position 29,396,466 of record OV884028.1, on the reverse strand, counting down.
AACAGGTTTACACCCAATGTGATAATGTAATTAACATTACTTTGCTAGTAACTCGAGGGTTACTTTCATGAATTCCGCCAACATACAAATAAACAAGTGAGAATCGGCAATGAATTGCCGTAAATCTTAGAGGTCGACAAAATGGTTGAAGTAACATGCAAAGGTCACGTGATACCTCGTGACCGTTGGGGTCAGAGGTCAAAGGTTATAGTCATTTCGAGGGTATATCGACTATGCTGAGTCGAATGGCGTTGAATGTGAGTCTCTAGCTTATACGGTTCTTGAGTTGAAAGTTGTATAACAGGCAGACGGACTGACGGTCGGACGGATGGACAAAGCTGTTGTATAAGAGTTTTTTCGGTTAAACGACATGGGTCTAGGACTACACATTGATAGACTTCACGGATGGCATAGTGGCTTAAGGGATCGCCCGCCACTGACACACAGGAATAAAATTAAATTTGTATAATCCACAAATGGTTTTGCGAGTCTCTTGCTCGAGTCCTGAGTCGAGACACAAAGAATTGTGTCAGTTATTTTAATGTTTGTAAAGTCCCTCACAATACAGGGGTTAAAATAAGCAAGAAAGTTATCTTTAAAAAAATTGCGTTCGAAAATCAACAATTGGTCAACTCATTGAATTTAAATGGCAGTCCTTTGTGAGAAAATAGAGACACATATAACAGCGATAGCCTAGTGGAAGACCGTAGGACTGCCACGCAGAGGTCTCGAGTTCGAACCCCAAGGCGCGCATCTCTGATTTGCCGAAGTTATGTGCGTATTATAATATCCAAATTGCTTGCTTTAACGGTGAAGGAAAACATCGTGAGGAAAGCTGCATATCTGAGAGTACTCCATAATGTTCTCGATGATATGTGAAGTCTGCCAACTCGCACTGGGCCAGCGTGGTGGACTATGGCCTAACCATTCTCACAATGAGAAGAGGCCCGTGCCCAGCAGTGGGACAGTTTATTACAGGGCTGATATTATTATATTATATAGAGACATATGATAGATATCAATAAACCGATTTATGCAACTAAGAACAGATTTCCTACATAAACATAAAGTGTTGTTACTTTGCTTTTAAAAGCCACGTGATTTGTCACGCATACATGCTCTTGTTGTATATCCCTATAAACAGTAGATAAACCCGCTGTCAAATATTAGGTCCACATAGGTGTCGTAATAAACTGCCTGTAAACGTGCCGAGATTTTCTCCACCCAAACTCAGAATTTACGACATGTTGAAAACTTTATTATAAGTACCTTTAATTAAAATTGTTTCACATGTACCGTTCCGAGATGAGATTGTTTAGAGAAGAACAAATCAAAACTAAGTTAATTTTAATCTGTCATACACATAATACTTTTGGTGAGTTTATTTAGATTAGCTTGTTACTCCGTTGTGTTCCGTTTAAAGGTTTTTCTGCCATACCCAGTATCTCCTGTTAATTTATACGTTATTTTGGAAATAAATTGATAAGTGAGGTTCAATTTATTTTACGTTATGAAATTATATTATAATACTAGCTGTTAAGCGCGACTTCGTCCGCGTGGATTGAAAAAAACGATCTATTGTATTAATTAATTTTTCGCGTACCCCTTAGTTTTTCTTAAATAAAAGTAACCTAAGTTACTCATTATAACATCAGCTATCTGCCAACGAAAGACTCGTTAGGATCGGTCCAGCCGTTTGAGAGATTAGCCGGAACAAACAGACAGATAGACAAAGAAAATTTAAAAAATTGATTGCTTTGGTATAATTACCGTAAAACGCTGTTATTTTGACATTACAAACAGTCACTTCAATATTATTTAGTTGTATATATGAATTAAAGTATATCAATAATAATTAAAGCCACTCAAATATTTTTACTATTTAAAGATTTACTTATTTACGAATTCTAAACAACTAACTAAATCAATAATCCCAAAATCAGATTTAACTGAATTCGAAATATTTAACATATAAACTAATACAAATTAATATGTTTGTAAATAACTACACGATAGTGTCCTATACCTTGACGTTCATAAGTGCTACTTTGTGACCTAAATGAATAAACATGTTTTGATTCAATTTTGATTTTATAAACAAAATATCTAGTTTAGTCTAATACATCTCGAACTTCACGACTATGATTTAATGTAGCTCTCAAAACTGAATACATGTAAAGGTATTTTAACAAAAAGATTGAGATCTGTTACTATACCTATAGATTCATCAGCGTGGTCTGAAAATGAATTTGCTGGCAGCATTTAAAGGTATTTTCAGAAGCTACAAAGTGAAAAACAAATGTCGCGTTAATTAAGCTATATTTATTACTAGTTTTTGCCCTCGGCTTTGCCCGCGTAAAAGTAGGCTAGGTTATGTTGATTACAGTACTTATTTTTATTATTTTATTCAGCATCAAATCTTTTTTCTTAACAATATTAGTATAGATAACGCCGACTCGCTTACAGATTTCAAATGAAATAATCTTACTTTTACGAGTGTGACACGTATGGAGCAAGATCATATAAGGTGCAAGAAATCATATATAATATTAATATAAAAATTACGTTGAGAAAAAGACCATTTTTTTCTATCTCGAATTTGATCCGATGACACTTTTACGCCCAAGCCTTGTATTGTGACTCACCGTGTTAAAAAAGTTCAGTAATACATTCGGCGTTCAATAAAATGTAAATGTAAAACATAAAGGTGTATAACGCATGAATAAAGATGGCGCCGGCGATACGGACCTTGAATTATTCAATATTGGACCATATCAAACCTCATCCGAATTTTATTACGAAAAAATATTATTTCTGATATTTTCCCTATACATAAATTTTTTGTGTTTTTATTTGATATAACGCGATTGATAGTGATTGTTTATTTGTTTGCTCACTCTCGTGACAAATCTTCACTCAATGCGATTTCTCTGTACAGGAAACATCACAATTCTGTAATGCTTTGCTTAAAATACTTATCAAGTATATAGGACACACCTCGGAAATAAGAGCCTTATAACACTTTATCAGTTTATTCGCTTATTTTTATTAAATTAACAGTTCAACACTCACTTCGCAGCTTGTTATAGCTTTCGCACTTCACACTGTCTACAGTAACACTTTCACAATCCATGGTTCACGAACGAATGCCCCAAGTTGCAATGCCGATCCACCACAATGGCTATTATCAATATAATGACTATATTTATTGCCAACGGAAGTTGATAAATCTCCGTTCAGTAATATTTATTAAAAATTAGTTATTAGAAATATTGCTAAAAAACATAACATTAGATGAACGAAAGTTGATAGACTTCCGCTTAATATTCAATATAATATCTTGTAGAATTTAGTCAATATAAATACCTTTATAAACTAAATATTCGTTGACGGAATTTGATGAACCCCCGCCCAATAAATATAAAATATCCATCATGAATTAATCGATATAAATACTTTTAAATAACTAAACATTGGATGAGAGAAGCTGATAAACTTTCGTTTAGAGTTTATAATCTAAGTATTGTTTGATGTGCCGTGTAAATTAATATTCAAACTCAAACTCAAACTCAAACTCATTTATTGCGAAAATGGGTAATTTAGATAACATACAATTAAATTTGTCTCTCCATAATCCGCCTGAAGGCATGCAAATTTTTAGGTATTTTGTCTTTAATGATTGTACATCACTAATAATCACATAAAATTAATAAATTAAATACAATAATAACTCTATTAAAAATAACAAATGTCAGTCAATGTTATTGTGGTACAAGTCAATTAAGAATATATTATATGTCAAACAATAATTAAAAATTAAAATATGTCTAGTCAATCAAGTCAATAAATAAATAATACTATGTGTTATTTCTCATTATTATTATATTGCATGTCATTTATAAATTCGTTTACACTATAATAGGCTTTTTCCACGAGTAATTGTTTGACTTTATGTTTAAATACATCGATGCTACTACTTTTTAATAACATTTTTGGTAAGCGATTATAAACGAGTGGCGCCATGCAGAATACACTATTTGTCATCAATGCACTTTTGTGTTGAGGACAGTGAACTTTAAAATTGTGGCATTTGCTTTTATAATTTTCGTACATCGTTAAGTTAGATCTGACAAATAACACCAGCTCATACATATACAGACACGGTACTGTTCATATTCTTAGTTTTTTGAAGCACGGTCTACAGCTGTCTATTTGATCCAGCTTGCATATTGCCCGTATGTACTTTTTTTGTGCTATAAATATTTGCTCTTTTTCTGTACAATTTCCCCAAAATATGATTCCGTATCTTAACATACTTTCAATATTGCCATAATATGCTGTCAGTACTGCGGCCTGGTTAAGGTTTTTTGTGAGCATATACAACGCATATGATTGAGTACTCAGTTTTGAGCAAAGGATCTCAGCATGTGCTTTCCAATTTAGATTATCGTCTATATTAAGTCCTAAAAATTGTGTTGTAATTTTTTTATATTCGTATATAATTATAAATATTAGTATGTTGCTTACATGTACAGTGGCTTTTTTAAGTCAATACCAAATATTGCATTCAATTAGATACAAATATATGCCTTGAACAAACGTAAATAACCGACACTCTATTTTAAATTTCTCATAGATGAGTGCAGTCTGCAAATTCGCATTTGACCAAAGTCAGACAACGCTAGGATTATAAATGTATATTAAGCACATAAGTGGCAATATCATAGGTGCGTGCCGTAGGCTCAAACATTGTTAACCCCGAAATAATTGCGACCATAGTGTAACCCATATTCCTATTAAAAATAAAACAAGTATTTACTTCTTATCACCAAAAATAATAACGGATACCTAGTCAGGCTTACAGCAACATGCCAACAAGCCAATCAACGTTTCAATAATCTAGACAGAATCTAGAAACAATTTGATTCGCTTCAATAAATAAGGATCGAATCGTTATTGGTGCCGTCCGGCCTAGCGATCTGACGGGCTGACCGCAACACGAACACCCGTGTCACGACCGAGTCTCGCATGGAATACTAATACCTGCCTACCGACTATTGTACAAATCAAAGGAAAGAGAATAGTTAATTTAAATGTTTGTGGTATATTAACCGCTAGGTATATAACGTGAAATTGTATAGTTACGGCTATATGTTAGGGATGTTAAATATAAATGCCCTGAAAACCAAAATTGGAAATCAATATTTGTTATCCTACTGCTTCTCCCTAGCCTTTATTATTCCCAAGTCACTTTGGGTCGGCTTTTCTAGTCTAACCGGATTTGATTGGATATCAGTTTTTACACGGAGCGGCTGCCACCTGACCTCCGCAACCCGAAGGCTAGCCCAGTGTCAGGATATTATAGGGCTCTGACTTCCCAATAATAACTGCCATAGATGTTCATGGCAGCCGGGACCGATGGCTTAACGTGCTCTCCGAGGCACGGAGCAGGCGATAATTGTCAACCAATACACACATAATTTCGAAGTCATATAAGTTCTGAAAGTCATATATATAATATGTAACGGGTATTAACGCAATAATGCATAATGTTTACCTTTTTTATGCTTGACGTTTCGACCAGGTTTACTTTTAAACATGCAACGCGAAAGTTTAAAGGTTATTATTTACGTACGCGACGTGGGTTCGAACCCGAGACTCTCTGCATTGCAGTCTGTTGGTCTCCCCACTGAGCTATTATGCTACGTAGAAAGAAAATAAATAGGTGGATAAAGAATATGTGCCTTCAACACTCTTACTCATCGAATAAAACGCAGTAATAGGATTATTTCTTTTACACTGGTTGCCTGTAAAAGAGTAGTATTGCCCCAGACGAGTTGACTTAAACTAACCGTCACTAAATAATAGCCAACAGGAGAATGCAAACTCCTTTAGTGGTGCTAAGGAACTTTTTTCATTTCTTAATGATAGATGTATAATTCTTCTTCTTCTTCTTTTCGTGTGGTTAGTAGTCAACCTGTTGTCAAGAGTTGTTCAAGCCGCCCGTAGGCCTCTGACATGGCTTAAGGACTGCTGTCAACTTGGGAACAACCGGAATTGACTTTTTACGTGCCCTTCAAAGCACGGAGACGCTCAGATGAAATACCACTAAGCGGTCACCCATCTAAAGACTGACCGCACTCAATGTTGCTTAACCTTGCTATTAATTTACCGATCAGTGAGTGCAACTGGCTATGATGTATAATAGTAGGTACTGTATACATACTTATATGATAGTTTAAATATATTACTTGTAGATGTAGATTTTGAAAGGATTCAAAGTGGTCTATACTTTAAAGAGCATAGCTCAGTTGGTCGAACGTCAAAAGTAAAGTTGCTACTTTTTATAAGCGGCTCGAGAGGTCACTACACCACGATGCCATCTTTCGTAAAATTTCAGTAACTATACGACGATCAGGGTACATTTACAACGACCCTAATTGGATCAAATACTTTATATATTATTACGCTTATGTACATATGTACATCGCCAAAGTGTTGGCGATGTTTTAAAACCTACTGTTCTCTGTTTTCCATGCACTGTTCTATGCACTACTACTGACCATATCTATACGCAAATTTCAATAGGGCTCTACTTAACCCGGTAATCAATCAAAAACCCTACGATCCAAAACAACATAAGCGCAATCTTATTGCATTGAACATGCACAAGCTAAGTACTATAAAACTCTGTCTCAAAATATTAAAAGAGAATAAACTGAGATAGATGACACTTCTAAACCGTCGTCGACTGTAGATAACTCAGAAACTGATAGACATTGTAAGCCCAGTCGGCTGACAAAAGCCAAGCATTATTTGAATCCAATTTGTATCCCAATACCATTAATTTAGATAAGTCTATCTTGTGTGTCTGCTGAGCTGATTGGTATTGAATTTATACTTCAATTTAATGACGCCACCTCAAAGCAAATTATGGCTGCGTGACAAAAGGGTTTCAATTAAGGACATTGTGTCTAGTTAGTACAAAACCACTAAGTGCCAACCACACTGTAAGACAAAGCTTCAGTATTATTTCTGCTAGGCAAGAAGGCGCTTGCTAGATAGAATGTATTTCCATGTTACCATTTAAACTGTCATGACGTGATAAGTTTGAGTTTTCCATTGTAATACATAAATGCTTACATAAAAATATATTTAAGTACATAATAAATAATGTTTATTTATTTCTTCACAAAGGTATTATGACATACAAACATTATGCTCTTAAAATTTAGATTATTACACGCACATATACCTATGTGAGAGATTTGGAGTCTGTGCTAGGTTTACCCCTGTGTTACAGATCCCCAGATCTATATTAAAAGACATGTCATTAATATAGATATGTACCGAATTTTGTATTTTAATCAATCCTATTGATTTACCGACCTGAAACCACTTCAAACAAAAGTAATTTAGCTTGGCTGGAAAGGTTGACAAGAGTTCTAGTAATTTATGGCCCAAACTTAAAAGCTTTTTTTATGTTATATTATAATGGCCTTTTCTTGTTCTCGCTTACTGCAGGCAAAGTCTTGGCTGTTTTCTATTGGTATTGCAGTATCCTGGATTCTGGCATCTAATAATGCTAATAGGCATATCCCATGAACATTGTTCGATGCTGGCAGAAAAATATTAAAATCGTAGTGATTTTAATCTTCACCACCAGAAAAGCGCTGAAAATATTGCCTGGTGACATTAATGTTAAGTACAAATCATACTTATAATCTCTAGGTGATTTTAATGTTCATTTTCCACTTCTTTATTAAAGACCCTACGTTCTTATAATTAGCCTAATATTTACTCACGTTTCCTACTTTTAAGATATTTTAATAAACTAATCAAGATCTAGCAAAACTTGTCAAAGGAGAATTTCCGTCGAACATTGTGCAATTTGAAAGCTTTAGCACAAATAAGAAAATTCATTTCAATAAGAGCAAATAAATCAAGTTCGATAAAACGACAACGACAATGTTGTCGCAGACAACTTTAAATTGAAGAATGGAACGGAAATGTCGCGGTATGAAATTGAAGTCTTTCATTGGAACTTTAATAACTCGATTTATTTCTTTGATAGTTTATAAATAGATAAAAACGAACTAGATCTTTCTTGTGCAGGATATGGATAGAGTGATGTGCTATTGGAACGTTACGAAATACTATAGTGGGAAAATATCTACTATCTAAAATATTTAATTTAACTATCGATTGCGACTAAATTGCTGTAGGCGATAGAGGAACCAACAACCTTACTGAGAGTAAACGGATTATGGACACTGCTGAGCTTTTTAAATAATGCGAAAGAAATCGCAGTCAAAGCGCTGTCTACCATAAAGTACGGCAAGTATGGCAAACAAGCAAACAGCCTGCCTGATGGTAAGTAAAACTGTATCCTATATTCACTTGTATTTTTCGCGCGTTAGGTACCTACCTAAAATAAAGCAACTGAAACGTCTGAGAAAGAGTAATTAACAAAAATAATACAAAACAAGCCCAGAAACCCAGAACCCATAAAATTCGTAAATTTCAATTAATCATTTGAGTCTAAAGACTGCATTTGGTCTACACTTCTCTGTCATGTGTGTTTTTACTACTCCAGAATTGTTCCAATCTAATATTTTCGGTTTTCTAAACTAAATAACCTAAAGTAATTTACTATTTTCATAATAATATTTGAAAAAGCCAAAGAAAGAGAGAAGCAATCATTTTTGTGACCGTTTGGCTTTTTGCGCTTTTAAGATGCTGATGGTGATCAGGCCCACTTGATAATAAAGTCAAGTCCGGCCTCACATGGAGTACTGCAGTCATCTTTGGGCAGGAGCACCAAAATACCAGCTTGATCCTTTTGATGCAGTACAGAAACGAGCCTTGAGAATTGTCAATGAGCCCAAACTCACAGACGGTATTGAGCCACTAAGTGTCAGAAGGGACTTTGCCTCCCTTTGTGTGTTCTACCGCTTATATAATGGATTGTGTTCCGATGAGTTATTTGAGATGATGCCCTTAGCTACTTTTTATCATCAATCAGCTCGCCATCGGCAGGGATTTCATTCTCACACCTTACAACCTAATTGGTGCCGCACCAAGCGGTTCCAAAGGAATTTTCTCCCGCGGATGCTCAGGTTGTAGAATGAACTCCCTGCCGAAGTTTTCCCACAAGACTACAATATGGGCTTCTTTTAAAAGGGCGTCAAAAGGTTTTTACAAGGTCGGTGCCTCTGGTGTTGCAGGCTTCCATAGGCTACGGTGACCACTTACCATCAGGTGGGCCGTATGCTTGCATGCCACTTAAGTAAAAAAATAAACTAAGATTCAGCCATTTATTATTTTACAGTATTTTCTGGGTTTCTTTTCTTTAGCATTATATCCTAGAGGATCAACCATGAATATTCATAATGATAACGTAATACATTATTAAAGAACTCTAAAATATAATCTGAAGACTGACTATACCTACACTTCTTTCTTTGAAAAATATTAGCTAATAACTTGAACTATCGCCATGATCATTAATATATCCATTAGATCCCAGAAAGTTTACTTGTAACGATCTTTAAGCCTATAATAACATCACTGGCAGGCAATCATAAGTCTAGGCAAGCAGTTACTTCGTGAATTATTTCCGTAATAGAAGAATAAATAAAGTATTTTGGTAATAGGCCATTATCGATCTATTTACGAGTAACTAAAACCTGGTAATGTCATTGATTGATAATTTTGCTGTTACTTACGCGTAATAGAGAGAAATTACAAAAATGCATTAAATTATATAAACTTTATAATCATATTGATAAATCACCGAAATGTTGGTCGAGTTGTATTTAAATCCAAATGTTTGCTAGCTACTATTGGCGTCTACCAGAAACATTTTCAGATTTTGAAATTACTTATATTAATTGTGTCTAATAAATAATCATTAATTGTATTAGTAATTAAGAATTTTAATACAATTTTTATATTGAGTTATACTAATTAATAATGAATTATAAGTTTTTTGTGTCATGCAAAGAAAACTTTTATTTAACAGAGCTGTTGCACCAAACGTAACCTCTAGTTCTAACCTATTCTTATCACGCAATTTCCTGTAATGGCTTTTAAATGCAGTGTTATAGAGATCAGAGTTCTGCCTAACAAAGATTTAACAATTTTAAGCCTTTAAAGTAAGGTTGGCAACTCGTTGTCCTGCCTACATTACATATAGCTCTGATGCAACTTTTCTGGGCTATAAAGACAGCTTGTTTGAGACTGAATTTCCCCAGAATATTAAGCCATATCTCATAATGGATACGACATTGCCATGGTAGGCACTTGAAACAGCTTCTCGGTTGACTATTTTAAATAATTTATATAAAGCAAAGGCGGATTTATTCAATTTCTTACATATATCATCACAATGTGTTTTCCACGATAGATTATTTTAAATAAATATACCTAAAAATGTTTGTTGCGCTAACTGAATTTACTGCTTCATCTAGATGTCTAATATTCATGTCTTTGATATTGGCCTTCTAATGGAAATGCATAATATTGGATTTTCCAAAGTTTATTTTCAAATTGTTACGTTTTAACCATTGTATTATAGTATTTAATGTGTATGTATATGTGTGTGTATTTCGGATTCATAGTTATTACGATCATCACATTTTATTATCACCGTGCTGTCATCGGCAAATAATACCATAGCATGTTCAACATATCTTGGAAGGTCATTTATATAGATTAGGAAGAGCAATAGGCCTAAAATGCTCCCCTGTGGTATTCCATATTTACTCATTTTGGGATAAAGTCTATATTTCTGCTCTTTAGCGATTTTAGACATATTTGAGAGATTTCTTTTATTTGTATTCTTTTTTCTAGGTACGACTGTATAAGGTTTAATACATTACCTCGTATTCCATACGTACCTATTCAATTTTTTTATAAGAGTTTTATGATCTACACAGTCGAAGGCTTTTATCATTTCCACAAAAATTGCACAAATAGCAATCTATTTATCCATGTTATACATGACTGGTTTAATTAAATTATAAATTGCCAAATTAATACTTTTGCCTTTACAAAAACCATTTTGCTCTTTTGCCAATATGTTATATTTCTCTAAAGAGCATAAGGAATTGTAAATGAACTTGTTTGTGAACTTTGTTGTATATGGTGTTACTATATTATTATAACTCGAAGTCAAAGGTCTAATATTTTTACCGTGCTTAACTTAGATAAAAGTCTGTCAGGCATGTGTCCTGTAAATTTTTCTATCTTATCTCTAGTACGAAGTCTGTAAACTTCATGCTAGAGAAAGGAACTCTTTATTTTATCTCTAGCATGAATGTTGCAGAATAATAATATTATGATTTATTACTAGCTTTTGCCCGCGGCTTTGCTCGCTTGGAAATATACCTTTTTCCTGGATGAAAGATAGAGTATCTTTCATCCTTTTTCTTCTGGTATATGTCCTGTCCTGTACTGTGTAACGTGTAATGCGAAATTTTGTAATAATTGGTCGATTAGAGAAGGTGTGGCAGCTTAACAAACAAGCAAACAAACTTACATTCGCATTTATAATATTAGTAAGGATTAAAAATATTGCGAATTTTAACACTGCATGCTGTTATGAGATTAACCATGTTTGGCTTTACTTGACTAGAATAAGCACATCCGGCCAATATACATACATTTACTGCGACAGGAGAAAACAAACAGAAATTATTTTAATCACTCGTATTAAAACAATGCTACAGTCTCGAATGCACACAAAAGCAAAACTGTGGGCACACGATATAGGGCACGATCGTAAACATGCACAATTAGAAGCAGCTGCTAAGCACATAACTTACAAGAGCCATAACCCGACTCTTTTCTAATAGACTTTTATAACGTACGAGACAATAAACAGATACGATACTAATTCTTGCGCATCGACTCATTATAATAATTAATATTACACCACGCTTCTTTTCATTAAAGCTTAGACAGAGATATATGAATATGACTTGATTTTTTAATAGATTATGACGACGTTTTCCTTCACGGGAGCTACAGTTCGCACTATTATAGGGGTTACTAGAGATTGGTTTTATTGAATCATAAGATTGAGACCTTCGACTCCTATTAAGGATGAAAACGAACTAGCTCTCGAGCTCTGAATATTGGTGTCTATTCTCAAAAGCGCTGAGATGGCAACTGAGCGTGGCCCGTGGTGGGTACAGTGCTCAGTCGAATTCTTAGCATGTCACCACTATAACTCTGGTTCTACTTAACAAAATGAAATAAAACATGCTTAGACTTTAAATAATAATTAAACTCTTAGCTATCAAGTGGTTCAAGAACAAATAAATAAACAGACATGAATAATACAGAGCTTTGACATTGAGTTAATAATTATGTACTAACTACTGGAGGTAAACGGTAATATGCTTGCCACCGTGTTATTTAAAACTATAGCTGGCGAAAATTGGCTGTGATATATATCTATCTACCACTATGTATATGTGTGAGACTATGTATATATGTACTTTTTATTATTTAAGTTATAAAGTAATATAATAATTATTATTTATTTATTCTCACAAATTATAAACTAAGTTTACATTGCAACATTTCATTAAATATTATAACGTCATGTGCGAGAAGTTAGTGGTATAGCCGACATCAGTAGGGTTCTCTGGTAGCGGGATCATGGCGTAAAATTGAAACCGCAATTATACACTTCTTACAGTCACTTTATTTAGCAGTAATTACAGACGTCGGTACACTTAATAGTTTCCAAGTAGAAAGATTAGTACTAATTACAATTACAGCCGAGAGAACCAGCAGTCCTGCTTGAATGGTCCGATCTTCATCGTAGCTTCCGAACGACTGCCCCTTGACGTTCGTTTCACTACAAAATACAAATGTCTCTCCATCAAACGATTCCGCTCACGTGACTCGTCGTCGTCACGGCTTTCCCCGCTCTCGTACAATTAAGTCAATTGAGTGTCTTATTATCGCTAAATTATCGTAGTTTCCGACATACACGTTATATAATTGTAGGCAGTTGTATGAGGTAGGCGTAAGCCTATATCACAGATCACAAAATCTAATAGAAATTTGAGTTATGAATTTCTAGTATTTCAGTTAACTGATCTGATGCGATGTTAATAGAGCACCCAGTTAGTCAGGTGCTTACAGTTCACAGTCCGTTCACCGACGACCTCCGGTGTCGCGCTCACACGAGACAAGTTGTTATTGCCTGCAGTTTCTATTCAAATACGTTTGAGAATACTGCGTGTAGTACCACCATTATTTTGCAATCGAAAATATAACAAGAATTAAAATTTATTTTGAATAGCATTGCGTACTTTTGAAGATATTTATTATTTGGTTTATTGATGCTTTTACTTCAACATATTTCTTTAATAATGAATACTATCACTTATGGTAAATAATAAAATTAGTAAAATAAATTAATGGATTTTTTTATACCAACTAGAGTCACAAATAAAAATTACTTCTCAAAAAAATCTAAAGAGCCTAAACAGTATATGGCTGCTGTAAGTTATTGAGGAATTGGATCGTGTGCTCTGGAAGCAGCATCAAGTCCAACTCAACATTATATTACATTGTCATCAGGTTTATCGATGAAGTACAAATTTCAGCCTATTCGGGCTTCGAGAACTGTTTAAAATTATGTTTTGACCTAAACAAATAATGCAAGTGAAATTTTTATTTCACTTACATTATTTGTTTAGGTTAGCTTATAGTCATATTGCTACTTTATCTGTTACCAGACTAAGAACATAGCTGTATTAAATAGTTTAAATACTTTAAATTAACCTTTATCCTAAAGAATATTATAAATGCGAATGTGAGTTTGTTTGTCTGTTTCACACTAACTACTCGACTTAAATTTCGCATACACGTTGCCAGTTGTAAAGGACAGATAAGAACATAGGTAAACTTTATCCAGAAAAACTACTGTTCACAAAGGACAGTAATTTATTGACAAAATCTAGATTATAATAATAATAGTAATAGTTTATTGACTCAAGAAGGTACATACAAAAGAATAACACATTAATTATAAGTTATAACAAACTTAACATGTACAATAATTTTGTTGACCACCGGCACCCAAAGTAAGATTTAACTTATGGTATGGGTACCAGGGCTCTCGTAATTAACTGCAACAAGTAGTTCATATGAAAGTGTAGTGTATCGTCGGTGCATATGCATGTGCTGAGTTGTTTAACACGAGCAGCAGGCAAAATCTAGTTAAGGAATTATCCTTAACTAGCCTATCTACACACATTTACTAGACTATCGCAGTGCCACAGTGCCTAGTGAGACTTGTTTTTAAGTTTTTTTTTTATTCTTCTAAGGTGGCAATCAAGCATACGGGCCACCTGATGGTAAGTGGTCACCGTAGCCTATGGACACCAGAGGCATCACTTGCGCGTTGCCGATCCTTTAGGAAAGGAAGTGGGAAGGAGAAGGAGCGGGAATGGGGGAAAGGGGGTGATTTGGCCTCCGGAACTCTCACTCACCGAACGAAACACAACAGTAGGAATACTGCTATTTCACGTCGATATTCTGTGAGAGGGTAGTCCTTACCCGGTCGAGCCGGCCCATTCATGCTGAAATCAGCGAGGCTCTACTAATACGATCTACACGTTTATGACGTTCGGCGCTCTGATTGGCCCGCTCCAAGCTCTTTACCAATTAGAGAGCCAAACGCGTTAAACGTTGCGATCGCGTGAACGTAAAAACAACTCGTACTAGGCACGTTGTGTTCGAAACTGTTGGTCACCCTATTATCTCTCGTCGCCCATCCAATATCTAGACAGTTTTTACAAGCGGCGGCGTATATCGAACATACTCGTAAATCTGTGTGCGTCACGAATATCCCACAATGAGTGTAAAAATAGAACAATGGCATTATCCAAGTTTTCACATCAAAAATTTTATGCGTGTAATAAATGATAAACCAATTGTATTAAGTATTATAAGATCGCAAAATAAGAGCAGCGGTGACTGCACGGATAGTGTAGTGGTTTAAGTGGTCGCCTCGTCACTGTCACTGCGCCGAGTGTTGTGGGTTCGAATCTCACACGGGATAAAAAATTGTGTGATCCACAATTGGTTGTTCCGAGTCTGGGTGGACTTTGTCTCCGTTGTTTGAATGTTTGTAAAATCTCCACGACACAGGAATTATCCCTAGTGCGGGAGTTAAAATAGAAAAATTGTCCGGTGGACTGCTAGCCAGAATCCCGACTTCGATAGGCATACACCATTAAGAAATTACTTGTTATCCGGTGCATTACTGGAAATGGACACATCCTAAGAAAACTGCGCGATTGCGAATGCCAAGTCCATTAATTTCATGAAGATGCAAAATAAAATATATAATATAGTATAAAATTTGCCGCCTTACAGTGAGCCAGCAAATGCCCTGTGACATAACCGCGCCTATTAGTACAAAACAGCCTATAAACAAGTCTTATATTAAATTACATCGGCTCGGTCAAGTAAGTAGTTCTTACCATTATAGCTAAGTAACCCTAAAAACAGAATTTACGATAAATTTATTACCAATCAACATATTGTCTTTTTATTGTCGTATATGATCTAACATTTATGATTTACTTTTTGCGTGTGATACACTAAAATATTACATTAAATATAGGTTATTAGAGTAACGATAGGTATGGCACTACAAACAATAGTATCTTACCAATAACTCAGATTTATATTACCAGTTTATTATATAACAAATTTTTGTTCGCGGCTTTGCTACCTCTACCTTTGTAAAATTAAAATATGGCCTATGTTATGTACTCGGTGATAATATAGCTTTCAAAAAGGGTAAGAATTTTTAAAATGGTTCGAGTAATTATTGTGTAGAAAGCTTACAAACAAAAAAACGAAAAAAAAAAATCTTACCACTTTATAATATTAGTGTACACCTTTACGGTTTTACCTACTTTTATGATTACTGCCCCACGCCCGTGCTTCGTAGCGTGATGTTATGTAGCCTTAATTACTTCTGGATAAAGTGGCTTTCCAATGGTAAAAGACTTCTTGTGGCTGACGGGATCGCTCCTGTAATTCGTGGGTTTATTCATTACAAACAAACATGCAAAAACGCAAATCCTTCCTTTTTATAACTTAACCATAGCTGTAGTTAGATATTCCACATCACCAGGTAAAGAGTTGTCAAATAACATTTATGCTCAATCGCCTCATAGATGCTTAGAGTTTACATACCCAAAATTTTACTATCAATCGTAAAACGAAAGCGGCGAAACTTTTAAAATAACGTCATGTTTACAGGCCCTAGCGTCCCGAGCGCGGCTGTAAAACGAATGGTTAACCGAACACACACCTCGGAACGAGACTGATCCGTCAGGATTACGAGCTATTTACGATGTTATCAGTCGCTAAGAAGTACTTAGCTTTATTTGCCAAAGTAATATCAGTAATTTTTGTATCGACCTAGAAAATATGCCTAGCAAATTCAATATAGGATGCAAGTTCATATGATGTCGTCTGAGCCTTGTGTATAATATATTCAAGCTTTTAGAATATACATAAAATATAATATCTTTACCACATCTATTAAAACGTTTGCAGGTGACTTTTAACCGTCTAGATATCACCGTGGCCAATTTGAGGTACTGTTCTGTTCAGACAGTGTTATTTGGTTTTTCTTTTGAGAATATTTTACAATATTATTATTTAAATATGCTTAAATGGAGAATCCCAATAACATTAAATAAGACCTCGAAACGAAGTCAGATCTCATTTGTTTAGAAAGACAGATAACACAAAAACTATAGGTCTAGAAGATAAATTAAAAATTAAAAAAGAAACGTGAATAAAGATTTTTTCGTAAAATGCTTTTAAAGCTTTCCTCCTATCCTTCGAGGCATTCATTTTTTTAAGTAGTGCTTGTAATTTGGATTAAAGATACAATAGGCAAATAAAATACTTTTTATTTGGACCAGTAATCCACGTTTTAGTAGTAGGTACTCGGACATCAGTATAACATCTTTAAAAAACATTGGATACATTAGTGGCTCGTTTATATTTATATTTCCTCAGCATTAACCTGATTCGTAAGTACCCACACTTTCCTTTTTACTCATCAATAAATCTAAGTTAAAGGCTTACATAAAAATATGATTAGTTTTCACCACATGCCATCCAGAGGTCACTGTCAACCTCGTCATAAAGCCGGGAGCGAATCGTTCCTTTTTATAGGCTATATAAAAAATAGCCATCGGTTTTATACGTGGTGAGTGGCCTATGAGACTGACTAGCTATGCCGGCTGATATCAGGCCAGTCGTTTCCTCCCCTGTTTATTATACGTAGTGTTGACCTTACTATGTTTTATGGGTCACAAACAAGCATGTGGAAAAGCTTGGGTAAGTTCTATAAAACTGTGTTCAAACTTGCCTATAGGTTATAATGTTGTTATTGGCGAGATACTATTTGATTTACTTTTTTATAAAGGTTGTGTCATGTCCAAGAGTTCTCCATAATGTTCTCGAATCTGCATTCTGAAGTTTGAATTCTGAAGTCTGCCAATCCGCATTGAGCTTGCGTGGTAGACTATGGCCTTGCCTTTTCTACACAGAGAAGAGGCACGCGCCCAGCAGTGGAACAATTTATATACAAGGCGAATATTATTATTATATGTGTAATTATTATGGCCTGAAGAGATGACCTTGCTGCTACAAGTCTATATTTCTGGCATTCCTTCTATGATACCAATAAACGCTTAATTACATAATAAGCGCCGGTTACCGCTTGTCATCAGGTGGGCCACTGGTTCGTCTATTAGCAGAAATAAAAAGATATTATAAGCTCTAATGTGTGTTTGTTTATTCGCTTTCAGATGTCTAAAAAGCTAAAATATATTAGTACCTAATCTATTCGAAAATATTTTACTAAAGATTATAAAAGAAAAAGAGATTTAATTATTTCATAGCTTTTGAACGCCATAGCTTTTATAAAGCCATCGGTATAACAATTTATGAAAAAGCAACAAATAAATAAAGATAGACAAATAACCACGGCAAACTAAGTATATACAATAAAACTAACATGAAAACACATCCATTACTAGACGAAATCAGATTACAATAGAACAAACAATTATTAAAGACTACAAGCACATACAAGCAACTTTATAACCACAGAATAAATAGGCACAGAATAGCGACTCGATAGACTGCGTGTAAATAAACGCACACAGCCGAACGTCAAACTATGATCTAGGAATCTTTTAAAAGCACTCAAATATAAGTAAGATGTATGTAATTGCCAAATGACCGAAACAGAATGCACGAAATACATAGTATCGTAGCCACTATTTTCGTGCAGATATGCGATGAAGCTATCAATTGCTCCCTTGTTACACAACAAAGGTTAAAGCAATTTCTACGAAAATGTTTCATTTAAACTTTGTTGTTACATTTAAAACAACGTTCAAAATTAAACATTGGTAACTCTCCCATAACTTAACCTTCTACATTGACTATTATATATTACATACAGGTGTCCCAGAATATGTGAATCAAATTGTAACTAGAGATTTCTCAGGTCAGGACCTTCCAAAAGTTCAAAAAAAAAAAATTGTGTTGTTGGTTAAACTTACAAGATTTTCTTTGGTGCAGAAAAAATACACCAGAATAAGGCAGCGATTTCAAAACTACGTCAGTTTAAAAAAAAACGTTTATTGTTTGACGAATCAATCCTTCACATATAATAATAGAGAAAAAAAGAAAATAAACCAAGTGTAGTTAAAAGTCTAAAAGAGTCGTACTTTTTTAAAAACTTTGTTTCTTTTATTTTTACGCAAATATATATAATTATTAATTTTTATTTTTTTCTATTTAGCTCATTTGAAAGTTCCTTGCCTTAGGAGTCTCCCGTTACAATTTGATTCACATATTCTGGGACACTCTGTTACATATATAGGTGTGTGTATATTATTTAAATTATACTCTATTTTGTTTTATCTGTTTCCAAATAAACTAACTAACTACATTACATAATATGAGTCTATCAGACCGCCTGCTGCAGACTGTAACGTACCGACGATGGATGGCTATTGCCACTTAATTTATTTTTAAGTCTTATTTTTAATGCAACTTAATTGTGTGTCGACCTTGTATATGGATCCCTGAGTCCTCTATCTATCTATTAATATTGTTACAATGTTGTTTATATCAATACATTCAGCCGATTTATACTGAAATCAGCTCATCTGTTTGTGTACGCGTTTGTAACGAGCTGGTGATCTGTATCTGTGTAATTTGTAATACATATTTGGTATAAGCTGAACTACATAATATGCTTGGCATTACATACACGTAAATGGTCATAAATAAAGAACAACAACTAGTTGATGTAATCGGGAAACTTTTCTAAGCTTTTCTTTCCTTTGTGTACTAGATCTGAAACTGTTTAGTAATGAATATTTTAGCTTATACCTTTTAGTGGCAAAAGCAACCTTATTATTTGTAGAAATCAGTAGTGTTATTGTAAAATTCTAAAGCTTTTTGGTTCTCCAAAGCAAGATATCCTTTTACCGTTATATTCCTTACTTTCTGACCAATACTATAAATGCGAGTTTGTTTATTACTTTGTTTGTTACGCTTTCAAGCCTTAACTACTCGACCGATCATCAAAAAATGCAATGCAATGCAAAAAGCATACACGGCGTTAGGGGAGCAGAAAAGAACATAGGGTACCTTTCACCCAGGAAAAAGTACTGTTACCACCTTATCTACATACTTGCCTAATCTAACTTAACTTTTAAGCGAGCGAAGCCGCGGGCAAAAACTAGTATTAAATAACCTTTTACACACCTAAGTTTAACCATCATGTTTTAATACCCACATAAGAAGGATCGACCCTTTCGTCGTCCACGGGCAGCTATTATAATTAAAAAGGCCTTATACATACATTATACATAATACATAGATTCACGCCTGTTTCCCAGAGGGATAGGCAGAGACTACGGATTTCCATTTGCTACGATCCTGACACACTTCTCTGGCTTCATTCACTTTCATCACATTCCTCAAACACGCCCGTCGGTTCAAGGTGTTCTTAACCTGGCCTTTGTCCAGAACGCCTTCGATCTGATCGAGATACGTTCGCCTAGGTCTTCCTCTTGCGACTGTTCCATTCACACTAGCCTTATAAACTTTCTTAGTCAGTCTTTCCTCGTCCATTCTTTCTACATGCCCAAACCAGCTTAACATACCATTTTCTATTCTTGTCACTATATCCACTTTCATGCCGCATCTCTCTCTAATCACACTATTCCTTATTCTATCTTTCAGAGTCACACCACATATATTTCTCAGCGCTCTCATTTCTACAGCATTTATTCTGCTCTCATGCGTCTTTTGCCATACCTAACTTTCACTTCCATACATAAGTAAGTAATTGGCACTAATAGTTCTCTATGAACAGCCAAACGTGCCTTTTCGGAAACATTTCGACTGTTCATAAAAGCGCGTAGAGCTCCATTCACTTTGTTGCCCGCAATCGTAAAAAGGTCTTATAGCAAAATCTAAAAATTGTTTCCGACTTCATCGAATTCGGTGCCTCAATATTGCCTGCAATCGCAAGACCAATGAGTCATCCAATATTTAAAACAACAACAATAGCGTATTGAAACCTGTACCCTATCACTACTTTCCCACACTTGTGACACCTCACTGAGCAACACACAATAAGTGTTGAAAGAGGGCAGGCAGAAACACTTGCTCGACTTGGTCTCAATATTCGATACAGGTATTTGTATTTTCTGTATTTCAGCAAATAATACCTGAATAGACTTTATTTTTGTATACACTAATCTTGTTATGAAACCAATCACCCGTCCGGAATAAACGGAGAATATACTCCACTCGTATGTGAAGTACCTATTATTTCTATATTGCGCACAGTCGGTTATTGAGTCGGGGTAGCAGCCTATACTAACATAACGCATATAATAATTATGTCCTTCAGACCGAATTTCGGTCACGGTGGCCAACCTTAACGGAGATTGGTCATCTGCGCAGGAGATATTATAGTGCACAAGCGTGTGCGTAAACACAAATGCACTCTCTGTTCCCTAAATCATGATCCGATGGGACGGTAATCCGACACGACCGGAGAGAGATCAGGCGCAGGACCAACAACTTTACGTGCTTTCCGAGGCACGGGGGTGTCTAACATCGCCAACATCCTAACTCCGGGCTGCTATCGAGATTTCTTAACAGAAAAACCCAATAACTTTTTAATGGCTCGGCCCGGGATTCGAACCCGACACCTCATGCACAGCAGTCGCATGGGTCGTGCGCCACGGAGGCATATAGGTATATATGCATTATGTTAGTATAGCACATAATTAGCATATAATATATAATGTACCTAATGTTTTAATGCCGAATGTATCTATATTTCCTGGTTCAATATGCAAAACTCTTTAGAAAACAGTAGTAGTTTCCAATTAACTGAAAATAGAGAAGGAATAGTCAGAATAATACACCCACAATGCGCCAGCTGTCATTGTGAGTGCCATGAAACAGAGGGTGAGACTATTGTCATCTACCGGGCACTGTACCAAACTCCAATACTAATAATAATAATTTATTTATTTCAGTAATAATTCTCAATTTGACAATTGCATCTTAACAATTATATAAAGTGCACTTATAGATATTTGCCCGAACCAGGTTAAACCTGTATTTCGAGCGACAAACAGATTACATACTATTTTCAGTACAAATAAGTTTACATTATAATATCTTTCATAATAAACTAAAGGTAAAAAGAAAAGCAATTAAAATAAGTTCAATATTCAACCTCAAAACTAAATTAGCAACATTTTATTTACAGATTGCAAGTAACTGCTTGGTTTGGTCATGTGACAAACTTTGAATATAAATAGAAATTAAGTTTTTACAGCTAAAATGATTTCATTTATAAATGCTTAATTCTCTATTTAGTCTATTACACAAAAATGGACCTAGAAATGCATAAAATGTATTTGTATAAATATGTTTTGAGCACGATTGTGAGGTGCAGACTATATCTTGCCGTCGCTTGTTAGTGATGTCAGCGTTATAGATACATAAGCATCGCATGTTGTTTAAGTATTGTAAGCATAATGAAGATTTGACGGACAGTCATTTATTTTCAGGATTTATAATTATAATAAGCTTGTAGGAAATAGGAAAGGACGGAAGGTGTCTACTTTTAAAATTGCTCTCTGAGTTCGTTGAAGAGGCAGCATAATAGTTTTTACTGCTCCACCCCATGAAGTAATGCAATATTGGATAATTGATTGACATAGAGCTAAATAAGTTTGAGTAATCAATTTAATATCTGCTACTGAGTTAGGAGATAGGACGACGTGCGTCAACCCCACGATTGCTGACGAAGCACCGGAAGAGTACGGCGCATGTCATCAAAACTGCATATTTAGCTATAAGTTTCATATTTAATTATAATGTTAATTGTAATTAGTCTTGTAGAACGTTTCTAACAATAAACTTGTATTTCAATTAATAAATATATTTTTAATAATAATTTCGTCCTCCGATATTTAAGTACTGTTCGGAGTTTTTTAAATACATATTAATTGACGAACTCTTTTTACTAAACTATCAATAATATGTTGTCTAAAGGAAAGAGTATCATTGACTATGCTCCCAAAATATTTTATGCTCCTAGTTTATTTTTTTATTGCCATTAGCGGCATATGAGCGAGCGGCCCACCTGGTGGAAAGAGGTAACCGCTGCTCATGGACTTCAGCAATGTCAAATCAAAACCGCTGCCTACCGTGAAAAAAGAACTCTCTTTAAACCTCGTTTGAAGAAGGACATATCATAGCGCTCGGGAAACACCGAAGCAGGTAGATCATTCCAGAGCTTGCTGAGAGGGAGAAATGATCGCTGAAAGCGTATCGTCTTAGATTTGAACGCTTCCAGGTGATTTGGATGAACCCTGCTTCGTTGTTGAGTGGTATGGTGACAGAAAGGGGCCGCTGGTACCAAATCAAACAGTTCTTCACAGCACTTTCCGTGAAAGAGTCAGTAGAACACGCAGAGAGACCCAAAGTCTCTCCGTTGCTTCAACGACTCTAATCTATCCGCGAGACTGGAATCACCGACGATTCGAACTGCCCGTCTTTGTAGGGAGTCAAGTGGATCGAACTGGTATTTGGGGGCCCCTGCCCGGAGACGTAAGCAATACTCCACCTGCGGCCGGACCTGTGCTTTGTAAAGCACAAGACGATGACCTGGTGTGAAGTACTGCCTCGCTCTTTTCAGTACACCCACCATTTTTCTCGTTAATTTAGCTTTTTGCAGGCTAGGAGAATAATTATTACACATTTTTGTTGCAGGGTTTTGAAGCGAACATTTGTGTGAATATATAGACGGGTTAGTTATACTATAGTTACTTTTGCACATAGGAAAGTGAATAAATTTCGTCTTATCGGAATTTAAAATTAGTACATTATGATGAAGTCAATTATGCACAATATAAAGCCAAGCTGCGGTTTCCCGTGTAACTCGTTGCTGATTTTAGCGGTGCATATTGGCACAGTATCGTCGGCGTATGATAATATCTTGCCATTTTCTAATATAAATTAAGATTACATAAATTATTAATATAAATCGGAAACAATGTCGAATCGATAATAATTTCTTGAGGAATACCAAAACCAATATAATTACCAGTATTACTTACCAATACACTTTGCCCCACTCAGAAATCGACTCTAAGTCTTCACGCTCAGCACCACATTAACTTCTGCTACGCCGAGGCAGACTGACAAATAATGGTATCATCTATGAAAGCTACTGCGGGTTTCTAACGCGTCCGGTCAAACAATAAAACGCCATACGAAGTTCTCTAAGCTGGTCTACGTGATGGGATGGTTGATTGTATATACAAGCATGATAAGGATCCAAGGACACAAGGAGCTGGCACAGGCTACATCAAGTGCGCTAAAGAAGTTTCAGTTCCGGCAATCCACCTACCATTGAAGGCAGGAATAGGCACACCGTGGTAGATTTAGTCGGTAGGACCCGAGACTTTCCATCGTTACTCAGGTGAGTCCAACATACCCTCTGCGCTTTCCCTTTACCCGCAGAGAGAGATGCGTAAACCCACGTCAAAAACTACAACTCAAAAGCTACATTTACGAATTAATTAAACAGATTACTTGTGCTTGCGTTGTGAGAGAATATGACATAGACTTAATAAATAAAATAAAGAGTAATTCCCGCTCAAACCTAGCGTAATCCGTCTCTACAGTAGTGCTGTAGTATAGTGATGAAAAGTCTTCAAAGTTCCTTACTATGTGCGTAGCGCTGACTAACAGAAGAAACGTCTACCACCACAAAAATAAAACAAAGCTTGTTAATAATTATGAGGCTGTAAGCAAAGCCGTGTGTCTGTTAAAATAATTGTGTGTCTATTGTCAGCTGAGTGTCTGTTATAAATTAACAATGTAAAGGCGATGGTAACTAGTGTTTATCTAACATTTATTCTCCAGGCCTCCTCCAAACTTTAAACAGCCTCGATGGAAATTAAATGAAAATTCACTAAATAACAATAATAAAAACAGCACAGTTGTTTAAATAACGCAATCGTTTCAATTTAAAACCCATTATTTAAATCTTAGAACAGTTATTCTTAGCACGATGTTATTTGAATAATTTTACGACGTTGCAGTTTAAGGGTTGGTATTCATTGCGCGGAAAGAAGATGAGATGCCTTAAGCAAAGTGAGGCTTATTATTATAGTAATTTACTGTCCGTTAAGCTTTATTGAACATAATATCCCTGGATTTGCAAGGATCCATAGACTACGCCTACGGTAATTGCTTAAGTAAAACTATAGACAAAAACTACCTATAAGTGCGTGCGCTGTGTTTGTGACTACGTAAAGTATGTTTAACAACTACATTCGAATATAATTTAGCGCATCAATACCTCGCACCGTTTTCTCTTCGCCCATCTTTACATTTCTAAACACGAAGCGACACTAGAGGGCGTCGCTCTCCAAGGAGGTTTATCACTTAGTCAATATATTAAAGCATGCAACCTCCTTCGCTGCACAAACCCATAAACTAGCGGTCGCTGTCATGGAGATTTAATGCCACACTTTGAAGTTTGTGTCAATCATGACAGTATCAATTCATCTATTGTAAAAATTTTGTGTGCATATTTATAAGTAAGAATTTGAGTTAGAAAATATTAAATTATCTGTTCTTGTTGTACGGGGCTTATATAAGTCCAGTTAGAAAAAATTGTTTTAGTGAATTTCAAGATTTGGGAACGGTTGCAATATTGCATAATGCAAGCGCAAAATTGTTGTACGTGACAATACCCCACCTTTTTTACATCTGGTAGGTACCTATTTATACAGCGTGTTTCAAAATTATGTACTTTTAAACAACTCTTCTACCAACGAAGTCTATTATTACTGCGCCATACGCTTACAAACATCCACATAATTACACAACATACAAGTCAACTTTGAGGATTATAATGAATGAAATTATAAGTGAACCAAACGGGAATGACAAACTAATATTTATTAGATATCAAGGAATAATAAAGAAAGTACGTGATTGAAATAGGTATGAAAAAATATATGTAGAAATATTATACATAAATAGCTTAAGAAAATAATAAAACGAAAAATAGGTAATAAAATATTTAATATTGTCTTACGTTTACGCAAATTTTATATATTTTGTCGCGTTATTTATTTTAAATCACTATTTAATAAAAGTGTAGTAAAATAAACAACGCAACAAAATCCGTATCAAGTAGATTTTAGGTCCAGTAAGAAAATTGTATTGAAAAGTACATATATGTTTATCTCAATAAGTGCATTTTTATCTGCTTCGTTAACTTTTATTTCTGTAATGATGTTAAGATTTTTTTTTCGTACGGACAAAATGTGACCCGTAATAATAATAATAATAAGTAAACCCCTCTGTGACAGTCGTTATCTCATCATAAGACTAAGACTAACGCGATATCGGAGGGCACAGTACACTAGCTTTTAAACTATCACCTTCGCCTTGTGATATAAACAATGTATCACCAGGTTAAATAAAAGCGCACAAACCGCAGGGCAGCTTGTGGCGAGCTGAATGAGAGTGGCGACACTGCGGTCCTGAATGTCTCAGAAAGTTGGTTAGGGCCTCGTCCCCAGCTTGCCGTTACTGGGTGGTTGGGGTGGAACTACAAGAGTGCCCGTAGGACTGTCAACTCTGGCTTGCCTTGGTCGGCCGGTCAGAGGGATGCCGCTAGAACTATATGCTTGGGGGTGTAAGTGTCATTTTCAAGGGCATAACTAACCGTTCTGGGTCTCCGTTGTCACGAGACCCGTGATGGTGAAACCGGCGCCGCACCGCTCGACACCCCTAGCCACTCGCACCGGTGTTGCCCTCTGCTGCTGGCGTATATGCCTATAGTGGCTATTCAGGGGGCCCATCTAGTGAGTTGGCGAGTCACCGTCTGCCCATTGCATTGATGCTATTAGAGTATTCAGGGCAGACGCCATTTTTCATCCATAGTTAGCAATATATCGGTCCACCAGACACCCATACCCATAGCCCATATATTAAAATCCATACGTAGCAACAGTCCTATGCCTGCTGTGGCTAGTGCCGCTATAGGTGTTCCATCCTACCTTTGATTAAAACTCTCGAAGGGCCTCTTCACGTTGGACCTATGTCTCCGTATAAGCCTCCCAAAGGGCCAGGTATTTTCTAATATAATATGTTAGAAAGTACCTGGGATAAGAGTAACATAATAATAATTATTATTTATTCAACTTAAATTGGTACAAATTGATACAGAGCTTAGGTTACATTGTAAAGGTAATATATAAGGGGTGCCTGTGCTAGGGTAAACCTGTGCCACTGGTATTATACCTATATATATATATTATATATATTAAGAATGATGAGTCATGAGTTCGTATTATATACTTTGATTGCCTATAATATATAAGTTTTAATACGTAAATTGCAATTTTCAATCAAACCAGAGTTTCGAAATAAATTTTATTAAATGTGTTTAGTCTGAGACCCTAACAGGTTAGTTTTAATCAGAGAAAATCATTAGCTTTATTGTCATAACAACCAAAATTCAGTGCGCGTAGCTTATGAAAGGTAGCACGCCATGTAGTAATATTAAGTTTACATTTTACCTCTTCGCGAAATTGCAATTAGTGTTTGTAATTCTATACTAGGATCGCTAGTTACTAATCGAACACAACGTTCTACCCTTAGGTAAATTTTGTAAATTAATTGAATTAAAATCTCAGTAGTTAGGTATACGAAGCTTCATTGAACTTTCGTGGCATATTAAAGTATTTTCGAGGACAGTACATTTTGCAGTTGTTTAATAAGGCATTATATTATTATAAAATTAGTAATATCAGCCTTGTTTATAAACTGTCTTACAGTTCAACATGGGCCTCTTTTATTTTATGACGAGTTTTGCTATAGTCCACCGTGCTGTATCCCGAGTTGGCAGACTTGACATACGTTCGAGAACATTATGGAGAACTCTCAGACATGCGGATTTCCTCACGATGTTTTCCTTAACCTTTAAATCAGTTTTACATTGAAAAGTCAGAGGTGCTTGCGTCAGGTCAAATTTGAGACACCTGTGTGTCAGTCTACCGACCTCCAACTAGGCGATTGCTTATTATATTTATGGAAAATTTAGTCATCGATAAACAGTACACACACACTTGCACCTTATTTTATTCCTTTCTACAGACATTCGTTGTCTATAAAATATAAACATCAAAATAACTCGGCCAGGTTATTGAGGAAGCATATCCAATCTACTGTAGATGGAATCTTAATAATCTGTGGCATTTTTAAGAAGTTATCAAAAGAAGAATTATCTTTTCTTTTTACAAAGTTGGTTAATGAGCTGTTCATATCCTTTTATGACTACATGTAGTATGTAGTCATAAAAGTTGGTTACTATAGTTCTAATAACAACATATGATAAGTAGAACCTGCAAACCTACGTATTAGCGTATCCTTTGTTGAAATAGTAAATCCACATCACGGAATCAAAACACACTACCTATCTATGTCTCTACTACTATGTTCTACTAGGGACGCTCAGACGTCTCATTAGAAGATAGTGTATGTATCACCCGAAAAATCAATAATTATGATGATCGCACATCAGAGTGAATTCTGTCAGCTTCTCAATTTCTCTCTCTTCTCAATCAGGTTAGTTCTTCTGGTTAGTTATCAAGACACTAGAGAAGGCCAAAGGATACGTTTAATATAATTTATCCAGAAAACAAGCCAGGTCAGTAATGATAGTTTTTGATTTATTTTCAGCAATGGAAAAAATTCCAGCGCGTTACAAGGCAAAAAGCAAAAAATCTGCACCAAACGCTAAAGCCAAAACGGCAAAGAAACGCAAAAACGATGGTAACGATAATCCATTTTAAATTCTTCTGGTAAACATAACTTTGTAACTGAGTCCCATTTTGACGATACCGATCTATCTTATATCTCGTACTCATCCGTATGTTTTCAACTTTTCGACATAACTGCCCATAAGCATGTCTAATTAAAAACATCTCTTTTATGGATTTGAAACTACTACACCGTATATTTTATATGTATGGTTGTGCTTTGGATGTAAATAAAGACAAAAGAAATACCTACCGCCAAGTAAAGTCAAAATATGTTTAAAATCATTTTCATGTCGGCATATATATATAAAATAAAGATTGTTAAAGAAATAGCGGGATAAACGATATCATATTCAATCACTTAATTATTATGAATCAACGAAAATAGCTGACTATAGATATTTTACATACCCACTATAATATTTTAAAACAGATATGATTACTTCGTTATCTTTTCAGGACCAACTTGTTCAATGTTTTTAGCCGAGTTAACGAGGAAATTGGCATCTAAAAAGAAAATTGAAGATGAGCCTCCGAGAAATATAGTTCGTAAGTTGAAATAGTTTATAATAAGCTACAGCATAATACAAATTATAGAACAATACTCAGATTTCGATCTCGGTACATCGCAACCCGTTACAATAATATATTAAATAATCATACATAACATAGACTTACGCATGTCATGATCAGTCACATATCAACACTCATTTCCTTGGAGGATAATAGGCCTACGGTTTCATGCTGTATCCTGTTATTGAGAATTCCCTACTTAGAAAGCCTTCATGCTACCCAGCCATTACAATGCCATATGTCATCGTAAATGTTACAGAATAATATAATAAAGTTTTACTAATGAGCTTTATTAATTTAATCTCAACAAAATTGTTTTATAATTATTTTTTTTGCAGAAACTATAATAGACAGTATTACAAACGCTTTGCCAATAAAACTTTCGAGAAAATCTCCGCCAAAATGTGTATCGCCAACGCAAATAGAAACATTGCAAATTTACGCCCCGGAATTGTTACCAAATAATACGTTAAATATTCCTCCAGTAAAGATTTTCTCAAATGAATCAGAAACTGAAGACATTGTAAAGAATGAATCAGAATCAGTATCACATAAGCTTGGAGTCTTCCATGTGCCAAAAATGCCTGTTATTGACAGTGAGATATTAAAAATGGCTGCTCAAGAAAAGAAAATGAAACTACAAATGCAAGATGAAGGAGTGAATACTTCAACTGAGCATGACGTGGCCGCTGAGATAGCTAAACACGTAAACACGCTAAGGAAAATATCATTGATCGCTGAAGAATTTAATCAGAAAACTGGTAAATATATTATTAAGTTTGTCGCATATGAACCAGCTCATACATATTGAGTAATTATCTCGAATACTAAATTTGTTCTACTTCTATAAATTAGGATAGGATTCAAAATAATTTGGATACTTGATTTTACAATAATGAAGAAAAATGTCATTGCAATAGGGATACTATTGCAATGATATTTTTCTTTTGAACTGCTGCTTGGTATATTTGCAACTAATTGATACTCACATTGCAGCTAAAAACTTGAAAGAAATCGTTGATAGTGTTCAGGAAGATCTTATAAAGAAACTAGAACAAATTCAAACAGAACAGCATAGAGTAGTTACACAAAAACCAATCGAGATACGTGATGAAAATTTAAACTCTAATGATTGAAGAAAGAAGTATCTAACATAAAAAGAAAAATAATGACTTTTCTGAGCTATGTCACATTTTGACATAGTACTTAGTCAAAATGAAATTCAATATTTTTAGATAAAGAAAAATTCATTGTAAAAATTAAAATAAACAAAAATAAAATAGATCGATGTTTTCTTTCATATAGTTCTGAACGTGTGCTAAGTTTATCTATTTTAAAAAATTACCATCTGAATATTAAATAATCCGGTTTGTGAATTTTATGTAAACAAAAATAGAGCAACGTTAGTATATTTATATACTAACTATGCTCTATTTCTGCCGATATTTTAGAACTGGCAAGGCGTTGTGAGAGCCTATGTTTGATTTGATCAGAAAACGTTAATGATTGGTATAAATGGAGCCACCCGATGGAAGCACAAAAGATTCTATTAATACCGAGAATGGACAAAAAATTAAAGAGAACCACGCCCCGTCCAAACAAAAAATATCCGGTAAGAATTATATGTTTGTGGATATCTGCAGGTTATTATAATTCGTTAAAGCGTTTGCGTGTATATACCCCTAAATAATGTAGAGTATGCTGTGTCATATGCGTCAATGAACGATTGATTAAAATATTTAAAATTCCATTCTTTTTTGTATCTTCTAAGTACCTATATCCGTTGTGCTCTATATATTAACGCAAAATAAATAAAATAGATCAAGCATTGAGAAGAAGTGCGAGCAGACTCCCAAGAATTATTCGAGCGCCATCAAAGATGTATAAATCGACTAGCCTGTCGACCAGTTCACCTAAAAGCGGTACCACGTGCTACTCTGGTAAGTACTCTATTAAAATAAGCATTGTCTACATAGTATAAATAATAGTCATGCTCTTAAATATTAATACATAATATCATTCAAATTAAAAATCATTAGGAGTACTTAAACAGCCTAGATAAATATTAACCTAAATTTTTGTCATGGATGTGGACTTTATACTTTTGCACGATCTATGCAGTGTTTGTTTGATTCTTATCATTACTAATGATTAGTGGAGTTTTCTTGTCCAACCAGTTACGGCTGAATTTGGATCTTTACGACGTAAAGACTATTTATATTTAATACACAAAGGTTAGTCCTGAAATTAGTTGTGAAAGTGAGGTCAAAGTAAAATAAAAAATACAATAAATTATTTTCGTGATTTGAATTGTGAATGCCGGAAATAGCCCGTTTGCATTAGGTTACGCATTTGGTTAAACCGAATTCACAAACTAAATGTGTATTTTAATACTCGTTAGGTTGCCAAATGCATTGGCGTTTAACCGAAATATTCAAACCATTTTAGGCTGCATGAAATTTATTACTTATACGTTTAAGAACAAACAACTAAAAAAATAACATATTCATGTGGTCCTGCCGCGCTCTGTGGTGAAATGCTTTAATATGTAGAAACTGACAGTTGGCACGAACACTCATCGATTTAGAACCTGATACGGCCAACTCAATTATCATTATAATATTCATTAATATTAGTGGCTCACCGAAAACGAGTTTTGTCGGGATAAAGCTAATCGAAATACTTAACACAAATCAAGACTATGATTTATACTAAATGGCTAAATCAATGTCAATAAGGCTATACATAACAGGCCATCGTGTTTAACTTAATTTATAATTTTAGGTGACACCAACACCTGTCCGAGTAGGTTAACAGATCCTGTGAAGACCAAAAAGGATGATATCTGTACGTAATCGCACAATAAAGGCATGGTTTTCTTTTTGCCCGAAATAAAATATATAATACTTGTAATACTGTTAGTAGATAAATCAAGGCAAAGTCACATACCACGTCGAAAGTCGATAAGAGATGAGATGAAAGGAGTATTTCACTCAGTTCTAAGGAACCCAACATGTAGCACCAGCCATTATCTACCAGAAGATAGGAATGTGCAAAGAATCAATTTGATGATCAATCCAGGTGATACTAGACATAAATGAAACACACGAAGGCATACGAAAACATTTACTGTATTCCCGATTCTTCAAGAAGTAAAGTAGCTGCGCTTCTTTTATACATACTGGTCTGCTCGTATACCATATCTAAGAGGCCTGCCCTACGCAGGGACACAAAGAAAGCTTATTTTGCTGGTATCTATTACAGTATTGGCAATTCCTTAGCTGGCCTGTTCCAAATTTGAATAGAAATATTGCCTGCCGAGGTACAGCAATATTTCTATTCAATGCACACATTCTTGCATACACATGCCAATGTGGAAGGCTTTTCCTCGTTGGTCCAGTGGTAGTATATACGACTGCGGATCGTGAGGTTCGATTCCCGGGTCGGGCAAAGTGTTATTGGGTTTTTCTGTAAGGAAATTCTCAGTAGCAACTCGGGAGTCTGGAAATGTGGCCGTTAGATGGATATGGGCTCGCCCCCTATTACGTGGGACCAAAAACATAATTGGCGAAATGTGGGTGTGTCATACACCTCTGCTTACCCCTTCACGGATACAGACGTGAGTATGTATGTATAATTATTCATTTAAATAAATTTCCAATAATTTTAAATAAAAAATTCTGCACGGTGTAGTGGTTTATGTGATCGCCTCACCTTTGCCACTGCGCCGAGTGTTGTGGGTTCGAATCCCACACGGGACAAAACTTTGTGTGATCCACAAATGGTTGTGCCGAGTCTAGGTGTTGTTTGTGTCCGTTGTTTGAATGTTTGTAAAATCCCCCGCGTCACAGGATTTACTCCTTGAGCGGTAGTCGTTTTAAAATAAAACATAAAAGAATGATGTGATATTCCCTTTGCAAAAGGTTAATTAGTACTAGTAAATTAGTGGTGTTTAAGGACAATGCGATCACCATAAAGATGAAAATTGTGACTAGCAATTTTTTAAACTAAGAGCCTGATCATAAAACTGATTAATAGGAATAAAACTGATATCGTAAATAAACTGCCTGTTAAATAGTGTGCGACAGAAAGGCGTGGTCAGATTTAAGTTACATTTGCATGAGAATTACTGTCAGTGTTCATCGTTTATTACTAATCACTAATAAAAATATGCCTATTCCATCAACTCCCTCATCTTTATTTATACCATCTGATTTCTTTCTGAAGAAGAAGTCAAATTATTAAAAAGAATATTACACTACACATTTATTTATTAGGGAATGCCAAAATAATAAGAAGTAAATGTATACAAGCATAAATGTTCTCTCATACCATTTTCCACATGATATATTAGTCACTACATATTATAAAACAAAGTCCTCTGCCGCGTCTGTTCGTGATAAACTCAAAAACTACTGAACGGATTTTTATGTGGTTTTCATCGATAGACAGAGCGATTACTATAATAATTCAGATCGAAGACTATCTATTGTCGTACAATTTGATCATAAATCAGTAGTTACTTTGCAACGTTTACAACTTTAATATGACCACATCTTTCCATTGCACGCTGTATACCATCTGATTTCTTTCTCCGGCCAGCAATACAACTGCTTAAAGGTTATTGACAATCTTGGTTTAAAATATTGCCGTTAAAGGAATCTACCCACTACCCCGTCTCATACAATGACCGTGCTAGGAACGTGTCAGGCAAAAAAATAAGACTATGCCCACTAGACCGTTCCGTCACTGACCAGCAGTTCCTATAGCAGGGCGTATCGTGTTGCTTTTCGTGTCTGATACGTTTCTGGCACGGTCATGGTATGAGACGGTGTAGTGGACAGACCCCTTAATTTAAAGATCGTAAATACATCACAAGAGCCTGCTCGAAACATCCCGGCATGTATGAACATCTATAAATCGATTAGAAAAACGAATACTAGATTATTTCTTCATCGATTCACTTAGATTTTAGCTGCCGTGAACAGAAAGAGCAAACGTCGTCGGTGGTATCATCGAGACCAATACCAACCCTGGGACAGTTTTACCACCACGTTGACATTATCGATAATGACAGATTCAATGGTAAAGAAAATGACGAATAGCGTAGCTTTTAGAGTAATTACTAACGTAACCTAGATTTATAATATGTTATCCAGCGTGTGATAAAAATGTGTGGTAATACTAGGAGTCGAAACGTAGCAGGTAGATTTCTCGAGGATTCTGGCAACTGGGAACATATTTTTCGTTTGACTGTACTGTTTTTGGTTTAAACAATAGATTTTTGTATTTATTTATGAGTGGTCCCAGTTACCAAAAAAAAAAATATTAAAATTAAATAGATCCGGCAACTGGGACCGCGGTACGACTTAATTGCGGGCCCAGTAGCCGGAATCCTCGATTTCTCATAATTGTATATGTATAAACGGTATTTTAGGCATTTTTGTTCTTGATATAATTCATGATAATCAATACAGCGCTGTGAGAAAATCAATTACCAATAAAAAAAATATGTTCGCCTGTCAGAATAATTCAATTTTTCCTGATGGCTAGCCTAGTAAGTAGGAAGTTAGTAAAAGTTAGTAGAAATACTCAAGCTTAAATATTAAATTGTGAAAGGGGCATCATAGACCAAATTCTTATTCTTAAAACATACTTAATATTCTTTTATGTGTTCCTCGAGCCAAGTGACTTCGCACCAGATAGTCTCATCTATCTGTCACACAGTGTCCCCTGCATACTACGGGAGCTACCACTTACTCTGGCTAATCCTTTGTCTGGGCCTATCAACTAATAAGCACTAACCATTATGCTGAAAAGTTCATTACGACCTAAACGAATAATAGATTTTTGACTTTTACTTAAGTGGCAAATGTTCATCTATTGTGAATGACTTGAAAGCCATCAAATAAAATATCTGTAGAGGAAACCACACATTTTTCCGCAGCATACTATTTTAAATCTAGATTTTGGTAAACTCTTATATAATTATATGTAATATGGTATACATTTTACATATAATCCTAATTATAATTGAAGCAGTGATAAGTAGTTTCAAAATAGTAAGTTATATTTAAAGAACAAAATTTAATACACACATAGTAGGTTAAGTGAGTTTCACTTAACCTACTATGTGTGTAAATGTTGTTCATTTTGTATAGTTTAATTAATTTTATGGAATATAAAATGTATTAAACTTTTGTACTTACTTGTCTAAAGTAAACTAGTTAATGCAACATTTAATCACACATTTAATAAAAATATTTTTATTGAAATAATATTAATTAAAAATAGGCTGTTGCTGTTGTGTTTAAAATTATATTGCCGAGTCTCAAAAGGTTTGAAGATTTTATTATTTTATTCATATTAAAATGTCTGACAATATTAAGTAATTATTGCAATTACGATTGCGGGAATCAAAGTGAATGGAGCTCTACGCGCTTTTATGAACAGTCGAAATGTTTCCGAAAAGGCACGTTTGGCTGTTCATAGAGGCCTATTAAAGTTGGGTATGGCAAAAGAAGCATGAGAGTAGAATAAATGCTGTAGAAACGAGAGCGCTGAGAAATATATGTGATGTGACTCTGGAAGATAGAATAAGGAATAATGTGATTAGAGAGAGATGCGGCATGAAAGTAGATATAGTGACAAGAATAGAAAAGGGTATGTTAAGCTGGTTTGGACATATACAAAGAATGGACGAGGAAAGACTGACTAAGAAAGTTTATAAGGCTAGTGTGAATGGAACAGTCGCAAGAGGAAGACCTAGGCGAACGTTTCTTGATCAGATCGGAGGCGTTCTGGACAAAAGCCCGGTTAAGAGCACCTTGAACCGACGGGCGTGTATGAGGAATGTGATGAAAGTGAATGAAGCCAGAGAAGTGTGTCAGGATCGTAGCAAATGGAAATCCGTAGTCTCTGCCTACCCTTCTGGGAAACAGGCGTGAATCTATGTATGTATGTATGTATTAAGTAATTATTGTACAAAAAAATGAACAAAGCTTATTAAAAAATAATTGTATGTGTGAGTCTTAATACAGAACCTACAAAAATGCAGCGAGGTGTGTAAAGGGGCCTTTAAATTAAAAAACTTATAAGCTTTTTAAAACATTTCTATTCTCCTCATAGTACTTTTGTTTACAACAGATTGGTTTATGGAATTAAATTCTTCAACTCCGATGGCCACAATGGGGTCTAACTCAAGAAGCATAGACGATGAAGATGAAGATATAAGCAGTAGTCCTGAACGTTGTTTTAGTACTAGTAAGTAACTAAGTCTTACATATGATTATAATTTAAATCAGTCCGGATCTAAATCTAAATCTGTGAGTAGACAAGGAGATAATTATCTCAACATCTATCGTCTATTGTCGTCGTCGTCGTATCTATTGGTTACTTGTGAGTTAATGGACTTTGTATTCTGTGGAGGAGTAAGCTGCGATCCTGGCATATGTGTCCAGCTTTTATTTGTTTGTTAATTATATTATTTTTATTACTTTTATGCTGGCCATTCCAGGAAAATGCCTAACATTCTCTCTCTAATCGTCACATTTATATTTTCACTAAATATATTTTCAAATATTTGAGGATATTTATATTAAAATAAAAATCGACGTACATTATTTTTGATGCATCTTCAATCTTAACCGACATGAATATAAAAATGTAACAAAACATAAACGACCATCGCAGTTAATGATAAATAATATTTTAGTTACAGCACCCAGCTCTGCACAACAAGAACTGAAAAGAGCGACAGTGATAATGGGCGAAACAAATAAGACAATAAGCAATGCTAAAACGACCAATGTCAATGCGGCTATTTATTTGACTTCAGAAATGGAACTTCCTACGAGAGACAATGAATCTGGTAATATCACCTCAATTTGAGCCTTGTTCTTTTAAATAGTGTTACCCTATCAATGTAGTATTTGTTATATTTTACAATACAATGTCGTGCATGTAATTAGACTATAAATGTTATTATAAAAAGAGACACCTGACATTGCAATAAAAATGTGTAAGCCGCCAAGCAGATTTTGGAGATTCATACAATATTGTAATAGCTTAAGAACTATTGTACTCAGAATCACACTAATAAATAAGTTTGAAGTAATACTGTAACAAGATACATTAATAATTTTATCACTCAACCGCTATTAGCAATTATTAAGACCCAACCAAATATACTGGAAAAAAAAATATCTTTAGCGATAAATCAATACAATATTCAATATTAACGATAGCTACCGACTATCAGTAACAATTTTGATTATTCATTGAGTTTTTAAGGTTACCGCTCTATGAGTCCTGACAGCAATAAGAAATTAAAGATTGCTACCAATTTACAATTAGGAGGTCTTAAAATAACACCAGATGATACTTATTACATGGAGTTGACATCGACGGAAAGCTCAGGTAAATTGCGATCAACGGAACCCAACATGGATGGTAGCCCGGGTATGTTTCCGCACAGTTAAAATTTACAATATTCGTTATCTGATGCCCAAAAAGTCGCGACTCTGCTCACCAACATGCACACTACTGCAACAATTACCTTTTCGTTATTGGTCAGAGGAAGGAAAATCTAATATTCAATTATTAGTATATAACAATTAATTGCAATAACAATTTATTATATTTAGAGCTATATCTGAGAACAGGGTAATAATAAATCTACATATTTATTTCTTTTTCCACTTTACCTTACTTAGCGATTTGTTTTCATATAAATCAATCAGCTTGTAGTAGTCAATTACTGGATTTTAACCGTTTATTAATTTGTGACAAAATACCCGGCTTTCCATCGCCCGCGTGCAATATGTTTCAGCCGGCTTCCTCCTTTTTTCTCACATTAAAGTGATAACGTAGCAACCACTTTACCTTCTAGCAGTTTCTTAATATTATATGTATATATTTATTAAAAGAAGGCTCCTTTACCACCACAAATATAGTTTAAATTCATCTGCAGCAAACATAAATTGTGCACGCAACAGTGTTTATTTGCTGAAGTGCTAAAGTTATTTACTAGTTACTACTGTTGCAGAAAAGAATAACATTCTAAGAGACCAACCAACTGTTGTTTTGTGCAAATCACCAGAAACTGTTAAAGAACCTATTGGCGCCCTTGAAGTGCATCTACTTGACGCTAAAAAACCCGGTGTGTACTATAATTCGTTTTGTTTATAATTTTGTCTTCTTTGTTTGTAATGGATTTACTTTTATACAAAACAGTATAAACACATTTGAATTCTGCAGGACAAAAGTTTAAGACCAGCTTAATTAAAGAAGGAAAATGAAATAAACTCAAAAATTAAGTGTTTTAAGTAGGTAACCCGTTTAGCCATCCTACAAAACAGTGATTTATAGACAATATACTTTAAATCCGTGAAGAAATATCAATAATCCATGCTAAAAGGCGTAAAAACATATCTTCTTGCCAGGATGGGCCACGATTACGGACGTTCCTATCAAGCTCTTCCCACAAAAGTTCAATTGGATTCAAATCCGGGCTCTGAGGAGGCCACAGCATGTTTTTAACACCCTTTGTGCCTCTTCCTATTCTAAATAATAATTTTAAGCTATGCTTTGGATCATTATCTTGTTGGAAATTTAATCCATCTCCAATTAATCACAACCCGGAAGGAACGGCATTTTGTTCTAATATTTGTTTGCAGTGCTCCTTTTTCAAAATTCCTTCAATTCTGATCAAGTCGCCAATCTCTTGGCTAGCGAAGCAACCCCAGGTCATAATTGAACCATCAGCATGCTTGACTGTTGGGACTACACAGTCTGGCATCATCTTTTGTTGGGCGCTACGTCGAACATAAATTCTTCGTTTTGAACCAAGTAGTTCAAACTTGGATTTATCGGTCCAGAGAACTTTTTAAATCTTCTTCAGTCCAATCTCGATGGCCAAGAACTCACCGCATCCGTTTTATTGTGTTTTGTGGGCTTAACAGAGGCTTTTGAACGGCAACATGACCATACAACTAATTCTCTCTGTCTTTCAATCTCTCAATCGCCGTTTTACTGTAGTCAATGATAAAGATTTAACTCGGGTTTTATTCACTTCCGCGGTTTTCTGCTGCTGATAGGCGTCTATTTCGCTTGCTGGTAACAATTATTAAATTATCTTCACTAGATGTGGTATCTCTCGGCCTTCCCGAGCGTAGACGATCTTGATTACTGCCTGTCTCCCTGTATCGAGTTATTGTGCCATGAACACAAGTCTTTGATAACTTCAGTTATGAAGCAATCTCACGTTCGGATTTGCCTTCGTTATGTAAAACTACGATGGCAGAATGCACTTCACTACTTTTTTGGTGTGCTTTTCCCATTTTAAGACGTCTTGACTGTAGAAACCACAAGTTTAGACTAATTGAGTTTGTTTGTGAACAAACCCAAGAAATCTCAGGTATTTATAAGCCGGAAATATGTGTTTTCGGAAGCTAAATAATCCTAGTTATTGACCAATGCGAAACAAAATCAAAGTGATTAGTACACAGCATGTAGTAGTAGCATATAATAAAAAGATGACCATGACTCTACCACTTAGATCTTGCGTAGCGTTTGTCGGTGTTTGAAAACAATAGATGTTTATTGTCCAATAACTTGAAAGTGTACACAGCACGTAGTAGTAGCACATAATAAAAATATGACCACGACTCTACCACCTAGATCTTGCGTAGCGTTTGTCGGTGTTTGAAAACAATAGATGTTTATTGTCCAATAACTTGAAAGTAAACAAAAGAATGACTTCTTAAGATATTCGGTATTAACAATAGAATATGCAGATGTGCAATTTTTTTATTTATCTTACGGGTCTTTTATTACAATTAATAGATGATTACG
Source organism: Catocala fraxini (assembly GCA_930367265.1). NCBI lineage: Eukaryota > Metazoa > Arthropoda > Insecta > Lepidoptera > Erebidae > Catocala > Catocala fraxini. Next base: position 29,356,576 of record OV884028.1, on the reverse strand, counting down.
TTGTTTAAGTGCAGCTTTAAACTTTTGGCCGCCAGGGTATAAACATTCATATTTAGTAACAAGACCAGTTTAATCCACGGGCAGAAGTCTACAAAGAACTACGTATGTTATGGTATTCTGTAAAAGATAATAATACTTAAATTAAACAATTCCAAGCAGGTTCCGGTGTATCGGAATACCCACGTTTGAATTCGGATTTTAGTGCAAAGATATCAAGTCGTTTAAACGTGCCTTCGTACACCGAATGTCTCTCTGAAATACTACAGAAAACAACGAATTTTGAAAATATTGAAGGTATGACATTAATTTTTTAATAGTGTCCTCCAGACCGAATTTTGGTCACGGCGGCAAATCTTAACGGAGACTGGCCAACTGCGCAGAAATGTATAATAGTGCACAAGTGTGTGTGCAAACGCAATTGCACTCCCTGTTCCCTGACTCTTATGTTCCGATGGGGTGGTAACCTGGCACAACCAGATGGAGACCAGGCACAGGCCTAACGACCATACGTGATTTCTGAGGCACGGAGGTGTCTTACACCGACAACTTCCTAACTCCGGGCTGTTATTGAGTTTCTTAACAGAAAAACCCAATAAGTTTTTTTTGACTCGATCCAAGATTCAAATCCGAGACCTCATGCACTGCAGTCGCATTCACTTCCACTACGCCACGAGGACAGTTGCTTAAAGTGTTTATGGCTGGCGAGGAACGTAAGAGACGAATGTTGCTTATTTGTGAGTTGATATTTCTATGATACCCACCCTGCTAATGAGGGATGAACTGTTTGCTCACACTGATAGTTCCACTGGTTGGTCCTCACTAATGTCACAGAGCCGCGATAGCAAACTACGGTACACTGGGTCACTCCCGAAGTTATAGTCAGAGTAATTATACTAATTACATTTTAAAAAGGGATGTGCGGTCCGCACACCCTTTGTAACAAGATATAGGTATATAGATCAGTAACACTCGGTAACAAATTTAACTAACTATATTGATAGATAAAAAGATGATATAAATGGTAATGATATGCGTTTACAGATTATCGAACGCGGAATGGTATGTGAGACGTGGTACGTCCTTTGATAGGCAAACGTAAACGCAAACTGATTTAAATTACATATGTTTAAATAAAGTAATGAATGAAGTAGGTTGCTGACATGGCACAAAAAGTAATAAGTTCAATGTACGCTACGTGTAACGTGGCTCGTACACTTTGTATCTAAGCTATAACGATAGCAGCAAGCTTATCTTGCATGATTTGCACTTGGCGAACAGAAACGACCGTTACGAATTTTATGTAAGTTTCTACTATGTGTAGGTTTTGTGCGGCAGTCAAGCCAGCGTTTACCAGAAGTTTAGGATAATCAGGACTAACAGTATTACTTGCTTGCCGAAGCATGGGAGCACGTGAATATGTATAAAGTTCATGGATAAGTATTGGTTGTCTCTTGTGTCGATCCCCCTGCATCATGACCCTCATGTGATTCACTATATAAACTAGAATATGATGACACCTATCTATAGCATGTTCGTAGTTCGCAATAACATGACATGATTTAACTTCAAGTTTCAATTTTATCTTTTAGTATTTGAACCAATAACACCCAGCAGCACCGCTTGCACGGATCTTGAAATACCAGATAACCTATCAAACGGGTCTCCGTTTGATGAGTGTATAGCTTTAGAAGCTATGGATGAGCTTGGCATGATGAATGACCATTCCATTATGGACTGGAGTCGACATGACCGGCACCGGTCAAACGATTCCCTCAATTTTAATAAGACTGAAAGCAATGACACTGATCGGTGTTGCACCGAAACCAGTGATATTTTTAATTCAGGTATTTTTATGAATAAGTAACCTTTTTTGTTTTATAGGTTTGCGGTTTTGTTTTTGTATGAATGACTATCATAAAAATGTTGCTTGCATTACTTTCTATTGGAGAACCAGTATTGTATCTTGTGGTATGCCGCAAGCTTCGAACTTGGCAAATGCATAGTCATAATACAAAACACAATTTTAATTTGATCTTATATTTTGTACAAATAAGCAGGATTATCTTATTATATTTTGAGCTTAGTCTTAAATACTATATCTCAAATGAAAATCTGGCCCAGATCAGTAGATTCAATATATAAGTTATGATAAAAATACTTATGCTTTATCACGCTCATCATTTGCTTTTTAATATTAATATGCTAAGTTTATTATAAAAAGACATTAAAGCATTTAATTCGATTGTTACTTAATTAAGAACTTACTGACATTATTAATATTAAAAATGCGATAATCTCTTTCTCTGTTTGTCCTTTCTTTACGTCATCTCGTATTAGACAACAAATTATCAATATAATATGTATATATATTTATCAATTAAGCGTAAAATGTAATATAATGAATATTAAATATAAACTATAAAAATCTGATGTTTAACGTGGCGGAATCTTACATGTTTGCTTACGGTGATCAATTAACATTAAACTATTCTACGCGGTACGAAATTCACAAAATGTTATTCTCCAATTCCAATAAACAAAGCGTCGCGTCGTACGGCTGTGTTTTAATTAAACAACATAGGAACGTTGTGCGATTTGAGTGATAGTGCGTCATGTGACAGTCGGTGCTTCGGTAACACCAAGAAATAATAATATGTAAGTTAGATCTTCTTCTACTATATTTAAATTCTCTACAAGTTATTATAACTAGCCTATAATTATTTACTCTGGCGCTAATAGGATGATAGGATAAAGTTCTTTGTAGAAAATGTATCTCCGCGTTTCACAGTTCAATGTCAACTGATCACCTTTATGCATAATTTACTGTACCAATGGACCATGATTAACAATACTATCTTGTATTTATGGCATAAACTATTCTTATAGTAAACGTTCAAATAAAATTCTAAATTTATTTTAACATTTTAATTGGACTGGACAATAAGTTAGCGATGAAGTCAATGTTTAAATTTCAGTTGTTGATTTGAGTGTTAAGAAATATATGTTATCTTATAAATTAACATTACACCATAATCACAGTTCCAAATAGACGACTCGAGATAATAATAATATAGTCGAGTTTCATTGCAGTTCGATGCATTCATTCGTTTTGATAAGTTTAGTTACACATAGGACAAAGAGCATGCTGACCTTGAAACTTAGATTGAAGGTGATAAACATCAAATAATTCACCGAATACGATTGTTTTGCAGTGTACAATTGGCAGCCCCGCTATTACCCACGATACTACAATGATAGTCACGACTACACTTACCATTGTAAGAGATTCCAGAAATACAAAAGGTTTCCAAGCAACCGATACAAATGTAAGTGTATTTCTTTTCATAGCATTTAATTAACATATTATATATAAATGTATATAAAATACTAGGGATGAAAGCTTGATCGTTCAAAATTTGCTTTAAATCCTAAAGAATTCAAATAATGTTTAGAGGATATAATGTGTATTTTGCACCATTTACAATTTGAAAGCTTGGAATAATAGTAAAATCAATATCTTATATTGAGAACTTTGAGTTATTTTTGTTTGAATATATGACTCGGTTTTTGTAGAATGAGGTACATAAATGTGGTCCGTCTGTAATCACCGTCACAAACGTAGTTTTGAGCTTAACATGGACAAATAAATTATTTTCTTAAGAATATTTCATCATTTAGTACCGAATTCACTCCGAAGATGGCCTCGCCGGATCTCAATCCGGCGCATTTGTCGCAGGCGATGGAATTATATGTGGAAGAAGACTACTCAGCGTTGGACAACCTGGTCCACAAAGGTTCCAGCTAGGAACAGAAAATGTACGTATGTATGTATGTTTCTTATATGGGGGCCAGTCAGTGCAGACCGGTGACATTTCGACCCAGTGGGATCTTTTGTGTCGACACTCTCCCAATAACGACTGCCATAGATGTTCATGGCAGCCGGGCCCGACGGCTTAACGTGCTCTCCGAGGCACGGAGCAGGCGATAATTTTCAATCAATACGCTCATAATTTCGAAAAGTCATATAACTTCCGAAAGCCAGAGGTGCGCGACGTGGGTTCGAACCCGAGACCCTCTGCATTACAGTCTGTTAGTCTCCCCACTGAGCTATCGCTGCTGAAAATGTACGTAACAATATGGACGAAAGGGCTTTTATTTAACCAGTAAATTGGAGCTATGGCCGATGCCGTGGTTGTTAACTGGACATAGAAAGTTATTTTTTTCTAGTGCTTTGGCTTGGAATGCCATGAAACCTTACATGACAAATAAAACTGTTTTTTAACCTATCACATTTTTATATTTTCGTAATATCTTATGATCATACATATTATACATAAGTACACTTTACCAGAAACAAATCCATTCGTAGCTGATAAACAATCAATTTTAAGCGTTAAGGTGAATAAAATAAGGTTTTAAGTGGTGCGTACATGATGGCTCGTATCCGAGTCGGTAACAAATACACGTGTTAGTAACTGTATCAATAACTAGTATTATAATTATAGAAATATATATTTTTATACTGTATAATTGTATAAGTTTTATTCCACTTCCGGTGTTATTTAATTTGTAGTTATAACATAAAATACCTGATGTTAATAAATAGTTATTAATTATATAAAATATGCTAAGGCTTTATAATAATTGTAATCGTTGTTAACATTTTATAAGAAAGGCGCTCACACTACTTCCGGTTATGTCTTGTCAGTATAAAATACGCCCCTTCCGGTTTAATACCGTGTAGTGGGAAGTAGCATGAGCGCTTTTACGGCAGTTGAGTTCTAACCGTCGAAGTGTAAAGAAGTGAAGTTACAATGTAATATCTGTGAGCACAGCAATAAAGTAATTGTGAGTGAATATTATAACTGTTGTTTCAATTCCCCCTGGTCTATTATACACGGTACAAATGTAGCGGCTCGTGTCCGAGCCTTTGTCAAAGGGCATGTTCAACGCGGGGTACTTTTTTGCGCCTTGCACAGACAGCGTAGCAATTTATTTTTTTAAAGAGATGATAGCATGCGCATTGTAACTGGTAGACTACGATAATTGGTTCTGATTCAGTGGGCTGTTAACTTGCTTGCCACCTTTGTGCAAAGAGAATTTTAATTTTTCGTTTGTTACAAGTGTTTAATGTTACTAATTGGATGCATTGCTATTATTTTTTTACATATTTTCTTATGACGCGATAATAGCTTATTAATATAGTACTCTTCAAATATTGCAATAGGTATAATAGGTATAATGATTCAAATAAGCGGTTTTTTTCTATTTGATGAATTTTTAGATACCACCCGCAATCTCGCCTGCCTGTTAGTCATATTTTCTACATTCATATAATTTTAAGGTATTTATTAAGTAAAAGTAACTGTTTTTCATCATATAGCTACATATAAAAAACAAGTTATTTTGTACAGTTGGCCAAAAATGTGGTCTACCCCCCTACGGTTGAGGTTCATTTGAACGGCATGAAACAACAAGGTCGATTTCTCCTTGCAATTATATTGTGACAGTTACCATTGCTCTCTTTATATTATTATTTACGTCATGCCATGTGTTAAGTTAGAAAAGTCAACGCGATAATTAATTTGATCTCACAAAAACTTTTGTCAAAAATGGTAGACCACTTTCTTGGCCGACTGTATTTCATATTGATGTGAAGAAAGGACTTACTAGTATTACTGAAGTTATAGTTTATTTGACAACTAGAGAATAAGTAGGTAATGTCCGTAATTCTGTTTGTTTATTTCTAATATGAATATATTGCATTTTAGTCCACGTGCTGCAGTACCTGCAGCGCTCCGTCGTATGGGAAGACGTTGACGTACAGACAAATATACACCTATGCCAGGATACAGGTTTTAATAATATATTATCTTAACTTCTAAATATTGACTGCACGTATGGCATAGTGATTTAAGTGGTCGCCTCGCCACTGCCACTGCGCCGAGTGTTGTGGGTTCGAATCCCACACGGGGCAAACCTTTGTGTGATCCACAAATGCCTGTTCCGAGTCTGGGTGTTCTTTGTGTCCGTTATTTTAATGTTTCTTCTGCGACACAGGATTAAATATCAATTCGGGAGTAGTAATTTTTTATAAATAAGAAAAAAATAATTGTGTAAAGCATTTACCTAATTTTATTTCGTGTTCTTATGGCCGTCATCACTACCGTTCCAAAAACATGCCTTTTAAACTTCACTGATTGCTAATCGTCATGCAGAGTGAATTGTGTCAAAGAATCGACGTTAATTAGGTTATATAGTTTTATAAATACCTAAGTGATTATTGTATATAATAAGACTATTCTAAAGCATCGTAGCAAATATAAATCCGTCATTACTGAATACTCCTTCAGGAACAGGTGTGTTATGTATTCTGGATGTTGTAGTCCTCACTCAAATATATCGTATATCAAATTTTATGCATTACGATAGTCTCAAATAAAATCATAGGAGTTATTTTAATTTAATAATTGCTGTATGAAATAAAATGTCATGCTTCTATTTAATACGTACTGTCAGCGATTGAAATTAATTGGCAATGTCTGTGTGCCCTGGCGAATAAAGTCTTGGTGCCTTCAAGACGTGAGAGAATATATGTCTTCTAGATAATCGTACGTCATCATTGAGCATATTGTCGCTTAACCAAAGATGAGACTGTACTTAAAAGCGAGTTCATCGTTAATTAAACTCATTAGCGGACAGACATCGATTAGCTTTCTATAAATAATTATCAAAATATACTAGCTGAACAGAGCTAGTATACACCAATAAGAGAATATTTGAACAGTGGAAACTAAGATTAAGAAGCATTATATGTGCATTTTGAAATGTTTATTCCATACTAAACATATTAGCGGGGATTAAACCGCTAATGACCACCGTTTTATAAACCTCCTCCGTATTTCGTAGAATCAGAGCAATAAGTCCACTATGCTGATACTATGTAGGTACCTTTAATTCTTTAAAATTAATGAACCCTGAAGGACTACGGACTACCACACGGACAATTTCCTCGGATTGAATGCTACGTACAACTTGCCTGCTTAAGTACTTCCCCTCATAAATCTTTGGAACTATTTTCTTCGTGGAATTGGGACACAGTTTTGCTTTTAGGTACAGATAGCGAGCTGAAGGAAAAAATATCCACGGCAATCTCTGCTAACGGATCTTGGCACTCCATTGATAAATTTGACAAGGGTAATTATTTCAATATTTTTATTTATATGCTCTGATAGCGTAGTGGAAAGTAGTTTGACTGCTGTGATAATTAGCAAAAATCGATTCTATACTTTCCACAGGCTAAACTTCGAGGTCCCCAACTAAAGTGTTTTTTAAATTGTTTAATTTCTACTTATTTGCTTTACCAGTAAAAGCCAAATTTTTTTTGTGTGTATTTTTAATCTAGCTTTTGCCCTATTCTCAGCATTGAACTCTCAACAGCAGAAACAGAAACAAACAAAGCATAATATCGCGAACATATCCTACCCTTCCATGTTTCCTTTCTATTACAACTCAAGTAAGCAGCCTTCTGTGGTATATTCACTTATGTCTTCGTTATTTTATTTTATTTTAATTTTTATTTTATTTGGGCACAAACAGATACAATTTGTAAATAATTAATGTTCATATTAACTACACTTATCCAAAGCAGTTTCCACATATAAATATACAGTAGCGCGAAAAAATATTTGAAGTTATAAGTAAAAATAACAAATGCACAAGTAATTAGCGTAACAACAGAACAACAAATAAAAAATAGTATTTTAAAAAGAAGTACATTACTAGGAACAGAGTTACAAAGTTATATTATTTAATTCAGTTTCACAAAGCAGGAGCAAGACAGGCATGGATAGATTTCTTGAATTTCGATAAGGAGTGGAACACATCAATGGAATTGTTCAGATATTAATAAGATTATTAAACGAGCGGCAGGATCTTATTATAAAGGAATTCCTTCTATAATTGTTATGTAGAATGCATATGTTAATCTCTAGGAATACAGTACATTTAAGATCTTATATACCTACGTAGGTGTAATAATGTAGGAAAAAGTTGTTATTATGTAATAATAGTAGCAGATTATTTTGGTTTCTATCCCCTTGGTCCCAAAGCATAAGTTTGCAATTAAGTATGCGTGTGCTGAGGTTCTGGGTTGTCTGGATCCAAAGTCCATACGTTGTCTTTATATGCTTAAACATATATGTGGTGAAATGTAGATGTAATGCTCCTCTGTCTACCCTTTCGGGGATATATACAGTGCGAGTCTTCATTATTGCACATATTAAAATAAGGCAATAATGCAAATTTTTTTTTTTATCTTAAAATCTTTTTCTTTTACGATTACTTCATGTTACAGAAAAAAAATCTTCGGTGAAAAAACCAGAAGCGAATTCTTGTGCCGAATTTGCCAGCAAGAATTTAAAAAAGCCTAGTTGCGTCGTCAATCATGTAACGAAAAGTTGCCAACACGACGGTAATATACATATGTATAAATTAGGTAATTTCACCCACACGCAACGTACACCACCATCACACAACCGTTATCATTGAGTGTACTCTTTGCTTTCACCAACCAGCTACTTTAATTTTACCTGTCGGAAATAGAATTGCGTGTGTTTTACAAATAGATTAATAAATACTAGATTTTGCACTAGAATAATAATAATACACTAGAATTTCATAATGATTCGACTAGTTAAAGCGTAACAAACATACTCATACTTGAATTTATAATATTAGTTAGGATGTCCTCCCTAGATTTCGTTAGCTATAGATAATGTCATGCTTGTCAAGAATGTTGTTTGATCTGATCTCTTCGCATTACCAATCTTTTCCACTTGGAAAAGACAGAAAACGTCCCAAAGAACATCCTCTATTCGACGTGTGATGACGTGTGTGTGTGTGTGTGACGCGAAGTGTCTTCCTTAACGCTAGTTGACTCTTTGATTTGTTTTGATGGAGTCGAAGTAGCATCTCTTTTTTTTAAAGAGCAGATCTCTCATCTTTGCTTTTAGAAGCAATTGTAACCAACCTTTAATGATTTGATATACTACAACTTTTATGAGGCCATGGGGCTTATATGTATGATGACCTTGCTGAAACTGCTTTTTGACTTTAACAAAAGGTATAGAGCCTAAAGAAATAGCGACGTCAACAAGTCTAGTGGATCTGGTGGACGACATTAAGATGTTGGAGCAATGTGCAGGTATAAGAATAATATATGTTTGGTTGCACTCTTAATGACATAAAAAGGCCTGAATGCTGTTTTGATCAGGCAACTCAGCGCTTTTGTTTTTTGTTATGACGTAGCTTGTTTTTACCAAGCGTGTCCGTACACGCTTGAATTGCGCGGCAGGGCCGTCTCTGGCCTGGCCCGTATTCTTTTGGCCTGGCCCATGTATGATAAAATATTGATAAGAAATTCAATCCATAAACTAAGTTGAATTTAGAATTTAATTATATTTTTTATATAAGTTATAATAAACTTTATCATATTATATATTAATCTTCAGAAATATTTTACAGAGACAGACGACCTGCCAATATCTGTGATGGACCAGGTCACGAATACGCTCGTAGAGATGAGCCCAGTGTGGATGCCAGTAATACAATCCAGAGAAGCGTACACGCAATCCGTCGAATGCAGTAATGCAGGTACAGCATTTAAACCTTTAGTTTCAAGCGAGAAAAAGATCGAATTACCATAAATTAAAAACAAAATCCTGCTACACGAATCTTAAATGTGAACAACCCGATGGATCGGCTTGCACGAAGAAGTACCACCGCTTATTTATTTTTTTAAATACATACCTCACCCGTTAGGAATAAATCTTGTGTCGCGGGGGACTTTACAAACATTCAAATAAGGGACACAAAGAACACCCAGTCTCGGAACATCCATTTGTAGATCACATAAAGTTTTGTACTATCTGAAATTCGAACCCAAAACACTCGGTGCAGTGGCAGTAGCGAGGCGACCAATTAAACCACTATGCCATCACTACAGTCTTACAGAACACATGCGTCAGAATATACCACTGAAACTGTTTTACCTTTGCCTTCTTACCTATCCCGTGCTATTCCTTTCATTATATCTTCAATCACCATCAGACGAACCGTATGCTATCTTGCCACCCACAGAACAAACAAATATTCTCTATTGTGTGCTGCCACCTATGCTGTATAAAAACATATTAAGAAAACATTCGATCTTACCTTTAAATATGTACAGTTGAAGCGCTAGTATTCTACAAATAATAATAAATATGAATCAACAGACAAAAACACCCCGACAGGAAACGAAAAGTTATGGATCGTACAAATTTAATAACGTATGGTAATTGAAACCAATAACGCGTATTCTCAGTGGCAAGATGACCATTTCTACACCAATTCGATTATGTCTTACAATACATGACATTTTGTATATGACTCACAAAATATTGTCATCCTGTCAAAATTTTGCCAATTGTACATTTGACTTTACTTCGAGTCCAAGAGGGTCTCTTGGACTGTTTCGATTTTATGATAATGTAACTATCAGAATGGATAGTTAGATTTTAAATGCTTACCTAAGCAGCCCTGTGAGAACCCCATCAGCAACACTGCCGGATATAATTTCTTCTTATTATTCCTCCAATCGTTAAGCTTTGATTATATGTTTTTTATTATTCATAACAGCAACACTAGCCGACGCACTATTACGGGACAGCGTTACGACAGAGACAAATCCCGTAGACACCAATAACATCACATTTTACAAACCTTGCTTGGGCACAGGTAAGTTTAATAGAAACAAGTCTAACCTCAGTAATATGCAGTGCCTAATAATAATATCAGGCCTGTATTAAGCTGTCCCACTGCTGCGCACGTGCCTCTTCTCAGTGTGAGAAGGGTTAGGCCATAAACCAACATGCTGGCGCAGAACGGATTGGCAGCATATCTTCGAGAATATTATAAAGAACTCTGTACTCTTAGACATGCAGGTTTCCTCTCGATGTTATCCTTCTGTGACTTAACCAAATATTTAATATAAATAACTGCTTGATCAGAGAGTTCCTCTGCATCCTAGACCAGCTACGAAATTAATCCAGGATCCTCACATCTCCAATACTCCTGCTGGAGCCTGCTCCCATGCCTGGGCTTTATTTTACTTCTCTGGACACGCTTTAGCACCGAGTTTATGATTTTATCTGATTATTGAACCATACCGCGGTGATTTGGAGAATATTTGTTCCCCTTTTTTCTAATGTATTTATTCGACCGAAATTATGATTATTTAAATACTTTCTAACCATTGGTAGAAAGTATTTAAATAATCATAACATCATCATTGTATCTTTCTCACTATTAGTGAGAGAAAAATTTGATAAAACTTATCTTTATACTACTATTTACTTGCCTCTTACTTATTTGAATTATCGTACTAGTAAAATCAGCGACCATTGACAGATCAATCAATCCTTCACTCATACTGTCTCAATATCAGAAGATATTTTTATAAATCAGATGTCATCAATTCATTCTGATGTTATATGCTTTTATTCTCAGAGTTGACTCACCTGGTACCAGCGTCAACAAAACCACATCATCTATCAATGTTTTGTATGATGCAACTAACGAAAACTGCAACTACGTCGACGACACTATCACGAGAAAAATTACTACCTTCCAGTAATCATAACATAAATATTTTATTATTAGTCACTTGATAAAAAGGGCTATAAATGTTTTATTGGACAAGCACTAGTATAGACATCTTAGGGCCTTTTGAGAGGAACTCTCTTAATACAGCCAACGGTGGGTAAAACTTTGCTCACCGCAGGAATACACAAGATTGTTTGGCTGCAATCTTCTACACCTTGTCCAGTTTTTGTCTGGAATGGGTATGGAACCCACAATACTCGAAGCAGTAGCAGGGCCGAGGCGCCCAGTTAAAGCACTACGACGTTGAGAAGTCAATAAAATAGATGCTTGATTTAATTGTGACATAGCTGCCTGAACGTTTGACTGTTTTAAATTGAAAGTATTCACGATTTTTACATGTTTGTGTATGAAGTTTCATACACCTTATCGATTTGTTTACTTGGTTTATAGGCTCACCGAAAAAGTCCGCAGCATCAGTCGAGATGGTCTCCCTCAGTGTTACTACATCGCATCACACGTTTGGCGATATTACTACTAGCATTATATCAGGTAATTTGTTTAAATTTTTTTCTTAATGTTGCTATAAGATAGTATACCTAATTTAGCTATTATATACCTACCTCATTTATAAACTACTATTCATTTCTACTTATACAAATCTTATCTTATGTGGGGGCCAGTCAGTGCAGACCGGCGACACTTCGACCCAGTGGGATCTTTTGTGTCGACACTCCCAATAACGTCTGCCATAGATGTTCATGGCAGCCGGGACCGACGGCTTAACGTGCTCTCCGAGGCATGGAGTAGGCGATAATTATCAATCGATACGCACATAATTTCGAACTGACCCTCTGCATTACAATCTGTCGGTCTCCCCACTAAGCTATCGCTGCTCTGCTTATACATAACTAAAGTTACATAAAATGATTATAAAAATATTTAATCATCTACTACTTTTATCTTCTATCACTCCTCACTACCTCACAATCATATCCTCTGATCTGAATATTGCAACACTATTTTTATATATATTTTAGCCCAATACATATATATCTACTGACTAGAAATACAATAAATTAAAATATTCATCCTGATGTGTGTGTTAGCATATGTGCAGGGCACTCACATACCTTACCCCGACAGCAACGGACACATTACATCAAATAACCATCACCACCCTTCTGTTTATTTCCCAAGACACGAAGTTGAAAATAAAATAAAAGGCATTTTTACTTTTGTGTAAGATTTCAGTGTCATTCACAAAATAAAATCGCAGATGCATTAATTCACTACACGATGCGTTTTCACTAAATTTCTCGCTTATGGTGACTTAAAACTAATGATTAAATATTGATTGCACACACCGTTGATAACTTGCTTCATTCATCATCATCGTCTCAGCACACACTGCTGGACATAGGCCTCCCCAAGGTTTGCTTGTTTATTCAACACCAAAAGTTTATTCGAGAAAATAACTGACCTATTGTATTAAGGTCATGGCACTCAAAGTGTGGTATCACTTATTCTACTAGCAAGAGAAAGAAAAATTACTAGCATTTAATTTTAAAATATAGCTGTTATAAACCACACTTGTCACTTGTCACTTGACTTATATTATTAACTTTTACTTATATTATTGACGTCGCAGTCATATCAACATATTTATAAAAAGCAATTACATAATTAGATGTTTTCAAGCTTCTTGCGACTTTAAGCCTTTAAATATAATTATATTAGAAAAATTAAAGATTTCGTTTCAGATTCTGCCACAAAACTCAATGAGACACTAGAAAATGGATGCCAAACAGAAAAAGAAGAATCATTCAATATTCCAGGTAACGTTTTCGTTCTACGTTATTACTTAAGTAGAATAGTATGCACTTAGATTTTTAAATATATAGGTACACTACAATATATTATTATACTATTATTAGGAATCAAGAGTGAAATTGTTTAAAAAAAAAGAAAATAGCAACGACACTTTTATTTTCTAGTGATTATTTAAATACACAAAATGCTTATTCTAACTTTAATAAAATACACAAGTTAATGAAATCAGTTAAATTTAATACAAACGACTAGTGAGCAGTAAATAATTTTAAAGGTTATAAAATTACGAGAGCACCCGACAATGATCAAATAGTACGTCCGTTCCGCACGCTGTCCGTTGAGAAAAAGAGGCCCCACTGCGCGTCGAACTCGATTTTATAGCTTGCTCAGTCGACCGTGACGTTATTCTTTAACGTCGCATTCCGCAACCAACACTATAATATATATCAAATATATTATAGGGTTTGATAATATAGTTGTTTAAAAAGATACTATTGAGCAATATTTTTTTATAAATTATTACTTTTGCTAAATTGTTTATCGCTGTGTAAATATTATAGCATAAAATAAAAATAGTTATAATATTATAAGACACTTTATAAACGATATATTTTGGTAAGCATTTATAATTTTCCGTTCTAGTGGTGGTACTATAATGACAGCATTATCACGTCACTCATGCCGCTGCGCACGGCAACACTATAGAATTATTTGATATAAACTAACAATATTTATACAAAAGTAGTATATAAGTTGCGACTTCTATATAAGTCGCATGTCCGGCCTCTCATGGAGTACTACAGTCATGTCTGAGCAGGAGCACCAAAATACCAGCTTGATCCTTTTGACGCGGTACAGAGACGAGCCTTGAGAATTGTCGATAAGCCCAAACTGACAGACGGTATTGAGCCACTAAGTCTCAGACGGGACTTTGTCTCCCTTTGTGTGTTGTACCGCTTATCTATTGGATTGTGTTCTCATGAGTTGTTTGAGATGATGCTCTCAGCTACTTTTATCATCGCACCCGCCATCGGCAGGGATTTAATTCTCACACCTTACAACCTAATTGGTGCCGCACCAAACGGTTCCAAAGGATTTTTCTACCGCGGACGCTCAGGTTGTGGAATGAACTCCCTGCCCAGGTTTTCCCACAAGACTACAGTATGGGGTTCTTCAAAAAGGACGTTAGAAGGTTTTTCAAGGTCGGCAACGCGCAAGTGATGCCTCTGGCGACCATAAGCTACGGTGACCACTTACCATCAGGTGGGCCGTAAGCTTGTTTGGCACTTTAGAAGTAGAAAAAAAGTTATTTATTAAACTATCCTAATAGGCTTTTTTTGTTACAGGGCCTGCTCACGGTATCAAAATAGAAGACCGACAATTAGAAGAAATCTATTGCCAAACACAAATAAAAGGAATCGTCTCAATCACGGGTAATAATTTACTCTATGTAACAATAGCTACAATAAATAAAATTGAAGTGACTGTTTGTAATGCCAAAATAACAGCGTTTTACTAAATGCACATGAACGTAGACAGGGTACTTAAAAAAAAATTTATTATCTGCCTGTTTTTCCCGGCTAATCTCTGAAACGGCTGTACCGATTTTGAAGAGATTTTTTGCTAGTAGATAGCTGATGTTATACGTAGTAAGTTGGGCTACTTTTATTTTAGAAAAGAATAGGTGGCCGCGGCAATGAAATAAAACTTTTTTGGTAGATTCCACGCCGAAAAAGTCGCGTCGCGCTAGATTTTTTATATTTTCAATCATTTTAAAGCTTTCCACATAATGTGAATACAAGATAAAATGTATTACGCTAGGTACCTACTTGTACTTACTTATATAATCATTTTAACGTATACCTAGTTAAATATGATTGAATGTGCTTTTAAACAAGTGAGAAACGGCAATGAATTGCCGTAAATCTTAGAGTTCGAAAAATGGTTCAAGTAAATTTAATATACAAAGGTCACTTGATACCACGTGACCTTGAGGTCAGAGGTCAAAGGTCATAGGTCATAGTCATTTCGGCAGTATATCGACTATGCTGAATGGCGTTGACCGCGAGTCTCTAGCTCTTAAGGTTCTTGAGTTGTATAACAGACGGACGGACAAAGCTGTCGTATAAGAGTTTTCGAACTCTAAAAAATATTAATAATAATACGCGACGCATGCTGCGCTATAAAAGGATTTGTCTACTTCCAGCTAAACTAAGCGGTTACTAGTAAGGTGCAATGTCTGCACGGATGGCGTAGTGGTCGCCTCGCCACTGCTATTACGCCGAGTGTGGTGGGTTCCAATCCCATACGAGACAAAACTTTGTGTCATCCACAAATTGTTGTTTCGAGTCTGGGTGTTCTTTGTGTCCATTGCCTGAATGTTTGTAAAGCGGGCGCTTTACAAACATTCACACACTATTTATACATAGTGCGAGAGCTGTCTTTTCAAAAAAGAAATAATATGCTGAAGAAACTAACTAGTAAATAGCTAGCTAGTAAGTTAGCATAAGCATAAGATACACGACGTGACACTACATTGTCTACTCATTTTTGCACTGTACTTCAACGTTTTCACTCTATCTCTAGCAAACTATAATAATCGTGAATTAACCTCTCTCCACCTTTCCTTTAAAGGCTATCACGGATAATCCACATCTCATTTACTTTAAACCACCGATATTTGCTTGCGTTTTTGCTTGAAAAGTTCGAAATATATTTTTATAAAAGGACAACTCTCGCACTATGAATAATTCCTGTGTCACGGTGGACATTCAAACAACGGACATAAATAACACCCAGACTCAGGACAACCATTTGTAGATCACATAAATTTTTGTGCCGTGTGGGGACCGAACACACAACACTCGGCGCGGCGGCCAGTGGCGAGACGACCACTCATACCATTAAGCCATCGCGTCGATATGTTTGTTGTTCTGTAACAAACATAACACTTTATTTTCAGAGATGGACACTCAAATGTCCAAGACCACGTCTACGGAGAACGTGTATAGGGTGAATGTGGTGACCTCATTGCCGTCACTCGAACAGAAAATATCCACATACGTATCAGGTATGTTATAAAGAGTAAAGATTTCCATTTCTGTTTGTAACTCAAAAACTTTTGTACTGATTTTAATAATTATTTCACCATTAGAAAAGTACGTTATTTAAAAGTAACATAGACTATGAAATTTCGGGACTAGCCATAAGAGCATAGCAGTAAGCATAAACGTGATACGGGAAGTCACGAGAACCAGCTAGTTATAAAATAAATATGAAAGCTTATTTCACGAAACAACCGAGTTACAGATCGACTTATTTATTTACATAATAAAGATATTATGACACAGACATATTATGCTTTATCTGAAAGAAAAGAAAGAAAGAAAGATTTATTTTTTATTCTGGCTCACAAAAGGGCACCCCCAAAACATAAAGAAAAAAACATAAAAAATAAAATACATAAATAAGGCCGAATAATATGTAATAAAACTAGAAAAATAAAACAAACACTAAGCACTATAATTTAATTTCGTTTCTGTTCACTGGCACACACACCTTCCGTTTAACTTAACGGAAACCATAGAATATATGACGGAAACTGCCTCCCATGAAGTCAAGGCTAGTATTGTCAGTGAACAGCGATACAACAATAATCTATTGAATTATGTACATATCTAAATATAAGTATGACTTAAGTTTTAAAAGTAATATGAAAGTGTGTGCCCCATCAGTGCCGAAATTTGGACATCGCTCAGCGTACGTTGCGATTGTTAAATCGCAACACTGGTTTTCTGCGAAATCCAATTTTGACATTATACACCGTTCCTGTAGCATGAAAAATATGTACCTATAATATTCTATATAAACATAATTCTCATAATTTTCAAGAAAGGCCATTCGATATCTCATAAATTAATATTATCTCTTTAAGGTTGGCTGTTAAACGATTTTACAAAAGGTAATGAACAGTTTACAAAAACGTCTACAATAAAATAATTGCAAGCATATATTACGTTCACTAACGCTTACGAGCCTGCGCACACATTCGTGCGTGCACATTTACAATGCAGCATACACATAACAGCAACACTTATAAGAAGCTCACTTGTGTGTGATGAAACGCAAACCACTTTGACCTCAAGATAAATCTAATTATTGTCAGAGATTTACTCGAGTGACTTGTAACATTAAGTTAAGCTCATTTCTGTATTACAGATTGCATTTTGTTGGATGGCGTGGGGAAGGAGAATGATTCTATACAAACACAACCGCAGCTACCAAAACTAGTGATGACAGGTACAGTAATGACAAGATACCTATTCCGTGTTTATTGAAGAATGAGATAGGAGTTTATCCGCCATAAGTGGGATGCTAATGAAATTGATATTAAACGTTTGTCTAATTTTTATTAACCTTATAAAATAAGCTTAATTTATGAGCAATATGGTACCAGACCTCTGCAATGTGAACTTAGTTTCTAATGCAATCATTGACAGTAAATTAATTTTATTGTCTTAATATAATGTGTGTATGTATCTATTTGTCAGGTTAATAACAAAGAGTTTATTTCATTTCAGGGCCAAAAATAGTATCAATTTCATCTAAACTGCTTACAGAAAAAGCTATATCCAGTACAGGTAATGATATCAAAATATTTTAATTTAAATCTTATGTTAATTATTTCATTACGACGATTTGCTAATGAAGTACGATTGCTAATGTAGATTACAGTTCGCTTTAGACGAAAGTTATAATCATTGAGTGTATGGGAGTTCTTTGTGTCGGTTGTTTGAATGTTTGTAAAGTCCCTCGTAACCCAGGAATGATTCCTAGAGCGGGAGTTGTCTTTTTTAGCTGAATAAAAAAACTAACTAATGTATGTTCAACAGATATTGGACGTAGCCACCAGCATATAGGAGCAATGCGCGGTAAGATACATTAATGTTAAGCTTATTCTTTATCATACTAGTGTAATTTTCTTCACGTGTATAGTGAGCTTATAATTTTCCATGACACAATACTCCCAATCCTATCCTTGCCTGGTGTGGTCAAGTAACAGCACAGAGATATATATCTGCTCTGTAGGTCACGTTATGACCAAATACACCAAGGTACATTACGCATTTATATATCCGAATCCTAATCCTAACTATAATATTATAAATGCGAATGTAAGTTTTTGTTTGTTTATTACGTTTTCACGCCTTAACTACTCGACCGATCATCATGAAATTTCGTATACACGTTGTCAGTGTGTACCACTGTGTGTACACAAAAGGACATAGGGAACCTTTATCCAGAAAAAAGTAGTAGTTGTGTAGTGTTCTCGAAGGATAAAAATGTATTGACATAACCTACAAGCATAGCCTATTAATACGAGCGAATCCGCGGGCAAAATCTAGTATATAATATAAATGCGTACTGTATGTGAGGGACAGAGTAAGGAAATAAATATATTTCCATTATTAAGTTTTCGTATTGTTTTATGGTTGTAACTTGATAAGATTTATATAAAGACTGGACTAGCAATGGAACTACCGTAGATCTTTGAAGGTTACAGAGGGTTATGATCGCTACGTTTTAAAAAAAAATACTATGAAGTTTCACTTTTTTTATGACCGAGCAAAAATATTTTTACTAAAAGCGAGTCCTATTAATTAAGTCTTAAGATATCTCTGAAGATTAATTTTCTGTAGCTGTGTCTCCATTAGATGAAGTGCTTTCTCGTCTGCGTATTACGTTTAACTGTTTTAAAGATTAACGAAATATGCCCTGAGTGATTTTATTCATGATTATGTCCCAGTTTAGTTAAATAGGACCCTTGGCTATTTATTTTTATTGCATCAATGTAGAATTAATGTCGAGAATTTTAGCTTTACCTTTTCGACATTATTTCTATATTGATGTTAAAACATACCAAGATATCATCTTCACATGACTATATCCTTAGAAAGAGAAACAGCAATTAGTAGTAATGTAACTTAACATACATGAGCTGTTTAAAGAAAATGTATTCTTATAAACTTAAAATATAGAAAAATTTTTTTTTAATTAAGCTATGCTTTTGATAAAAGCTCGTTACATGATTGCACTATTCCAGAATAAATATAGCTTATTAGTTCTGTCTGAAAGTGGTGCCCATAGACGAGAAGGTGAAAGGAAGTCGTTTCGCTTAGTATGGACATGTTATGCGAAGAGGTGATACATATGTAGGTAAGCAAGTGATGGATATGAGGGTAGAGGGAAGAAAAGGTAGAGGAAGGTCAAGGAAAAAATGGCTAGACTGTATGATGTATGATAAATGATCAGATGACGGGTGACAGAAGTATGGAATGGAAGGACATACTGCGCCGACTCCAAATAAATTGGGACCAGGGCAAGAGGATGATGAGTTGTCTACTCCCGTTTTCTTTTGAATATGTATGTAAGTACCTATATCTATTTTGTGCGGTTTGGCGTGTGCCGATTTGTATAGTAAAAAGAACATTGCATTAACGGATCGGTTACGGAATAAAATCGAAATAAGTCTAAACCGATCACCACACGTGTGTAGTGATAAATCTTAAAGCTATGAGGTATTTGATGACCACTGCGGTTGCCAGGTACCAACGACTTGCGCGTGATAGCGCATGGCGTTTTGACTACTGTGCGATAGCAGTGCTTGAAGTATTAAAGTCCTTACTTAAACCATTAGAAGCTGCCTTTACGTTATTTTATAATGCTGAGTAAAGTCTTCAGCCAATCATTTAAACATTACATTCTGGTTTTATGTCAACCAACCAAAAAGGGAAATTATAACAAAATTGAAATGAAATATTTATATATTATGTATTATAAAAAATCCTCTATCGCCTGTTTTGACTTAAAAACTGTACGTCTTATAGTAGATAAATAGATATTTGCTTGTCACTAACAGATGTGTCAACCAGCCATAAATCAATACCGGCGCAGAGTGCTCAATTGACGGCGTTTAGCCAGCTGGTGAAGCCCACGATAACATGTGGTAAGAAAGATTATTAATCTTTACATCTAACCTTCAGATTTCTGTGTTACTACTATCGGTATACCAATTTTATGTTAGAAAATTAATAATTACATAATGTAAGGGTAATCAGCAGTGTTCTTGTTGTAGATGGTCAAATAAAATAACTTGATAGTATATGTGGATATAATATATTCTCTGGTACCAGTAACAAATAAAATAAATACATATTGATCTGCGACCTACTGAGTGGTTGTGGGGCACTTGCACCTAGCTATATAAAACTAAAGTGTCAGCAGTGTCGCTACACATAACACTATTATCGTAAAACTCTCACCGCTTTGTAGTAATTTTAATAGTCCGATATGTATTTACTGAACTCTCTACATGAAAAAAAAATCATTGCTATATTTACTCGATGCAGGTTTGTTTGTTTCGTCAAACAAGACAAAGATAGCAAGATATGTCTAATTTATAGTGCGTTTCAAATACGAAGTCCCATTTGACAGATGATCGTTGAACAGCGATAGTGAAGACTCGGATTCAATCGAGACATCACGAAATCGAATACCGATTAACTTTCCAAACAAACTGTAATCGTGGGTTTAGAATCGAGACAAAAATGATAGATACAGAAAAACAAAAAAGGAGTCCATCTACGTTTGAAGAATAGAAAAGTCAAAGCTATAATAACTTGTTTCATTGTAAAAAAGAAATCTGCACTTATCCTTGATTAATTCCTAGTATCACATACTTACTCCATACTTAGTATAAGGGTGAAATAAATGTGGTATAACAGATTTTGATTTTCAAGACGACTACTCTTTAAAAACGATGGGATATTTTAACCATACAATATTACCACATAATATCGCATCCTCAAATCCATTTTTAGATAAATGAAATAATTTAGGGGATTGCAGAATGGGATTTAAGGTACGTTGCAACGTAATAATAATAAATACCAAATACAAATTTACAAAGTATTTCTCGGACAATTGTTTTACCTCGAATTAGTTCGATTTTATCCGATTCATATTGTCGCGTCACTTTGACTTAAAGTAAAAAAATTACCCTAGTGCGTGGTACCCATGGTATTGTAGCAAAATGTTATTTTATTTTGATGTTTAAATTATTTGAGACTAATATCAATAGAAATTATTAGTTGATTATGTTTGTGAAACAATGACATCATGTTTTGTATAGACAGGTACAATTTTTTTTTGTTGCGTAGTCGTTGATGGACGAGCCTGCTACCCACCTGATAGTAAGCGAGAACACATCGCTGTGTTTTCTTAGCGTTACAGAAGCAATGGCAAAAAAACACAACCAAGTCGCTGCCTACCGGAAGGAAAAGGGAAATGGAGTAGGATGGGGTTTGGGAAGGGAAGGGTGATTGGGCCTCCGGCGCTCACCAGCACCATAAGTAATGATTGTTTATTTTAGCAATTTATATGAAATGTGCAGAGTTACGCGCTATGAAGTGTCAAAAGGGACTTCGTATTTGAAATAGACTATAGTAGATGGATAATACAAGTAAATCTTATTATATATTACGGTAAATGCCTACGGGCGCGATGGAGAAAATATAGGTTGCGGTAACGCGTTACTTTTTGAGAATATAATTGAATTTCATGAGTGTATCTTTTAGTAAATGTAAAGGTATCCAATAATTGAAATACTATGACGTCAAAATAAGCTCATTCAGGTCAGGTATAATATCATATTATTATATATCAAGGTGCATTGCTGATCATTATCTAAAAATCCTTTGCACATACAGTCCTGGATGGACTTAGTAATTAGAATTAGTGCGGCTCTGTCCACGTGAGTTAAGTTTAAATTGTTTCTGTTACAGTAGCAGTCCCGTGTACAAACTTTAACGTGTATACTGAAACAAAATTTACTTCAATACATGAACTAAACTCATCCATTGAGAAAATCGGTAATTATATCCTTTTCTTAAACTAAAGTAGTAATTTCAAATGCTGTTTGTAAGCTCTTGGTTTAGATTCTCAAATCAGGCTAGCAAAATGCTATTAAGTTTTTAGTTGAAAAAACTGTCTTTAGAAAGTTGGCAGTACTGTCCACACCTGTGCCTTGGAAAGCACGTAAAGCCTGTGCCTGATCTATCTTTTTTCGTAATGGATTGTCGTTCCATCGGATTATGAGAGTGAAGGAAAAGAGAGTGCAGTTGTTTGCGCACATACTTGGGCCCTAAAATATCGCCTCTCAGTTGGTCAGTATCCTACCCTATCCTGTACTAAACACAATAGACGATCTATTATGTTCATATGTGATACATCGGACAGTTTGTTAAAATTATCCCCCCCGAGCGAAAGTCAGCCTTGAGAACATTATTATATTTATTTCTCTAGACTTTTATAATTTCTCATTATTCTGCTATAGTAAATCGCTATTGCAGGTTCACCACTGAAGCACCAGGAACTAACCAAGTCGATAGTCGAAGGTGCCACTCAAATGTCTGCTTACTTCACGGACAAGCAGGACGCCAGCGTAAATTTAAGTGAGTGTTCATTTTAACGGACGATTTTGTTTATTTTTTCACAAATGGATTACCGAGTTAACTGTCGTACAACATATTTGACTGCACGGATGTCGTAGTGGTTTAAGTGGTCGCCTCGCCACTGCAACTAAGCCGAGTGTTGGGGGTTCGAATCCCACAAGGGACATGGGTATTCTTTGTGTGCGTTATTTGTTTTTCTTTTAGCACCTGTCATCACAGGGTTTTCTTGTTACTCTGTCAGAGACGGAGCCTACTCTTTACAAAAGTGAGGCAGTTATCCCATCAAAGAGGCAGCTGTTCCTCCTAATCTACATTTATTTTATTTATACATGTGCCCTGAAAGGGTTTCTATTATATTACTAAAACCTATTCACGCTCATTCCAGTCCTCTAGTACCATTCTAGTTCTCGCATTTATGCCTCTCGTAATTTCATTCTATCTTTGTGTCCGTTGTTTGAATGTCAATGAATTATTCCTATAGTTTGACCAAAACCGCTGTACTGCACCTTAGGTATGTATGCGGCGAGACGTGGGGAGAACGCAGGCTAACAGGCCGCTGTCATTCGTCAACGCTCATGGCAATCCGTCCCGTCTCGCCGCGCACATACCTAAGGCGCGGTACAATGGTTTTGGTCAAACTATAGTGCCGGAGTTGTCATTTAGAAGAATAAAAGTTATCTTTATAAGAATAATTCTAACTGATGATTCTGTGTATTTGTTGTCTTACAACACATTTAGTTGTTTTACAAAACAACTCTGTTATGTATCACTTAAAAGCATTCAGTTGAATTGACACAACGTTTAAAAAAATCACTACCTAAGTTTAGATGTAATGAAGAAGGATTGTTCCGAGTCTGGGTGTTCTTTGTGTCTGTTGTTTGAATGATTGTAAAGTCGTCCGTGACATCGACTAGGTATATATTCATGTAAATACGAATGTATATTTCTTTGTACCGCATAGCTTATATTCACCCTATTCCGAAGAAACTAGCGTGAATTGTACTTGAATAATATTCGACGGAAAAGATCTATACATTTTTTACTTTCCAAAAATTGCAACACTAGACAAAAGCTATACCTTGACTCGAAGATCTATTCCACTTTGATTACCTGGGTGATCATAAGCGACAATTTGGTGTCCAATTATCAACTGTGTATAACCTAAGTGAAATAGTAATTTGAATGAAGTCGACTATGAGTGTTCATAGTCGACTTCATTCCACCACCGAAACCACTACGCCATTTGTGCAGTCAATATGAACGTAGAAATATAATGTTTACTTTGTTGACAGTCTACCCGTCACACAATTCGACGACAACAAGCACGTACGTGGGAGTAGAATCCAAATCGATCTGGGCAACTCCCTCGCATATTTCTAGCAGAAGAGGCAACAGCAGCAAAATGGATGCAGAAGTACAGTATGAAGAGACAATAGGGCCTAATGGTAAGATTTTTACACCTGACATAAGCCAACGTAAAGGACAAAGACGTAAGAAAACTTACCATACCAAAAATATGCGCGTAATCCTACCTAATGTTATTAATGCGAATGTGAGTTTGTTTATTCGGCATTCACGCCTTAATTACTCGACCGATCATCATTATGTTTACCATATATGCGGTACAGAAAAGGGCATGAATTACCTTTTAACCAGAAAAAAGTTGTCCCCGAGGGAGTAAAGCCGCGGTCAAAAGCTAGTTATTTAAAAAGAAAATAAGTGATACATCTCTTGTAATTATACATCTACTCCAAATATATAAAATATCGGATACAATATACCCAGACTGAGTCTGGGTATAAGACTATCTGGGGAGATATGAAAGTAATTTTTTTGTATATCTGCTGTAAACCATCTGCTTAGAAAACAGGTCTCTGTTTTCTAATGCACCAAACTTACCTTATCTCATATTAAACGATAAGCTAGTTCAATTGCTTGGAATAGCAGTGGAATCAAACACTAGCAATATCGCGGGCTACCTTAGGTTAACTACCCTTCAATAACATTAATTATTTATCAACTGAAGATTTTCTCGGGTTTAAAATACGTTTATTTTATAGATAAATCTTATCTGAAAATAAATTTGGAGAATGGATATAGTTTAGTCTAGAAATATTGTCGAATTTAATCCCAAGCTATCTGATATTTGAAATCATAAGCCTTATTATAAAAATGTTTAAATTTCAATCCACAATGCAATTACTCTCCAAAAATATTATGCAATGACTAACAAGCATATCATTTAATGACATCTGCTAGTTAAGGAATTTATTTCGTCACTACATATTATAGAATAAAGTCGCCCGCCGCGTCTGTCTGCCCGTCTATTTGTTCGTGATAAACTCAAAAACTACTTAACGTATTTTCATGCGGTTTTCACCAATAGAAAGACTGATTTATGAGGAAGGTTCAAAGAATTATAAAAATTACAGTATCCTTTTTGGTTCTCACTATTAATGAAGTATGTTATAAACATTTACATTAATTGCGCCGTCACTTTTAACCACCATGGTTCAATTGTATCGGAGCACGCAAATAATTCTCATATTTAAAGAAACATTTATTGAACTTGCAGACTCGACAATCGTTTGTCCTGCCAATCTATATAAAACACATTGCACGTAATTAAATTAAATATCAAAACGTCAATCAATTCTCTTCATATAAAAATACCATTTAAATTTTCGACTTTAATTCCTGCCGATTTATCGCACATTTTCGCTCATACAAACCTTTCCTGATAATTACAATCACAATACCCTATAAATTTTGATTCCCTTGAGTAGTGGAGTATGCCGTACCTTTTTTTTACGTTAACTAAGAACTCACAGTTTCAAGAGACTGTAGACTTGAGTATACCGTTTTAATTTCAACTCTATATCTCCACACGTTCCCGAGATAAAGGGTCTTGACAGACAGACGGACAACAAAGTGATCCTATAAGGATTCCGTTTTTTGCTTTTAAGGTACGGAACCCTAAAAACAGCCATATCGGTCGAGCCGTTCTTAAGTAATGCTCCATCATACATTATTTATATAGATATGACAAGCTATATACAAACATAATTAATGTAAGGCAGAGAATCGCGAGATCCTTGCCTGGAAACTAGTTTTACCTCAATCTACCACTCGACACTGTAGCAGAATTCAAAGTTTGCACTTGAAAACTTTTCCGTCTACGACAGTGTACTATCAGAGCTAAATTCTTCCAAGTATTTGCTAACCCTAAAATGAGCTTAGCGTCTGTATATTTTTACGCGCATCACGCAAAAACTACTCCACGAAATTGAATGTAGTTGCCAGAGTTGCATTGCTGGAGGTCTAACTTTAAATCTAATGTATGTTTAATACGCCGCCTAGAAATTAAGTATTATGTCTGTAGATCAGCTTCTTCTTACATGCAAAAAAAGAAAGATATGGATAGGTACCTACTTTCAAATACCAAGCATACGAATTCGCTAGTCCAAAAAAATTATAGTCACAAAACGCTGTGTTATATTATTATTTAGTTACGATAGCAATACATTAGCCTTTCGACAGAATAAACAAAAAACCGTTGAATCATTATGTGGCATTTGTATTAGAGGTTATGGATTAAATAACACACTGTACAAATACTTTAAACTATTTATTATACTTTGACACAAGGAAGTTTTATATGTCCGTTCACTTACAGCTCACAACAAGAAGTGATAGACAGCAGTGTTGCTAAGCTTTTTATAGCTTATCAAACTGTAAATGATTTGACAACTATTTATATTGTATGATGTTATATTATACAATTACTAAGGTGTATTTATTCTAAATAGTTAAATATAATAATTATTTATTATTGCATGTATAAATGT
This sequence comes from Catocala fraxini, assembly GCA_930367265.1. NCBI lineage: Eukaryota > Metazoa > Arthropoda > Insecta > Lepidoptera > Erebidae > Catocala > Catocala fraxini. Next base: position 29,329,740 of record OV884028.1, on the reverse strand, counting down.
ATATAATTCAACAGTTTGATGGCACGGATATTATCTACGTGAACTATAACATTCCGTAAACAAAGTCATACATGTTGTACAGCCATAAATTATGGAGATAGAAACAGAAGGAGAGAAGACAAATACACAGTAGTCTCACATCAGGCTAGCAAAATGCTATTAAGTTTTTAGTTAAAAATCCTCAAAAAAAAGGTGTGTACAATATCGCCAACTTCCTAAACGCAGCTAGCGTTTAGAAAGTTGGCGGTATTGTACACACCTTTTTCCTTGATGGATTGCCGTTTCATCGGACTATGAGAGTAAAGGAAAAAAGAGTGCTGTTGTTTGCGCACATACTTGTGCCCTAAAATATCGCTTTTCAGTTGGTCAGTATCCTACCCTATCCTGTACTAAACACAATAGACGATCTATTGTTATGTTCATATGTGATACATCGGACAGTTTGTTAAGATTGTCCCCCGCGAGAGAAAGTCAGCCTTGAGAACATAATTATATTTATTTCTCTCGACTTTTATAATATCTCATTATTCTGCTATTGTAAATTTCCATTGCAGGTTCACTACTGAAGCACCAAGAACTAACCAAGTCGACAGTCGAAGGTGCCACTCAAATGCCTGCTTACTTCAAGCATAAACAGGACGCCATGGTAAACTTAAGTGAGTGTTCATTTTAACGGACAATTCTGTGTATTTTGTCGCAAATGGATTACCGAGTTAAGTGTCGTACAACACATTTGACTGACCGGATGTCGTAGTGGTTTAAGTGGTCGCCTCGCCATTGCAACTAAGCGGAGTGCTGCGGGTTCGAATCCCACAAGGGGAAAAAAATTGTGTGATCCACAAATGGTTCTGCCGAGCCTGGGTGTTCTTTGTGTCCGTTGTTTGAATGTCAATGAATTATTTCTAGTGCGGGCGCTGTCATTTATAAGAATAAAAGTTATCTTTATAAGAATAATTCCAACTGATGATTCTGTGTATTTTTCGCAATTGAATTACTGAGTTAACTGTCTTACAACACATTTAGTTGTTTCACAAAACAACTCTGTTATGTATCACTTAAAAGCATTTAGTTGAATTGACACAACGTTTAAAAAAATCGCTACCTAAGTTTAAATGTAATGCAGAAGGGTTGTTCCGAGTCTGGGTGTTCTTTGTGTCCGTTGTTTGAATGTCTGTAAAGTCCTCCGTAACATCGACTGTATATTCATGTAAATACGAATGTATATTTCTTTGTACCGCATAGCTTATATTCACCCTATTCCGAAGAAACTAGCGTGAATTGTACTTGAATAATATTCGACGGAAAAGATCTATACATTTTTTACTTTCCAAAAATTGCAACACCAGACAATACCTATACCTTGACTCGAAGATCTATTCCACTTTGATCACCTGGGTGATCATAAGCGACAATTTAATGTCCAATGATCAACTGTGTGTAACCTAAGTGAAATAGTAATTTGAATGAAGTCGACTATGAACACTCATAGTCGACTTCATTCCACCACCGAAACCACTACGCCATTTGTGTAGTCAATATGAACGTAAAACTATAATGTTTACTTTGTTGACAGTCTACCCGTCACACAATTCGACGACAACAAGCACGTACGTGGGACTAGAATCCAAATCGATCTGGGCAACTCCCTCGCATATTTCTAGCAGAAGAGGCAACAGCAGCAAAATGGATGCAGAAGCACAGTATGAAGAGACAATAGAGCCTAATAGTAAGATTTTTACACCTGACATAAGCCAACGTATAGGACAAAGACGTAAGATAACTTACCATACCAAAAATATGCGCGTAATCCTACCTAATGTTATTAATGCGAATGTGTGTTTGTTTATTCAGCTTTCACGCCTTAATTACTCGACCGATCATCATTATGTTTTGCATATATGGTACAGAAAAGGACATGAATTACCTTTTAACCAGAAAAAAGTTGTCCCCGAGGGAGTAAAGCCGCGGTCAAAAGCTAGTTATTTAAAAAGAAAATAAATTATACATCTCTTGTTATTATACATCTACTCCAAATAAATAAAATATCGGATACAATATACCCAGACTTTGAGTCTGGGTTTACGACTATCTGGGGATATGAAAGTAAAATTTTTGTCTGCTTAGAAAACAGGTCTCCGTTATCTAATGCACCAAACTCACCTTATCCCATATTAAACGATAAGCTAGTTCAATTGCTTGGAACAGCAGGCAATCAAACACTAGCAATATCGCGGGCTACCTTAGGTTAACTACACTTCAATAACATTAATCATTTATCAACTGAAGATCATTTTCTCAGGTTTACAATATACTCATTTTATAGATAAATCTTATCTGGAAAAATCTGTTGTATGTTTAATACGTCGCCTAGAAACTAAGTATTATCTATGTAGATCAGCTTCTTCTTACATGCAAAAAAAGAAAGATATAGATAGGTACCTACTTCCAAATTCCAAGCGTACGAATTCGCTAGTCCAAAAAAATTATAGTCACAAAACGCTGTGTTATTATTAAGTTACGAGAGCAATACATTAGTCTTTCGACAGAATAAACAAAAAACCGTTGAATTATTATGTGGCGTTTGTTGGCACGGATACTATCTACGTGAACTATAACATTGCGTATACAAAGACATACATGTTGTACAGCCATAAATTATGAAGATAGAAACAGAAGGAGAGAACAAAAATATATAGTAGTCTCACATCAGGCTAGCAAAATGCTATTGAGTTTTTAGTTAAAAATCCTCAATCCTGTCAATAACTGGTTCTTAAAGGTGCTTTTGGGCACTGGAACGTACAGCGGCTTTCACTATATACCGGAAGGTTGGTGAGTGGGAACGCTATATCATAAAATTGAGTAGCCTGTAGAGGAAGGGTCTGTCCTCTGCGAGCGAAAGTCAGCCTTGAGAACATTATTATATTTATTTCACTCGACTTTTATAATTTCTCATTATTCTGCTATTGTAAATCTCCATTGTAGATTCACCACTGAAGCACCAAGAACTAACCAACTCGACAGTCGAAAGTGCCACGCAAATGTCCACTTACTTCATGGACAAGCAGGACGCCAGCGTAAACTTAAGTGAGTGTTCATTTTAACGGACGATTCTGTGTATTTTCTCACAAATGGATTACCGTGTTAACTGTCGTACAACACATTTGACTGCACGGATGTCGTAGTGGTTTAAGTGGTCGCCTCGCCACTGCAACTAAGCGGAGTGTTGCGGGTTCGAAACCCACAAGGGACAAAAATTTGTGTGATCCTCAAATGGTAATGCCGAGCCTGGGTGTTCTTTGTGTCCGTTGTTTGAATGTCAATGAATTATTTCTAGTGCGGGCGCTGTCGTTTATTAGAATATAAGTTATCTTTATAACAATAATTCCAACTGATGTTTTTGTTGTTTTACAAAACAACTCTGTTATGTATCACTGAAAAGCGTTCAACTAGATTGACACAACGACTAACACCCATTACCCAAGTTTAGACGTAATGTAAAATTAATTATGTCCAGTCGCCTAGGTAAGGTTTGGTGCATAGCAGCTATGATAAAATAATTACTATTACGAAGTAAGTAATGTATGTAAGAAGTATGTAATATCACTACTTTCACTTGAGGTAGGGTCATCATCACTCATGTTACTTGTTTCATTTCAATACATTTTGACGAACGACTTTATGTTGCGGACACCATTAATGTTGTGATGATACATGGCAGCTATGAGCGACAAAATTCAGAACTAAAATCTGATACAACAATCTGATCTTTCTTTTACGCTGTTTTACATAACTTCTTATGGTTGACCCACTGCATTTTAATAAAAGCAGTAAAAGCAGTGCTCAGTAGTTATATAAAACCGCTAAATGTCGTTCAGCTGCTTTACATGAGGGTACTGTTTTGTCAAATTGCTAATTATACATTCCGTCTTCGACATCAACATGTAAATATGTATGTTTGTATATTTCTTTATACCGCATAGTTTCCATTTACCCAATTTTACAGAAACTTGCGTAAATTGTACTCCAAAAATATTTGTCGAAAAAGATCTATAAATTTTTTACTTTCCAAAAATTGCAACAACAGACTTAAACTATACCTTGGCTCGAAAATGTATTCCACTTTGATCACCTGGGTGATATCATCTGGGTGATCATAAGCGACAATTTGGTGTCCAATGATCAACTGCGTATAACCTAAGTGAAATAATAATTTGAATGAAGTCGACTATGAACACTCATAGTCGACTTCATTCCACCACCGAAACCACTACGCCATTTGTGTAGTCAATATGAACGTAAAACTATAATGTTTACTTTGTTGACAGTCTACCCGTCACACAATTCGACGACAACAAGCACGTACGTGGGACTAGAATCCAAATCGATCTGGGCAACTCCCTCGCATATTTCTAGCAGAAGAGGCAACAGCAGCAAAATGGATGCAGAAACACAGTATGAAGAGACAATGAAACCTAATAGTAAGTTTGTTACACTTCAAATAAACCTACGTAAAGACGTAGATATTTTAACAGACAAATATTATTTTACTTATTCCTAACTGATGCGATAAATGCGAATGCGAAGTTGTTTGTTTGTTACGATTTCTCGCTTTAACTACTCTACCGATCATCATTATGTTTTGCATATACGTTGTCAGTGGTACAGAAAAGGACATGCAATACCTTTTATCCAGAAAAATGTTCTGTTCCCGAGCGAGCGAAACTGCATTCAAAAGCTAGTTATTTATAAATAAGATAAGTTATACATCTCTTATTATACATACATCTACTCTAAAAATAAAATATCGGATACAATATACCTAGACCCATAACGACATCTGAGGATGTGAAAGTACAATCTTTGTATCTATATCTGCTGTAAACCGTCTGCTTAGAAAACAGATCTCTGTTTTCTAATGCACCATATATTATAGTCTCAAAATGCTGTGTTATATTAAATTATTATTTAGCTTTGAGAGCAATACATAAGTCTTCCGACATAATAAACAAAAAAACCGTTGAATTATGATGTATCGTTTGTTGGCACGGATACTATCTATGTGAACTTTAACATGTCGTTAACAAAGGCATATATGATATTAAAGCATAAATTACGACGATGGAAACAGAAGGGGAGAAGACATTTGTCTTCTCTATTTATTCATACTCTATAGTAGTCTCACATCGTCTATATTCTTAAAGAGTTAGGCAGAGGAAATTTCACTCGTATTGGAACAGCTATGCTATTCAGGTCGCACGAACTAAATAACAAACAAATAGGCACAGGTTTCTTGACAAAAAAGCCCAATGACAGTTTGCTTGACCCTGAAATCAAATTCAAGATCTCATGCACAAAAATCGCAGTCTATATTATTCCTTATGTATCTTCATCAATACGTGATATGTGTGAATTGCTTTTCCAAATCTCAAATAGATTGAAAAGCTTAGAAGGCTTGGCAAAAAAATACATACCGTGTTGTCGCTACACATGGCCCTTAAACTATAAAATGCATAAGTAACTGTAAATTTGTTTGCTAAAATTACAGTGCAAAACATATAAACGAAAACGACATACAAAATAAAAAATGCATGGGGTTAGTTAGCTTTATTCGCATTGCTTGTTTTTGTAAATACCAAGATTATTCATATATATAAATGTTACACAACAATACAGCTCTAATAACCAACAACCACAGTTGCGACGTAAACCGAAATGATTTTCACTAATTACTTTAAAAGCCACTTCACATATTTGCTACTAAGTTACATTTATTACGGTTGCTCGTTTCAAGCACCCTGTTATAAGTAGAAGAAAAATGGCAAGATCTTTAATTTAGTAATATTTAAGAAGGCAATCGTTAAATTTAATATGTAATTTGATATTCGGATCGGGGTATAAATATAGGTACTTAAAATATTGAAAATATATTTCTTGTCCCGACGTTTGAACAAAAAACTTTGTGAAATAATTAAATGCTCCTCATACATCAAATATTTTTTGTTAGTCGAAGTAAATATGATAAGAGTATAATATCTTATACACGGGCCGAAAGGTTTCATTTGATAGATCATCCCTTGATTTATTGTCTTTCTATTGAGCGTGTGACATTCAATAAAGAAAAATGGCGAACCTAGATACTCGGTGACTTAGTTTTACAGTTTACCTATAGGTTTTCAAGCTCTAGTCTATAATTTTAAATTTATACTTAAAAATAATACCTTCTTTACGGTTACATTATTTTTACAAGCTTTTATATGTACGTTTTTTTTAATATACCACCTTTACGTAAGAAAAATATATACACCATTTTGCACAACCATATTATTATCTAACATCCTGCCAACTTAGAGAATGTACATTATATCCATACATTCTTTCAGTTGCACATCCGTGCGCAAGACACGATCGTTTTTTTGTATTTTTTTTAACGCGGTGAAATGTGCAAATCACATTCCCCATCGCCGGTTTTGGGGCAGGCGATGGGGATACGTTGGGATCCAGCCCATAAGATGGAAATTTGGGCTGAACCAACTAAAACCACCGCGGTGTTCCTCACACCTTTATGGCGGGGTCGCGCGGATCGCTCTCGCATTCAAATCGCGACCCCGTCAAAGGTTTGACCCGCCGATGGACGTGGCGGGTCCCACACAACCATCACACAAACACACTAATTGGGGGACCTGGTCCCCGACAATAAAGCGGGGGACCTAGTCACCTTTCCGACATCGAGAGGCGTGCGTGGAACACGAACGCCGCCTACACCGCCCGCAGGTTTCTATTCAGGGTGGCTGGAGGTCGTCTTGCGCCCTCCTGCGCCCGGCTCTGCGGTTAGGGAGAGAGATTGAACGTTCCCTCTCCCTCTCCGCCACCTCCTTCACTAACATCACCTCCTCATAGAAGGAGGCGACGGCATTCCAAGATCTCTCGCTCGAAACCATGGACAGAATCATAGCATCGAGCGAGAAGACGACCCTACCGACTGCCGCGTGCATGACACGGCGTTGCGTGGCCCAAGCAGGGCAATCTACCAATGTGTGCAACGCCGTGTCTTCCACAACGACGCGGCAGTCGCCGCAGTGATGACAACCGGGCGTCTCCTGTTTGCCTATTCGACACAGGTATCGACCGAAACAACCGTGGTCGGTCAGCACCTGCGTCAGACGAAACGTGAGGGCGCCATGACACCTCTCCAGCCACTCTCTAAGTATGGGTCTTACCGCCACGATTGTGACGTGCCCGAAGACACGATCGTAATGGAGCTCGTGGCAACTGGGTTTTAGTTTTGAAATAAATAAACTAAATAGATAACTTAATGTTATCACTTATCAGTTTAGCGGAAATAATTAATCGTCAGATTTTACTAACATGTCTCTATTTTGGCCATACCTACTCTCTATGTGAAAAGCTAAGCAATCCGGTCTTAGGATCCGGTTTTAGGTCGGCAACTAACAGCTTTTATGTTGCGAACATCATAACCTACGATAAGTTTACCATTAGTTACATCATAATATGTGTTCGTGTGATACTTTGGTTATATAAAAAACCTTTACCATAAAATATTAATTAAGATAAAATATTTACACCAGATTTTACGGTTGTATTTATAATGCATATGCCTGTATGAATAATGATAAAACGTTTTATTTTTCTAGGAGCATTTCATCATCGGCTGTCCTCCAGCACAGTTAATCGTAGCCAGTTTATCTCCATGTGTCTGCTAAATCAAACCTTGCAGGTAGCCGCAACACAGACTGAAGATGTGTTTGATATTGGTAATTATACAACTTTATAGCTCTCATCATTTAAAAGGTATCCCACTAGTGGGCCCACGTAAGACGATACAAAATGTAGCTGCCAAGGGAACTATCAGTTAAAGGCACAGTTACCGTCAGCAACATAAGTTGATCAGCATTTGCGATTGCGATTAAGCACTTTTATAATTTCTTGTTGCATGATTAATAATAACTGAAAACGGATATTAACACGATCACGCTCGGTATTTACAAACCTTATTATTGTGCAACTTGAAAAGTAATAGTGAATAAAAGCTATTAACGTTAGTCTGTGCTATTTATTTTAGTAGAATTTTTAGAGTAAGGCACGCTCGGATTGACTTTGTCATTACTTTGTACAAAAATACCTTATAAAGAAAAATAAGCTTTTTGTGAAAATACTATGTATACCGAGCATAATCGCGTATGTGATAGAAAACAGCATATGCGAGATTTTGAATTATGTTTTCATAAGACTTTACTTCAAGAAAAGTTTACTGAATATAAATTCATAACAATTTAATAATCGTAATAACGACTTATCATTATTGTGAAGCATTCTTAAGAGTATTGTATTTTACTTGAACTATGAAGTACTCACTTAGGGCTCTTTGTGATGTTTTGACGATTTAATAACCTCATAATGTCACGTATTTTGAATTACATATTAAAAACATAAATAATCTACTTTGCTTTACTTACAAAGGTTATATCAAATTTGGGTACAATAAAGATTATTAGAAGAAACATCGTGAATAGGCAAAAAACTTACTTGATTAAGAGTTCTGCATAATTTTGTCGTCTACCCTCCTTTTTTCTTCATACATGACAGCAGTGACGCATACCCTGCCACGAGGGCGGGCGGCGGGGTTATGTCGGACTCACCCGGGAAAAATTGATAGCGGCGAGTCCTACTGACAAAATCTACCACGGTGTTCCTTCACACGATCTATGGTGGGGGCGCAAGGAGCAGAAACTCCACCCAAATGGTGGAATATGACCTAACCCTTCTCGTATTGAGAGGACATGCCCAGCAGTAAGACACCTTATAAACAGGATAGATATCGTGTGTAATTTATTTACTGACGTATGACGTAAGTGGTTGAGATAGGTTCAATCATGTAATAATGACACTAAACTGATGAATATTACATAACTGCTCATAACTTCATTATGTAGTAGGTACATACGAGAATCAGCATTGCTAAAATATAATTATAACTGCTACGTAAATACGAACTAGGTGTTGATCCGATTACTACTTCAACGGACCTGCACGGATGGCGTACTGGCTAAAGTGGTCGCCTCGGCACTGGCACTGCGCCGAGTGTTGTGGGTTGGAATACCACACGGGAAAAAAAACTGTAATGCACAAATGGTTGTTCCGAGTCTGGGTTTTCTTTGTGCCCATTATTTGAATGATTGAAAAGTCCTCCACGACACATGGATAATAATCCATGTGTCGAGAAATTTGTTTGAAAAAGACAACTCCCGCATCAGGAATAATAATTCCTGATGTGGGAGTTGTCTTTTTCAAACAAATTAAACGTTAAGAAATAAGTAATACCTCCTAGTATTAAATATTAAGGATAAAATATGTTATAATCTTTAGATGCATCAGATATTATTAGGTACATCAAATTGAAAATAAAATTACTCTTGAATTCTGGTATTTGTGGTCACAGAGACCTTTCTTTTATTTGTATTATGGTTTCTTAATTTTTTGATTAGAATACTATTTGAGAAGAATGTGTCAGTTCCGTAAATTCCTAGTCATCTTTTCATCCTGCAGAATTATTATTGTGGCACGCGTATAAGCTATAATTATTCTAATTATGTCACATAGGTACATTGTTTTTACTTTGCCGTGGCGTCGAACGTAAATTTTCCTTCAATACGTAAGACACAAAAAATGTACAACGTTCACATAAATATAAATACACACACATATTACGTGAGGCTCCCAAAACGAGCCTCCGTCACACAAGGGGAACAAAATCGGTGATTTTTCACGGCATTTATTTCAAAAGCCTTTTACAATTACGCGTAATGGTACGGAAACATTGATGTGCGAGAAATATGATCGTGTATTTTGTTAGTTATAATTCATATAAAGTTGGTAGTACCCACGGATGTGATAACTTTTAGAGCTTTGTTTAACCGGTCGTATACCGCCGGCTCGCATACCAGCCGGCAGATTTGTACCCGTTGTAGGCCGGTGGCTCGCATGCGAGCCACCAAATTGGCGGCTTACAATTGGCGCTTAAGCGAAGGCGGCGCGCGGCGTTTGGGCGCCAATTTGGTGGCTCGCATGCGAGCCACCGGCCTACGACGGGTACAAATCTGCCGGCTGGTATGCGAGCCGGCGGTATACGACCGGTTAAGTACCGTCGGTATTTGGAATGTTCATATTGTATATTAATTGAGTTACGGTATGTACTATTACTAGCATTCATCACTTAGGATACTAGTATAGTGGTCAGTGGATACGAAACAAGGCACTATGAAAAAGACTTTAATATTATATTTTTAAAATTTTAAGCAATCGCAATCGCTTAATCAGGTTTTCGTGACCCCGTGGGAAGTGGGAGTAGTAGGGTGGGGAACACCCAAGGTCACTGATAAAGGTCAGTGACTTTGATCTCAAGGTCAGTGATATTGACCCCCAATGTCAGTGAACGTGATCTCAAGGTCAGTGACCTTGACCTCATGTTTAGTGACATTGACCACAAAGTTGGTGACCTGACGTTTAGTGACCTTGATCTCAACCTGACCTAACCTGTCTCGTTTTTGTGAAAAACTAATTGGAATAAACATATCGGTTCTTGTAATGTGTCGATGTTTATCTATTTCTAGGTGGCCTCCGCCTTCTAACTTAACCTAGCCAAGTCCGAGTGCTAAGAGTCAAGACACGGGGCGTTTACCTTCCGAAAGAAATTCTGACCTTGACCTCAAGTTCTGTTAACTTGACTACAAGCTCATAGTTAGAGTGTAGCAAAGAGTGTGCAACTTTCAGGACCTTGTCCTGTAGCGTCACCAGCGTATTAGAAATAAGAATTTGGTAAATTTTGTTTTTTGAGTATTTTATTGTATTGAGGGGTGAGAAATAACCATCTTTCTTCTTTGTAAATTGTTTGCTATTTCTAATAGTTCCACGGCAAAAGCAATTCATAGTTTTATAGTCGTACTAAAATGCCGATTAGCTCACAAACCACCCATCCTCGAGAAAAAGCTACAAGATGACTATCGGTTTAGTTTTAGTCGTCTTATACCATAGAATTAAAATAGCAATTATTTTACGAATTAAATTTTTCACAAAAATTTCAAGTCCTGTGAGTCGCCCACGTTCAAAGGGACAAATATTTTCCTCAGTGTTTTGAAAATTTGGTAAATTTCTTTTTTGGGTATGTATAGAGGAGAGAGAAATAACCATATTTATTTCTACTAATTTTTTTGCTATCTCTTATAGTTTTACGGCAAGATGATACAAAATTTTATCGTCGTATCAAAAACGCCGATTTTCTCACAAACCACTAATCCTAGACAAATGGTTCCATGATGACTTTTGGTTTATTTTTAGTCGTATTTGAGAAAATTTTAATTTTACGAAAGAATTCTAAATTCTTTTCCCTCAGAAAACGTTTAACGCCCTGTTTCGTACACTCCAACCGGATACTGCACAGGACTACCAAATGAGCTGGTCCTTGTTCGTGCAGGATCAAGTTCATGAAGGCCTAGGTTTACACTAAAATGTTCTAAATATGGCCATACGATAATGTCTATAAAAATATACAACACTGTTATTACCATGAAACGTGATATGAGGTGCTTATTAAGTTTATTTGATTGTGCGGAAAGACGCACGCGGACACAGTGAAACACGAAAACTTTATCTTAAGAATTTTGTTAAAAACTTTTGACAGCTAATGTTATGTTCAGAAACACGTTCAAAATTATCCTTATTTATCGTCACAACATTTGGCGTGAAAACAAATGAACATTTCATCCGGATACGTGGTCATACTTTTTACGAATATTCCAATTTGTTTTTTTGATGCAATTGCCTATCACTGCTGTTAAATCACATTTTCTGAGTTAATATATTCGTAGGATATGTAATGAAAAGTAATATAATACTAATTGTGTCATACAAGAATTGTTTATTAGATTAATTACACCATAAACACAGTAGGGTAATTACCCTATAACTTATACACTATAACTATATAACTACAAAATCAAACATAGTCAATACCTATATCTGATTTTGTACATTACATACAAGAGCAAAAAATAAGGTAGTAATTATTTTTTTGAATTTAGATTAAAATAGTGTTCTTACTACTGATACAACATGTTCAGGTTATTATTTGTCATCGTGACAAAAGTTACTATAGTCTGTTTCAAATACGAAGTCTCTTTTGACACTTCATAGCACGTAACTCCGCATATTTCATATAATTCGCTAAAATAAACAATGATTACTTACTGTACTAAAGACTATTTAAAAATAATTAGAATCTATACAAAACATGACATAATTGTTTTAAAAACATAATCAACTATTAATTTCCATTGATATTGGTCTTAAATAATTTAAATATCAAAATAAAAAAAAATAACATATTACTACAATACCATAGTTACGCGCTATGGTACTTTTTCACTTTCAGTCCTAGTGACGCAACACTATGAATCGGATAAAATCGAACTAAGTCGAGGTAAAAACAATTTTCCAAGAAATACTTTTGTAAATGTATACTTGGTATTAATTATTATAAGGTTGCAACGTACCTCCATTCAGCAAACACTTAATATATTTTCTTTATATATTATTAGACGTATGGTTTAAATATCCCATAGTTTTTAAAGAGTAGCCGTCCTGCCCATCAGAATCTGTTATACCACATTTATTTCACCCTTATACTAACTATCGAGTAAGTATGTCATACTAGGAATTAATCAAGGATGAGACCAGATTTGTTTACAGGTATATAAGCTACATGTAAAAAAAAAATTGCAATAAAATAATGATTCGATATCTTGGTTTGAATCTATTTTGTATTTCTGTTTTTATAATTTTTGTTTCTATTCTAAACCCATGATTACAGTTTGTTTATAAAGTTAATCGGTAATCGATTTCGTGATGTGTCGATTGAAACAGCCTCTTCACTATTGCTGTTCAACGATCATCTGTCAAATGGGACTTCATATTTGCAACGGACTATACTATGCGGTATCTCATGTGCTTTTACGTCATTTAAGAGGATAATAAATAATTTAAAAAACTTGAACCTATTAAATTGTTCTAAATATACAAAGCAATCATAATATGATGATGAGTTGTTTTCATTATTATTGATGTTGTTTACGTCAATAAAACGACTGGTTAAAACCCCAATAGTGTTTAGTTCTGTGATAAATACTTTTGAGCTTCAGATAACTGTGTGAAGTCTAGGCTCTGTATATTTAAACAATTTAATATTATATATACATATAATAAATCTTACCTACTCTTTAAAGAACAATGCCCACCTTTGCATAATGCCACCGGCCTAGAAGTGGACAGTCAAAAATTGTACTAGTTGTTATTGCATTAGATAAATGAGTGCTTAACTAATAATCTGAGATTGATCTCTGAGGTCTGCCACGTTCATAATTTTATAGAAATAAAAACTTTTATAACCTCAAAAAAACAATGTTACGTGGGTATGTACATACTTTTAATAAAGTATCGAAGTTAGACTACAGCGTTATTTCGTCGTGTTGAGTAAAAAAGAATGGATAGGGATTCACAGTAAGTGGATGATGGATAAACGCAATAATACACATCTTTTAGATGTCTTCTACATATTCATTATTAAAATTAAACTAAGTGTCAAAAAACTGTTGCCATTTTGGGTATATAAAATGATATCGATTATTCGATATAAAAATCTATATCGAATAATCGATATAGATTTTGAACGTAGGGTAGCCTACGTTCAAAATCTAATTAATTTATAGTAGATTGCATATATACCTTAATAATACAACATAAAAAGTGTCTAATGGCCAAGTAAGTTTTTGCTAGTTACTAATCAAATCATTGAGTAGAGACAATATTAAATCGACTAACAATATATGATTATAATTATATTGTTAATCGATGTATTATCATTATTTTTTTACTGGCAACTTCTTATCTATTACTCTTTCGACTAGTTAGACGTCGAAACATATTTTAAATATAAATTATGAATAAGTTTCTTGGCACACCTTTAGTAATATCTATAAATTATACTATATTATACAATAATTATTCCACAACAAATTAAAACCCTATTGTGCTGTCCATGAATTCCATAACTGGGCCAGTAATAGGCAAGGTTCTTTCTAAAAAGTCTTTAATAATATGTGATTAATATATTTACTGTAAACTGTTCCTTTTTCTTTATATTTGATTAATATTGTTGTTCCTTTTTCAGCATTACCGTTACCAGCACCAACACCGCACTATTCAAGTGCTTCAGTGATGACATCACATCCAGCTGTTACACAATCCATTCAAGCATATTTTGACAGTTGCGAAGCTTTGAAAAACAATAGTTAGTATATTTTAGAAATAATAGCTTTTTATAAATTTATCCATTTATCATCCTCGGAAATAATTATACTTCACAGATGTAAACTTCTATATTGGCAAATTCAGCATTAATTGTTATTCCTGTGTCTGACTTTACGAATATCAAAATAACTGATAGAATAAAAACCTACTCAAAAAGGCAATCTTTGAATTAAACTGACACAATCAAATCAAAAGATATCCTGATTTCACGGTACAGTGCAATACTGATAACAAAGTAATGTGACTCTAGTTTCTTGAGCTTTCAATACTGAACACCTATGTAACTGTCATGACCCTCAACAGGTGGGAATAGAGTCCTCTCCTCTTAAAACATGGCACCTAAATGTATACTACTGCCTGATCCTTCACGGACATCACATCACACTGCATGCTTCTTCTTCTCCTCATCGAGTCTAACACTTAATGGTATATAGGTGTTTTATACGATTTAATATTGCAGTTGTAAACGTCTGTGCATGTGCGTGTGCTCCGCCCACCTGTCAAAATATTGCCACCGCCACCGATACTTTATTCAGAGAAAGTAAGTACTGAAACCATTTCATTTATTAGTTAAATCATTAAAAAAAATTGTATGAAATTATAATATATAAGGATGCATGATATATAAGATACGTTAGCGCTTGCTTTGCGGTTTTGATTTAGATGGAGGTTAAGTTGAGATTTTAAAATTACCTAATCTAATAGTAAGTAAGTAAGTAAGTAATCATTTATTCGTCAGAATATGGGTATACAGAGCTCTTACAAATTGTTACACATAGTTTCAATCCATAATCTGCCATTGTTTGGCATACGAATGTTGATTGTCAATTACAAAATATATAAAATCAATAAAGACATGCATGTCACAGTTCTTTGTCGTCTAAAAATTCCTTTACCGAATAAAAACATTTATTTAATAGTAATACAAATAAATTTCTTTTAAAAACATTAATACTGTCAATTGTCTTAAAACTATTTGGTAGCTTGTTATAAATATGTATCGCCTTACAGTATACATTGTCATTAAGTACATTGACTCTTTGTTTGGGTATGAGAAGTTTGTGAGTATGTCTACCTGGTCTTGTCACAGTTTCGTTATGTTTACAGAACAATTCTGGATGTTTGCGCACAAAAACACAAATTTCGTACAGATACAAGCTAGGTAGTGGTAAAATATTATATTTCTTAAAATAATCCTTACAACTTTCAGTCTGTTGTAAACCGAATAATGCTCGGATACACTTTTTTTGCACTACGAACGCCTTATTAACCTCAACTGAATTGCCCCAAATTATCAGACCATACCTTAATTTAGACGAAACATAACCATGGTATGCATTTAAAGCTGTTTCCAGATTTGAAATTTGTCTCAGTCGATACAAGGCGTACACAAATTTGTCAAGGTTCGCACAAAGATTTCGAACGTGTTCTTTCCAGTTGCAGTGTTTATCTATTATGATACCTAGAAAGGCCGCGGCATCCACTTCTGCAACCTCATTACTGTTGTATTTAATATTAAGTGGAATGGGTTTTCTATTATATGTTTGGAATTGTATTATTTTGGTTTTGTTTATGTTTACTTTTAGCCGATTGTAATCTAGCCATTCAATTATATTGCTCAAAGCTTTGTTTATCTTGTGCTCCACGGCACTTTTATGTTTATCTTCTATGATAAGGGTAGTGTCGTCCGCATACAGTACACACTTGTGCTCGATAATATTTGGTAAATCATTTATATATAATAAAAACAGTAGGGGACCAAGAATACTTCCTTGTGGCACCCCCGAGCTGTTCATTAATTTAAATTCGGATCTGGTCGATGAATAATATTTGCCAGTAGTATCAAGAATTTCTACACACTGATAACGGTCTTCGAGATAACTACTAAGCCAATCTAACGCTTTCCCTCTAATCCCATACTTATCGAGCTTGTATAATAGTAAATTATGATTAACGAAATCGAAAGCCTTTGACATGTCTAGAAAAATTGTAACAATGTTATTTTTATTATTGAGACTTTCGGTAACGATTTTTGTTAAGGTGAAACTTGCCAAAGTGGTTGAAAATTTTTTGCGAAAACCATTTTGCTCGGGCCTAAGAATATTATATTTCTCTAAAAATGCTGAAATTTTGTCATGTATTACTCTTTCAAAAATTTTCGACAGTATTGGGATCAACGTTATAGGTCTATAATTGTTCATATCACTTATGTCACCTTTTTTATGTAGAGGTTTAACTACTGAATATTTTAATCTCTTAGGAAAATACCCTTGGTTAAATGACAGATTAAGAATGTGACACAGAGGAGAGCACGATATATTTGCACAGGATTTAAGAATGTCAGTTCTAAGGTAGTCATAACCTATTGAATTGGTGTTGTTTAGGGATATAATAGTTTTAAAAATGTCATAATCAGTCACAGGAGTCAAGAAAATTGTATTAGTGATATTCGTAATTTTATTCGGATAATTGGTCAAATTTGAATTGTTTGTAATGTCATTAGAATTTGATGTCAAGTTTATGAAATAATTATTAAATTGTTGAGCTATTTGATTTGGATGTAAGTATTCATTATTATTTACTTTTATACGTTCTATATGTTTAACGGTGTCTTTACCTGATACGTTATTTTTTATAATGTTCCATGCCGCTCTACATTTGTTACTGGCATTGTTTATATATTTCAAACTTTCAAGTTTTTGTGCTCTAATCATACATTTTTTTAGTATTTTGCTAAAATTAATGTATGTCTGTTTATTGTTATTTGTCCGTGAGCCTTTATATCTTAAGTAGAGACAACGCTTTTGTTTACATGATTTTATTAAACCTTTTGATATCCATTTAATTTTAATTGGCTTTTTTGTAATTTTAACTGTAATTGTAGGAAAACAAAGATCATAAAATAGTGTTATGATGTCGTGGAACTTATTAAAAGCATTTTCGGTGTCCATACAATTCAATACTTCACTGAAAGAGTGGGCTGATAGACAGTCTATAAATTTATCCCTATTATTTTTACATAAATCTCGTCTTCTTTCAAACCAGAATTGTCTCTCTTTTTTTAATGTACAAGGTTGTTCAAAAGTAATAGTTTGTGCGGTTTTGTGATCGGACAATCCTAGCCTATGTAAATTAATTACAACATTGCTCATATTACTTGCTATTAAATCAATGCATGAGTTCAGACGAGTTGGACTGACTTAGGCATATACAGTATTAAAAAATCTGAGATAAACAAGATGTCGTAATACGAATATCTCATTCGCTATCAGGCTGCAAGGTTATTTATACCTTAACACCACACAAAACTGATATCTATTTTCACTGGCGTAATCTTTTAGTCGAACACAGATACACTCTTTGTATTCATAACTTTGGGAATCCCTCCCCTAAAGGAAAGGCATAATAAAAACATGCAAAAGCGATAACAGAAGCCGGAAAAGAGGTTTCAATAAAAACCCAATAAAAATAGCTTTGACACAAATCCGATCGCTCTGTTTTAGTTAAATTGAATCGTAGACTCGAATCCCAAGAAGCAAAACATCTACGTTTCTTTACGTTTAGTTATGTGCAAGGTTGCTATAGCCCAAAACTTGGTTTCTATTCAATTAACTAGATTAAGTTGACCTTTTTACGTCTTAGAATGATTATTGATGCTAGCTGAATAATTTGTGGTTTGAATTTCTAGTTTCTAGCCATATCATGCTTTAGGAATTTCGTAATGCGTTAGATTGCTTTAATTACTTCCTCAACAAGGCGACAAACAAGCACATGAGGTACCTGATGACAAGTGGTTACCGGTGTAACCACTGTGGTCGCCTGGGGTCAGTCATAAAACTTTGTCCTCTAGAGATGTTACTTGTATGGTAAAAACAAAAAGTATCCGAATTTATTTTTGTTTTGGGTTCCTACAAGGGATAAAGTTTAAGTGGCCGAAACCGCCGTTGCTAATTATGTGGCTGCGGTGCGAATAGACCGGCTACCTCGGTGAAGTAACACGTACAGGAAACCGGTATAAGAGTCGGAACACGGCTACTTTATTTTGACCGGTTGAACAGTTCCAGATTTTTCTAAATATTTTTTTTATATAAAGGCATCTCCCGCATTAAGGAGTCTGCCAACTACACCGTCTCATACCATGACCGTGCTAGGGACGTATCAGTCACAAAAAGCAACACGACACCCGCTGCTATAGGAACTGCTGTTCGGTAACGGAACGGTCTAGTGGGCGTAGTCTTATACATTTCCTTACAAAGAATATTTTTTTGCCCAACTCGTTCCTAGCACGGTCATGGTATGAGACGGGGTAGTGGACAGACTCCTTTAGGAATATTTCCTGTTTCGTGGAGAACTTGCAAACAGACAAACAACGTACACAAAGAACACCTAGAACTACGCTCAAAACAACTATTTGTGGATCACACAAATTTTGTCCTGTGTGGAGATATAACGCACAACACTTGGCAGGATGGCAGCGGCGAGCGACCACCTAGACCGCAATGACATTCGTGCAGTCATCTCTCCTATTAATTAGTGTAGATAACGTGCAAGTGATACTCTGGTATTCGAAACGATCATAGCTTACGTTGACCGCGTACTACCAGTTTGGCTGTTTTTATTTGTATAAAAAGAAGTCAGTCTGTTGCCAGCAAAGTGTCTCGTTTAGCTTCGAAGACACACACCTCGTCACGCAAAACTGGATATTTGGCTACAATATTTTTTAGGATAGAAGGACCACCACCTACCTGCCTCTGAATAGCAGTATAGTATTTTTATTATAGTTACCACCAGTAGGTTATATAAGGCCTTTATCTTTATATCCCTCATCCCTATAAAGACCTTGGATTTCCTAGAGATATTTTCTGGTTCTAACAAAACACAATATTTGAACAGATCTCGAGCAGCCAGTTCAGACTTCGGCGATACGTCTTCAGACCGGCATTGCAGTGTCCCACGAGCCCTTAACAAAGTATTTGTCTACCAAGATCAGTCCAGCCACCAAATCCAGTACTATTTGTTATATTACATTTTTTCGATCTTATATAACATTAATTATACACTAATTGATTATATATACTACTGTTAGGTTATTCCGGTGGAATGCATTTAAGCGCATGTGACATAAATTCCTTGAATTTTCGATAAAAATCCCAGAACAGTCGAAAATTTTATTAAGGTTTTCTCTCTATAAACATTAAGAACAGCAAAAACTTTGGAAACAGAAATCCTCTGCGTGCATACACAATAAACAACTCTAAGCCCCTTGATACGTAGACTATGTTGAGACAAATCAGCCTATTTAAACATTTTCACCTCCTCATAACAGCGACTAATCAACTAACTAAAAAGGGATCAAATATG